>VSWD01000007.1:71532050-71737050 GCA_033119305.1 Pinctada imbricata
AATGACCACACCCTTTTTCTAAGACCCTGGGGGTCAGGGGCTCAAACAAAATATCAGGCGCACAACTAAACCATAGACCCATCATATTGCAAAAAGAATCAAGTCTCTATCATTTATAGTGTCAGAGGAGTTGCAAGCACAAGATTACATAGAGTTATATAGGTGAAAATGACCACACCCTTTTTCTAAGACCCTGGGGGTCAGGGGCTCAAACAAAATATCAGGTGCAAAACTACACCATAGACCAATCATATTGCAAAAAGAATCAAGTCTCTATCATTTATAGTGTCAGAGGAGTTGTGAGCACAAGATTACAGAGTTATATAGGTGAAAATGACCACACCCTTTTTCTAGACCCTGGGGGTCAGGGGCTCAAACAAAATATCAGGTGCACAACTAGACCATAGACCCATCATATTGCAAAAAGAATCAAGTCTCTATCATTTATAGTGTCAGAGGAGTTGCAGGCACAAGATTACATAGAGTTATATAGGTGAAAATGACCACGCCCTTTTTCTAAGACCCTGGGGTCAGGGGCTCAAACAAAATATCAGGTGCACAACTACACCATAGACCCATCATATTGCAAAAAGAATCAAGTCTCTATCATTTATAGTGTCAGAGGAGTTGCGAGCACAAGATTACATAGAGTTATATAGGTGAAAATGACCACACCCTTTTTCTAAGACCCTGGGGATCAGGGGCTCAAACAAAATATCAGGTGCACAACTACACCATAGACCTATCATATTGCAAAAAGAATGAAGTCTCTATCACTTATAGTGTCAGAGGAGTTGCGAGCACAAGATTACACAGAGTTATATAGGAGAAAATGACCACACCCATTTTCTAAGACCCTGGGGGTCAGGGGCTCAAACAAAATATCAGGTGCACAACTAGACCACAGACCCATCATATTGCACAAAGAATCAAGTCTCTATCATTTATAGTGTCAGAGGAGTTGCGAGCACAAGATTTCATAGATTTTCATGACCACGCCCATTTTCTAAGACCCTGGGGGTCAGGGGCTGAAACCAAATATCAGGTGCACAACTAGACCACATACCAAGTTAGATGCAAAAAGAATTAGCTTTCTATCTCCTATGGTTTCAGAGGAGTTGCGAGCACAAGAATTGTTTACGGACGGACGGACGGACAGACGGACAGACGGACGGACGCCGGACAACGGGGTATCGCATAAGCTCGACTGGTCAGAGACCAGTAGAGCTAAACAGAGTATCAAATAGGGAAATATTTAATGCTCCAGTAGATCATATCACAGATTAAATAAAAATGTAAGGTCATGGGTCTTCAATAATTCTTTGCAGAAAAAGCAGTATTAAAAGTAGCTGTCCTGAGAACAAAATGGAAGTACATGTACATGTATAATTGGCACAAATAGCTGATTCACCGATTTGCATGGTAAAACTAGAATACATCCCATTGTCATCGTGATAAGCATTATTCAAAGTCAGGTTTGTCGGGAAAATTGCAGCCATAATATTGTATAACAGTACGTGCAGCATACGATCCCGCTCTCAAACAGGCGTCAATGCTTCGTTTCTGTACCAGCTGAGACAAAAATCCTCCGACAAAGGCGTCTCCACAACCATTGGTGTCCTTTATTAGCGACTTATCTACCGCATGGACGGGGATCTCTCTGACGTCATCACCGTCACCCAGCACGGTAGGGCCACGACCTTGAGTAAACACAACCACACGACCTTTTTTCGAGTTTTCCTTTGGTAGGGACACCGTCTTTCTACATATATCAGATACACTATTAAAATCGAATCCCATACATTTACCGAATTCTGATGCCTCATCCCCGTTCCCAAACAGAACGTCAATGTAACGCATGAGGTCAAGGTCGGGGTCGGCAAAATATTTGCATAGAAAAGTGGCATGTAGATTCATGATCACAGTTTTGTTGTTGGCAGCAGCGTACTTTAAGACTGATACAACAGCTTTGGAGCTAACAGGAACTATAAATCCTCCTATATATAAACAGTCAGCTTTCTCCACCAGTGACCAGTTCTCGGGTTGATGTAGAAAATCGTTAGTAAAATGTCTTGCGGCTCCTAGATCTGTGACTAGAGATCGGTCCTCCCCTGTGATTATAGCACAGCATTTTCCAGTGGCTAGTTTTGGATGGGTCTCATAGCGCACGTTCACACCAACCTCCTCCGCCTTTTCCATTAAAATCTTTCTGTACATATCGTTCCCTACTCCCCCGAAAAAGGAGGTGGCATTTCTCTTCTGTAGCATCCACTGTGCTACCCGGATACTGTTTTGAGTAGCGCCCCCTGCTAGGTAAAATGGTTCATATTCTGTGACAATCTTCTGAAATAAAGGCATGTGAGGTTCCTCTGCGATGATAGCATTATTAGACTTCAGTCCAAACTCATCCAATAGAGACTGGTCGCCGTTTACAGTGATGTCAAGCAGTGGGTTCCCTATGCCAAGCAAGGCACCCTCTGTTATGTCAGACATACCAGATTTGTCTTCCTGGAAAAATATGATGTATATTTCGAGTTAATAAATAAATATTTAATAATGACGAATCATGCGCTGATTTAGGGGGGGGGGGGGGGGGTAAGGAAGGGTCAGGACTCTCTCCCTCTGGAATTTATACATACGAACCTGATTTTCCATACGTATATTTGTCAAAACCATAGCTGAATTAATCGCCCTTTCCTTGGAAAAAAATTCTAGACCCCCCCCCTGCCCCGCACTTTAATGAAATAACTGTCCATCATATTTTAAATTAATGTGTGTTTGGATACAACCATGCACAAATACAATCTGATAAACCTAGTCATCTGATAAAAAAAATTGCCAGAGTTTCTGTATAGTATTATATACACGTGTATATTGTCGTATGAAATGGCGACTTTTTTTTTTACTGCATATTTTAAATATGTCATCGGGTGATTTTTCGGCTTATGCTCACAAGCACACATTGCCTCCCAAGTACATGTATCAACAGAATTTCCACTGATTTCTTAGACCTTGACCTTTGATCCTCTGATATTACATAATCCCTAAGGGGACGGCCATTTAATCCTGGGGGGGGGGGGGGGGGGGGGGGGCTGGCAGTTTTTGGAAATAAATATTCTGACCCAGAAAATGTTGAAAATAATTCCACAAAATTTTATACCAAGTGCTATTTAGACATTTACACAGTATTAAAATTGCAAGTATAGATCAAAAATGCAGATTTATTTTTAACAAATATGATAGAAATGCCTATAGTACATTACGCATCAACTACCTACTTTTGTACTCGACACGGCAAAAACTTTCTTGGCATACCCCTCTCCCAATGTGCTGTAAAAACTCAATTTAGAATTTGCAGGTGGTATTGAAGTGCCAAGAAAGTCTTGCTCATTATAATCCTGATGGGGGGGGGGGGTTGCTTGTCAGAATTGATACAGGTTGAAAATAAATATTCTGACCTTGAGTTACTGGGAAATAAATAATCAGGCCAGCCCTGCGTTGAAAATTATCAATAATCTGACCCGAAAAAAATTGCCAGCCCCCCCCCCCCCCTCAGATTAAATGGTCGTCCCCTGATCAGGAACGTATAGAGCTGTCGCAGTATAACGGCCCTTGACGTCCGAAGTTGGTAATAAATTTTCAAACGACAAAAATTACAAAGAAAACGTTACGAAATGGTTCTCGGCATGATAAAATTACAATGTTTGTTCCTGTCATACTTCCTACTCAAATAAAGAAAGTATAAGTGTAAATTTGTGAGGGTGAGGCCGATGGCCAACAAATTTACATAGAAAATATGACAGGAACAAACCCTATATAAACTAATACTATACGTCCCTATGATAATGAAATATGCAATGAATCGCAACGAATGTTACTTTATAACCCTTCTGGTGCCCCATATCAAACATGTACATGAAATATGATACAACAAAATATATATAAATGTACTTGTAGGCCGAAGCCCAAACTACAATTATACCCTATTTTTTACATTATCTTGATATCATAAATTCCGTACATAGTCATAGCTTGTACTTACGAATATTTAATATGAATGTAAATTATTCACATACCTTTAAAAGTTGACCTCCTTCACACAGGTTCCTCGAATGTTTTCTGATCGCCACAAAAGTTTGTTTTAGAATTCTTTGTTTTATGGATGTGACTGCGGTGCTTAGTCGACAAGAGGGATGTTTAATTCCTGGCAAGTGCCTGAGATTCAATAGTGATAGTAATACTATGCCCATATCTCAGAGTAGGTTACGACACAACAAACATATTCAGGGGAACATTAGGGGTATTTTACCTTTATGTATGTGAAAGACCAGCAGTAGCATCCTGGAAAACTTAAAGGCCCGTAGAAAAAAAAATCCACTGAAAATAGTAAGCTTTGTCATTTAAAAGAAAAAGGGGGAAAGGGAAGGAAAATGATAATACGGAATGTTGTAATCATGCACTGGACAAAAAGTCCCTTTTGAGCATTATTATTCTGTTTAAATTTAACGATGTCAGGCAGCTGGTTAAACTTTGTTATGAATAGTACATTGACTCTATTCATCTTCTCTTTTCACTAAAGATTGATTATACAAAAGTTCTGTATCTTGAATACAAAGCCCGGGAAGTCAAGTAACGTTACATCGCGATACAGAAAAAGGTTCTGGTCAGCAAGCGGAACTTATAAGCCACCCTCCCTCCTTTCCATGGCAAGCCTGCAACTATACTCCTAAATTTGTATCAAATACATTTCATTATGTATCAAGAATACATTAATTTCTATGTGGTTGATTAATGGCTGGAAATAGTAACCAGAAGTCTCTGATGAGACTGAAGCTCTACTGGCTGTTTTGTTAAATTCACTGAATTAACATCCATTTTCCAACCTTGGGGGACAGGGGCTCACACAAAATATCAGATGCACATCTACACCACAGACACATAATACATGGGATGCTAAAAGAATTTACTCTCCATGAATTATCGGTATACTTTCTGAGATTTGGTGTTCACAAGATAACAAAGACTTATATCAAAGACGGGTAAGTCTTAAACAGAATCTCAGGCACACAATCAGATCACAGACTCATGGAAATGGGAAAAGAAATATCTCTCTACAGTATCAATTATACTTTCTGAGAACTGGTGTTCACTAGATTACAGAGTTAAATAGGAGAACATGACCACACCCATTTCAAAGATCCCTGGGGTTCAGATGCTGAAACAAAATAGCAGGCACACACATACATTATAGAAAAGAAACTGATTATAATGCAAAAAGAATTATCTCTCCATCAATTAAACTTTCTGAGAATTGATGTTCACAAGGTAACATAGCTTATATAGGAGAAAATGACCACATCCATTTCCAAGACACTGGGGTTCAGGGGCTCAAACAAAATAGGAGGGCACAAATAGACCAGGGACTGATTATAATGCAAATAGAATTATCTCTCTACCAATTATACTTTCTGAGAATTGATGTTCACTAGATTAGATAGACATATATAGGAGAAAATGACCACACCCATTTTTGAAGACACTAGGGGTCAGAGACTCAAACAGAATATCAGGTACACAACTGGACCAGAGACTGAATATATTGCAAAAAGAATTATTCCTCTATCAATTACACTTTCTGAGAATTGGTGTTCACTAGATTACATAGATTTATATAGGAGAAAATGACCACACCCATTTTTGAAGACCCTGGGGGTCAGAGGCTCAAACAAAATATCAGGTGCACAACTAGACCAGAGACTGATTATATTGCAAAAAGAATTATTTCTCTATCAATAAAACTTTCTGAGAATTGATGTTCACTATATCACATAGGCTCATATAGCAGAAAATGACCACACCCATTTTTGAAGACCCTGGGTTCAGAGGCTCAAACAAAATATTAGGTGCACAACTAGACCAGAGACTGATTATATTGCAAAAAGAATTATTTCTCTATCAATTATACTTTCTGAGAATTGGTGTTCACTAGATTACATAGACTCGTATAGGAGAAAATGACCACACCCATTTTTGAAGACCCTGGAGATCAGAGGCTCAAACAAAATATCAGGTGCACAACTGGACCAGAGACTGATTATATTGCAAAAAGAATTATTTCTCTATCAATTATACTTTCTGAGAATTGGTGTTCACTAGATTACATAGACATATATTGGAGAAAATGACCACACCCATTTTCAAGACCCTTGGGGTCAGAGACTCAAACAAAATATCAGGTGCACAACTGGACCAGAAGCTGATTATATTGCAAAAAGAATTACTGTGTATTTCTATATCAATTATACTTTCTGAGAATAGGTGTTCACTAGATTACATAGACTTATTTAGGAGAAAATGACCACACCCAATTTTGAAGACCTTGGGGGTCAGAGGCTCGAACAAAATATCAGGTGCACAACTAGTCCATGGACCAAACTAAATGCAAAAAGAATTAGCTTTCTATCATTTATGGTTTCAGAGGAGTTGCGCTCACTAAAAAATTGTTAACAGACAGACAGACAGACAGACTGACGGACGCCGGACAACATGGTATCGCATAAGCTCGACTGGTCTTTGACCAGAAGAGCTAAAAACCTCCCCTAACACAACTCAAACCAATTACCAACTTTGGGTTTAAACAGTCTTTAAACCATAGTAATTAAGGTGGATCTCTACCTGACCGTGAACAGTTTTTTATGTATAGTTTTTGGCCTGTCCGTCTGTTTGTCTGTCTGTATGTTTGTCCGAAAAACTTTAACATTGGACGTAACTTTTGAATGGGAAGTGATAGAGCTTTCGTATTTCACATGTGTATTCCTTGAGACAAGACTTTTCCATTGATACCAAAATTTTTTTTTACCTTTTGACCAAGACATTGACCTTTGGCCTACCTTTCAAAAACTTTAACATTGGGCATAACTCTTGAATGGTAAGTGATAGGGCTTTCATATTTGACATGTTTATTCCTTGTGACAAGACCTTTCCAATGATGCCAATATTTTTGACCTTGTGACCATGACCTTGGACCTACTTTTCAAAAACTTTAACATTGGGCATAAATTTTGAATGATATGTTATAGGGCTTTGATATTTTACATGTGTATTTGTAATGTTAAAACCTTTCTATTGATACCAAAATTTTTTACCTTGACTTTGACCTACTTTACAAAAACTTTAACATTTGGAATATCTTTTGAATGGGAAGTGATAGGGCTTTCATATTTCACATGTATATTCCTTGTCTCAAGATTTTTCCATCGATGCAAAAAAATTTTAACCCAGTGACCCTGACCTTGACCTTTCACATACATGTACATAACAGAAAATGGTGTTTATACTAACAAAGATGCCAAGGTCAAGGTCACAAGGTCAAAAACTTTGGTATCAATGGAAAGGTCTTGTCACAAGGAAAACACATGGAAAATATGAAAGCCCTATCACTTACGTATCAAATGTTATGCCCAATGTTTAAGCTTTTGAAATTAGGTCAAAGGTCAAGGTCAAGGTGTCAAAAATTTTGGTATCAATGGAAAGGCCTTGTCACAAGGAATACACATGTCAAATATGAAAGCCCTATCACTTCTCATTCAAAAGTTATGTCCAATGTTAAAGTTTTTCGGACAAACAGACAGACAAACAGGCGGACAGGCCAAAAACTATATGCCCCCGAATCTTTGATTTTTCATGACTGTCTATGTAGTAAATGTATACCAAACATATTTGGACTTGTAGGGGATACCCTTATGTCTTTCATATAAAGGAATACAATACACTAATGTTTGGTCTTTTTTATTGGTAACAAAGAATGTCAAAAACATGAATTTTGAACTGTTAATGAATCTCCTACAGGGGCATAAAAATGAGTTGGATAATACGGAAGATCGAATACTTCTATACGAATGTTCTCGCACACTGTTCGATTGTTCTCCATTGTTTGACGTCATCAATTTACTTGGGCAGAAAAGGTACCCAAGTTTTGAACAATGGTTAAGGTAGGTGACTAAATGAAAAATCAGAACGGACACGCTGCACGCACTGTATTCGCGATCTTGCGTATTCTGACCTTAACATGTTTAGAAAAATCACTGTTATGACATGATACTAATGATGGCATATGCATTTTCATGTATTCAATATCATTTAATATTTTGTACCTGGAAAATGCATGTTTGTCTGTTTTTTTTTTCTGGCCCTTTTTAACCCAAAGTCATAGGGATTTGTGAAGTTTCATCAACGAATGACTTTTATCTTTTTATTCCAAAAGGACCAAGTCTCCTTTCCATGCTTTCCTCACTGCCAATCTACATTCATGTGTAAAATTACAAGGCTGTAGGTCATTCCACTTATAACGCAAAAACACTGCTAACATTACATATACATGTAGTTTGTTTTACTTTGCATGAACTCTTCCACAATCTGGTGAGGGGCAACAATCAACGGCAGAATAATAAAACAACACCGTTTCATAATCCAAAAAGAGATAAGTTTTATGTCAACAGATCACCTTATACATTCTATTATGTTCAAAAAAATATCTTCAGTGTGGAGTGTATTCAATGATTTCTATAAAAGTTTCATCTGTGACATTGACCTCTAACCCATGACCTTGAAAATATCTTGGAATGGTTTGATGATAAGCAATATGTACATAAATTTTCATGATGTTATATAAACATGAAAAATCAGTAAGACTAATGTTGATCGAGAACTTAAGTGCATGTACTGACTTACTGCTTGTGATATAGTAGAAAATATATCCCCTTTATTTTCAAAGGTAAAAGGACAAAGATACAAATGGTAACTAGGCATAAGTTGCAGCAGAATGTTGTTACACTTGGTACACTAACTGGTTGTGATGCTAGGTGTAACTTTCTTTATTTTATATTTTTATATTTTTAGTATCAAAGGTCATCATTGCAACTAGTTTTTATGTAGCTGTTCAAGGTTATTTCTTATTTTGGATTATACTGGGTAGTATGCTGACATTACACCTTTTTGATAGTATGTATTTGTTAGAACAATTATGAAGTAGAAGCAGGGATCACCCTAGGCCGCGATTTTGCGATATTCTCGCATTTTTTTCACAAATATCGCATCTTTACTGCTTTGTCGCGCGAAAAAATCGCAGACCTCCTTTGCATAAATCGCACTTAAGTTAATTAAATGCGACAGAACAAGACATTTCGTCTTTGATAATCAGATTTTTAGTTTACTTTGCATTCCATCAACGTTATTCAATCTTTTTCACGGGTATTAACGGTACCTGGTCAACTGATGTAAGCTATCTGAAAACACCATTGCATATGGATCAATGCGCGTGTTTAATCCATTTAAATTTAGTCAGATTATCCTATACCTGTCTGCCCCGAGGGTGTTGTTATTTAAGCGTACGGTGACAATAGCTTTCAACGGTAGCGTTGCGGTCAAGCATGAAATTTATCTGTCACTTTTGACAGGTGAGAGGGGTAGTAATATCTATTTCAAAAAATTGAATTGTACATGTAAACATGGTAAAACAAGCAATGAAAGAATTTTAATAGTGATGACGGCCGTATTACATGTAATTAATAGAGATTGTTTTCTATTACGGATATTTTATCTGTGTCTTGATAGTGACATTTCTGGAGTTAGTTGTTTATTCCGTTCCGATCAATTTAAATGGTCAATGAAGATTCCATTGTTGATCTTAAAATTTTCAATCACCAGTCGTGTTTTGGTAACTGTATCGCGCGGTATGTAATTACGGTCAACTTGATAACGTAACTAATTAATTTCGGTCTATCCAAGCGACCATCAAGCCATCTAATTATTGCTTCACACATACGGTAATTATATTTGATTGCAAGTACATGTACACTAAACATTAAACAAATTCATTAAAGCTAGTTATTAATCGGTGGAAGAATAAACAACTAACTACGATCGTACTCAGAAGATGTCAGAAATAAACTGTACGACACTTTTAAGCTTTCGTCTACTTCTTTTCTTTTTATTACAGGTACATATTTGTTTATCTGAATAAAAATAAACGGCGGGTACAATTTCGATTTTTCGATGCGTATTACATTGTATCTACGAGATGAACGTTTTTCCGCGATTTTCAGCCCCATTTGTTGGCAGCGTATTATATACTCTTGCGTACTTTTTTTCTAACAAATACGGTACTTTAAAGCATCATTTTTGCCGATGTAGACAGTTACAGAAATTTGTTTACACAGCATAGATTCTTCAGTTTAATTTTACGTAAGAAATTTCCGGTTGTGAAAAAGAACCAAGCCACGGAAAAAACGAATTTCTGAGCCATAGGTAGACCAACAGAAGTTGGCGAAATTCTTTAAAGTTGACATACCCCAGAGCCCCACTGATTTAGACAAACCCCAAGTCCCTCCGTACCCTGCGAGAATGAATCGGATGGATCCATCAATAGTAAATCCGAAGACACACCAAAACAAAAGGCCCAAATGTTTGAATTTTTGTACTTTTTTAACTAATACATTCAAAATCTCATTGAAATCGAAAAAATCTCATTGTTTTTTAGCAAATGAGATTTTTATCTCATGACTTTGCAGGGCTAGAGTGATCCCTGTAGAAGATGCATAACCTTTGCCCTTTATTCTGTGAGAGATACTTAGTATATGCTTTCAGAAATTCTTTACTAGATGGACTGGTTTATGCAGGTGATTTCTATACACTCAGAAAAGTTGTCTCATTGGGGCATAATTTCATGTTTGTTCATAACAAAACTTACCCTATCTCCTTTAAATATACTCCATTTCTTTATTGGTTCCACTGGAATGAACTCCCTTTCCTCACTGTTATATGCTTGTCCCATTGTCTCCCACGCTCGGTACTGATTGTAACGCCAGGTTTTATTACGCATTACTTTCCAGCCAATCAGAGGGACATATTTATCAAATCCATTCACCTCCCTCATTCTCCGTTGAACATAACGTTTCCAGTAGTTTCCCACAAACTGTTTCCAATAGACTCCGGTCAGTCTCATAATTCATCAAACTGCAAAATGTACATAACAGATAAAACATGGTACATGTACACAAAATCAAAGATTTCCTAATAATCATTATCTCAAATCTTTGATGAGATAAAGCTAAGGTTACAAATTTTCAAATGAAGGTCGAAGTCTGATATCAAAATCACTAATAGAACTTGAATGTCAAATGTCATGGAACATCGGTTGAAAGCTACCGCCACAAAGAATCATAAAATCCTATATATTATGCATGTAACTCATGGCACAAGAGATACAGCCTAGCTCAAGGTCTTAGGTTAAGGTTGCTAGTTCAAATATCATGGTATCAAATGATAACTTGTAATAATTAAAACTACCCTAAAGTGGACAAATTATACCCCTGCGGAACATTTTTCAAAATGTACTATATGTAGTAAATATGTCTATGAAATGTGAATCCTATTTTGAACCCTAAACTTTTTTTTCAAAGGAATTTTTAATAGTATATTTTTTAATACCATGACTGCATCTAATAGTGACTTAATCTAAAATGGTTCTATTCCTTATTCAAAGTGTCAAACCATGGTTTATTACAAAGGACCACCAAAACGATCCAGAAACAATGTCAACTTCCAAACAATCATTTGGTGGAAAGGAAAAAAAGTACAAAAAAAAAAAAATCAAAGCACTGAAGGCACTGAAAGCGAATAGCTTAAATATCACTATATGTATCATTTATTATGTATGTAATCAACCTTTCCTTCGTAGACAAGTTTATGAAAATATACAATAATACTGAAATGCAAATCCATAAAGATTTCATTAGAATTAAAAGAACACAGTTCTCGAACTTGCATTTTCCAAAAGAGTCAATACTTCTAGTGGCCGACCCAGAGGGTTGACTAATGGAATAGGGCAGGTGAGTCAAGTTGAAGGGGAAGTGGGTTGTTGAGCAATATGAGACCGTCTTTAACAAATACTAGTATCTTCCGTTAAATTAATACTCCTTGAATTTTCCAAAGATCAAATGAATAAATAAATTGCCTTTCATTGGAAAAGGCTGTTAATACATAACTGGATAATTAAATGAGTTTACCCGATTAGATCGAGGCTGCCATGGAGCCCTATGCAGAACTATATCCAGTGGCGGATCCAGCGCCCCCTTTGCCGGGGGTCAAAGGGCGATTTTTGCTGATTTTTACTGAAAATGGGCAAAAATGTAGGGTTTTTTTTTTTTAATTTTGGGCCAGTGCCGGGGGGCGGACGCCCCCTCCGCACCCCCCCTAATCCACCACTGATATCAGCGGCTGCCATGACCCCAGGGCCGACTCACCCCTAGGCAGATCATGAAGACATAGAGAGGGAGATTCTATACCGGCAGTGTAATGAGTTCAATTTCTAAAAAGATTAAAATGCATTCAAGGCCTATATTTTTTTTCATCATGTTTGTACGTCTTGATAATGTCTAAAATTCTTCTTCCATTTCCGATCTAAAACCTGAAAACCTTTACATATTCTTCACTGTGGTTTGGAATGCCTCAATTCCTAGAAATGGGCGATGTTCAGTAAATACATTTGTAAATGTAAATTTTAAAAGTATACGCATACGCACGCCGTGAGGTAGTCGTAATGTAACACCTGAAAGAGCTTTTTATTATAAACAACTAAGCCGTATCTTCTCGATTTTTTAAGACATAGAAACATCCCTGGGACTAAGCCGTTGTTATAAACAACTAAGCCGTATCTTCTCGATTTTTTAAGACATAGAAACATCCCTGGGACTAAGCCGTAGAAATGGGGATGACGAGACGGGTGCATGCAACGCGAAGTGGTTCTAATTTTTTTTTTTTTTTTTTCATTTTCTTTCTGAAAATATTATGAAAACTGGCAAGGGTGACAAGCTCGAAAATTTTAAAAAATACAGAATTACTTGTGTCTAAAAGAACAATGATAAACAAAAATAATTATTACAGTTTTATCCTTCAAACCGGCGAGCGGAATGAGAAGGTAATTTTTTGAATATATGTACATTCTACCTGGGTATATATATTTTTTTCAGTTTTATAAAGTTTCTAGAAAATGATATGGTGCATAGGCGGATCTAGGATTTTTTCAAAGAGGGGGTTGAAGATTTTGAAAAAGGGGGGGGGGGGGGGGGGTGTTGAATGCATACTATCAAAAGCTTCTGTTTCGCAATACTACCTTATAGGGTGCACTATTGACTACACAAATAATCTATATCTGTTTTATTATCTTTTAAAGAAATGGCGTAGCTCTGCCTGAAAAGCGGAGGGGCACAACATCCGAAAATTTCTAACAAGCAAAAAAAAAAAAAAAAAAAAAAAAAAAAAAAAAAAAAGAAGAAGAAGAAGAAGAAGAAAAAAAAAAAAAAAATAGGTGGGAGGAGGAGGACGAGATTTTTTTTTAAAATATGGGGTTTCATGCACAAATTTTAATATTTCTAGCGCAATTCTAAATTCTAAGTACATGAATAAATATCTGGCGAGCGGTAGCGAGCCAGGAAATTTTCTTTAGCAAAATATTGACTTATCAGAAAATACTTTCTATACCCTCTATCGTTAACAAGTACATATAGTTTGAGTTAAATGTCTTCATGTACGTTGAGGATGGATCAGAATAGCTAAATTATTCAGAAAGTCTATAAAGAATTGGCGAGCGGTAGCGAGCCAAAGAAAAATTTTGAAAATTGACCGAAAAATTGTAGATTTATGGTACATAATGTTGCTATTTTAAACAATGTTAATGCATAAAAAATTTTGTGATTGAAAAATAGGGGGGGGGGGCATATGTACCCCCGCTGCCCCCCCCCCCCCCTTCTCCTACGCCCTTGTAAAGTAAGCACAATTTCCTATTTATAACTAAACACGCATCGGAGCAAATATCATTTTATAAGCTTCAAATCTTCAACATTATAATATTCAGACTTCATGTCACAAATGTTGTACACCTTGGTGTTGAAAGCTTGTTAAGTAAGAAGGACAGAAATAAAGTTTTTTTTTTAATATAAGCTCTCTCTCTCTCTCTCTCTCTCTCTCTCTCTCTCTCTCTCTCTCTCTCTCTCTCTCTCTCTTTGTTTGATTTTTTTTTTTTTGGTCCGACCAAAGGGGGGGTTGCAACCCCCCTATCCACCTCGCTAGATCCGCCAATGTGGTGTAATAATGAAGATTTTTTAACGTTGGATTTTCAATTACGACCTCTCCCGTAAAAAAATTCGTTCATGATGAATTGTCGTTGTACATGTTGTATTCCCTATTTCTCTCTTACTTCACATCCACATATTCAATTTTCGATCCAACAGAAAAGTACAGCTACTTAAAATTAGTTAATACTGCTTTGGTCCCCTCCCCGAGGTATGGATCCACGCATGTGCATTGTTCTATTTTTATCTCACGTTTATAGACCACGTGTTTATATCCCGATGCTACAAACTTGTACTGGCGTTTAAAAAAAAGATTGTCATCGTCCGGCGTCAGCTATCATTTTTAGGTGGCAAGGAACCAATCTCTTTCGCGGAAGGGGGGGGGGGGGGGCTAAATAGTAGACGTATCAGGAATTTTTCTATATACGACCCTGGACGTATTCATGAATGGAACATTCCTGCATATTAATTAGCGCGGCAAAGGAAGCTTGCACTAAAAGTGGGACTCATATGCAGGATCGGATAAACGAACGAATTGTAAGGAAAAGAAATAAGGAGAGAAGAAATATACAAGGGCGGATTTAGGGGGGTTTGGGGGGGGTTCGGGAAAACCCCCCCGGTTTCCCGATTTTTTTTTTTTTTTTTTTTTTGTAACATTAGCACCCGGAAAAAACCCTGCAAACTGAGTAATAAAAAATTGCTTAATGTCCACCAGAATTCACTTTTTTGAAACAAAATTTACAAAAATCTTCTGATACATTCTATCGCATATCGATTCGATACCGTATCATTTGGCGTATTTGTGGATTCGTACAGACAATCGCGAAGTTTTTGTAATGTGCGTCGCAGAGGGGGTTTTCTGTTTATTTTATTCCCGAAAATTAACATTAACAAATAATACTATAATATGAACATGTTCAAATAATTTGCAAAACATGTACATGTGTCAAACAATCAATGTAAATGGTATGGGGATCGAAACCTACTCGTTTCTGTCCTCGAATACCCGGTTTAAGTATTTTTGTCATCTACAAATTTTGTCAAGAACATACTTTGATATAACCGGAAAAATGGGCAAATATTAAACATTGTATATAGTTCGAATATGCTCCGGCCGGGGGCCTATAATTAAGCATTCAATTTTTCAAAGCCAAAACCCAATGATACTCAACATTTTTTACTCAATATCGTACCAATATTCTATGTACATGTTACAGCAAGGACAAATCAACAAGCCAGGGGCGAAGCCAGGCGTACATCTGTACGCAAAAACGTCCACATCGTCTCGAGAGAAAAAAGGAGAGCGCCTTCCCCAGTTGCCAAAAAGAAGGGGGAGGGTCTTTTGAAATAGTATTTAAAGCAAACTACTGTTCAGAAATAGATCAAAGACACTCCAGAGACCTACGATTTGAATGCATTTTTCGTAATTTTCTGGTGTTTCATTAGAACTCAATAAAACCATGCGCGGATCCAGAGGGGGGACCGGGGATCTGGACCCCCCCCCCCTGAGATATTCGGAGGTGGGGTCCAGCTTTGGCCCATTTCTAGTTGAAAAGGGTCTAAAATGCATGAAAGGGCTTTGAAACCTAAAATTTCGTCTCGTTTCGCTCGCCATTTACAAATACAAAACTATTTTTTTCTGCAAATTCCTTATTATAATTATTATCAATTGTTCATACTAAGTAATTTTATATAATTGTCTTTGGTCTCAGGAACTCATATTTTGAACAGTCCCTTACTTCATAGGATGTAACCTCCTTCATCTTTTTCGAGGTTTTGTCATTTTAAGATGTCTGATTATTTGGGAAATGACACATCTCTTATCTATTTATTCTCATGAAATTCGCTTCGCTCGCCGATATAAGGAGTGAAATATTCAATGTTATAAATAATCATCTCGATCGAATCAAGACAAATTAATATTTCATATCTAAAAAAAAATTCTGGGTCGCTACGCTCGCCAATTCCTCATGAAAATAAACGTGAAAGGAAAGCTAACAAAATTGCCCCCTTCCCATCATGTGCACCGATATATATATATATATATGTACCTACATGATAGGTAGACTTCCTTAAATTTTGGACCCCCTCTGACCAAAAATGCTGTATCCGCGCATGATACAACGATCGCTAACAAAGAGCGAGCGGTCGATTGGAAAGACTTTATGTGGACGTACATAGATAAGTATTTAGGGAATGTCATGTTCACATCTCAAGTTTTCTTCATCTTAGATACGGTTCATCGTCTGCTGACATCGAATCGTATGCTAACGCATCCCATCTAAATTCAGCTCAAATACGCTCCAGAGGTCAGCAATTTGCTTCATTTTTTTTTCAAAATTTTCATGGGGGACCCCCTTCAAGGGGATGGGTAACATATTTCCATACTGTCCCCACTTGACCCTTCGGGCCTCGCAAGTCATCCCCCAAAAAGTGCCTGTGCCCCGGACAGCTGAAGTTCTTGGTCCAACCCTTCTTTATAGACGTCCACATCGAAAACACCCTGGCTACGCCCCTGCCAGCAGTAAAGGAGAAATTATTTTATTTAGAAATCTTTATTAACCACATAAATTGAGTGGAAAAAATGGCCTGAATATTCGAGAAGGTAAGGACAAAATGTGCTCCAGAATGCACCATTTTAGTCCATTTTTTCAAAAATTTCCCGGGGGAGGCCCCCCGGACCCCCACCTACAGGAGGGGGCAACCCCCTCCCTTACCCTCCCCCGCTCGGCACTCCGTGCCTCGAATCGACCCTTTGGGTCGATACAAACCCCCCCCCCGCTTGCCACTCTGGATCCGCCACTGATATATCCATATACAAATACAAAAATCGTACGACTGAAGTACTGAACTCATATATCGAACCTTTTTGTTCTCAAAGTCGGTCCAGGAATCCTCCAATTAGAAATTAACATGACGTTATCTTCGTTTGCAGTCGGTCGTTTCCGTCGACAGCTTGCTTCCTGTCATTAGAACAGGCAGATTGCTCGTATGCTACCTCTTCGAAGTATGTGCGGAAGTAAAAAACATCCCTAGTGTGTCCAGCTTCAGGAAGCCGACAATAAGTAACACGACATAAACAGAGTTACATCGTTTACACATTTCAAAGCAGCAGTGACCCTTCTCTTTCAGAAGACTTCATACGTCACACGATGTGAATTCCTGTGATTTGATTGGTTCGTGCTACAAATTATACAGAATCGGGGCTCTCTAGCGTGAAAAAATTCAGGTGATCTCTTAAAGCTATTCGCTTAAAAATTGCCTGTCTACCCTATTTTTTCTGACCTGGTGAGTGGCAACAGACAATTTTCTTTTTGACTATGTAAAAGACACTTTTTCTATTCTGTCCATTAATAATCATTTAATTTGAAATTTCCTTATCTACAACCGATTAATGAAGCCTTTCTCCCTCTGCAAAAATTTAAAGCGGATAACTGATACATTTTAATGCATTACTTTTGAAAACATGTTTCAAGCAATTTAACAAGTTTCAACAGTAAACTAGAACACTGAAAAGTCATGAAGGGCCCTGCTGAACAGACTTTTGAATTTTTGGGTTATATATTGCCCTACCATGAATACTCTTGTTTGCATAAAATCTTTTTTTATAAAAATAGCAATCCAAGGAATGCTTGTGTTGCCTGTGAAGCAGCTTGTTCTAGGAGGTGGATCACATGGTTCAAAGTTACTGGTATCACTATAAAAGTCTTGTCTAATGAAATTCATTTGTGAAATATCAGACCTCTTACTTACAAATTGAAAGATATGGTCAATCTCAAATTTTCAGAAAATAGTGTCAATCATATAGGTCAAGGTCACTACGTAAATATTTTGGTAACAAAACAAAGGTCACATCATAAGAAATATATGTGTGAAATTTTAAAGCCCTTTCACTTACCAATCAAAAGATATATGCAATTCTTTGGAAAAAAAAGTCAAATATGTAGGTCAAGGTCACTATGTCAAAAATTATAGTATGTTTAGAAAGGTCTTGTTACAAAGAATACAAATATGAAATATAAAAGCCCTGTCATTAACCTATCAAAAGATGAAGCGAATCCCAACTTTTTTGAAAAGAAGGTCAAATATCTATGTCAAGGTCACAAGGTAAAAAATTATGGTATGTGCAGAAAGGTCTTGTTACAATGAATACACAAGTGAAATTTCAAAGCCCTATTCCTTACAAATCAAAAGATATATACAATCATAATTTTTTTTTTAAAGTAGGTCAAATATGTAGGTCAAGGTCACTAGGTCAAACATTATGGTATGTGTAGAAAGGTCTTGTTACAAGCAGTACACATGTGAAATATCAAAGCCCTATCACTAACCATTCAAAAGATAAAGCCAAATTTAACTTTTTTGAAAAGTAGGTCAAATATCTAGGTCAAGGTCACGAGATTAAAAATTATGGTATGTTTACAAAGGTCTAGTCACAAAGAATACATATGTGAAATATCAAAGCGCCATCACTTACCAATCAAAAGATATAAGCAATCTTAATTTTTTGGAAAAGTAGGTCAAATATGTAGGTCATGGTCACTAGGTCAAAAATTATGGTATGTGTAGAAAGGTCTTATCACAAGGAATACACATGTGAAATATCAAAGCCCTATCACTTACCATTTAAAAGTTATGGGCTGTGACACCCAGAGTGTGACAGACAGACGGACAACGGACAAAGTGATCCCTAAGTGTCGCTTTGCTCTGCAGGCGACACAAGAATAGTGAAAGTTTTATACATGCTCTTCTAATCATTCTTCATCAGTATGTCGAATGTCAAAGGTCTAAGTTTAAAAAATCAAAGCTCTGCCTTAAAAACTGGAGTCATTTGGTCATATCAAAATAATAATAATCATGATAATCTATCCAGATCTACTAAAGATTGACCTTCCTTGACTTTCATTGTTTACAGTTTGGAATTTCTCGGTGTCTTTCTATCATGATTCCAAACCAGGATATAAAATATCAAAGATCCGTCTTAAATGCTTCTTCAGTTATTGTATCAAAACCAAAGTATTTATATTCTGTTTGATTTTGCCTTAGTTTGACCTTGACCTTAAAGGCATGTTCCTCTCATGATTGTTGATATGTGTAAGAAATATGAAAGCTGTAACTTGTAAACTACTTGAGTTATTGTGTCAGAACCAAAGAGTTGATATTTTATTGAATTTTGCCTAAGTTTGACCTTGACCTTTGATATTCAAAATTTGTAGGCATGTTCCTCTCATGATCCTTAATCTGTGTATGAAATATAAAACCTGTACCTTGAAAACTACTGGAGTTAACGCTTCAGAACCAAATTGTTGATGGATGGATGAGTAGACAGATGGAATACGTGATTCCTATTTCTAGCAGAGTTATGGCCGACTAGACCGCAGGCCAAATGAAGTATAATCCAAAATGAATGAACTTTCCATAAATAGTACTTTCTGAGAATGGTGTTCAAATGATTACCTAGAATTGCATGAAATGACCACATCCATTTTCCAATACCCTGTTCGTCAGGAGCCAAAACAAAATATCAGGTGCACAAGTAGACTACAGGCCAGATATAGTGCAAAAGGAATTTTGCTCTCCATCTGTAATTCCTTCTTAGAACTGGTGTTCAGAAAATTACATAGAGTAACATAGGAGAAAACGACAACATCCATTTTCAAAGTCCCTAGGGGTCAGGGTCTAAAACAAAATATCAGGTGCACAACTAGACCACAAGCCCATTATGATGCAAAAAGAATTTATTTCTTACCATTGACAGTTTCAGAGGATTTGTATTCACAAGAAAAGTTTAACAAACAGAAAGACGAACGGACCCTGGGCTATCGCATAAGTGTGACTTGTCTTTGACCAGTAGATAAAAAACTGAATGTTCTGCATTGTGAGATAACCTACGGGGTAAAACATGAGTTTATTGGTTTTGAAAGCCAAGAAACACTTCATTATGATTGGTTGCAATTTACCAGTTAATAGCAACTCAGAAAATGTAAAAACAAAACTAGTACAACAAATGAATGTGTTAAGGTGGGTCCCTACTCATAGACCTAACAGATAAAATTTGTAATTTAAGGATATTTCCTTTACACAATGGTCCAAATGACATAATGAGCATAGAAATAAGATGGCTAATTTTGTTTTCATCAAAGACACAGTACATCATATATTGATACCCTTGCACATCATAAGATTTAGAAATATTTTGTATCCAGTAAATGTTTTTAAACCTTCCAAGTTCAGTCATAACAAACCAATGTTTAATTGTTTTGTTTTAATTTGTGAATTAAAGTAAGTACATGTAATTAATACAGAAGAAACATAAAACGATATTCATCTAAGAACCTGAACTGCCCTAAAGTGATGAATTATACCCAAATGGGAAATAAAAAACCTTTAACGATCAACTAGGGAGTAGGGACCCACCTTAATAGATCATTTTCATATTACAGCTAAACTTGCATTTTAGACATGCCAAGACACGACATCACATTTTCACTTTTGACATTATTTATTTCAATATTTTCTATTAAATCTGTAACGACATCACAGTATAAAGTTACGTCAAATGTTGTGATGTTGGGTCTAATGCAAGTCTACTGTGGTGATGTGAAAATTGTCCATAGCATTGACTTAACAATGATTTTCTACAAATACAGATACATTTAATCATAAACATGATAAAGGAAGCCAAGAAAGCTGGAAAAAAGGTGAATGAAAAAATAATTTTAATTTTTTTAATCTACCTCAGATTTCAAAGAAGCCCATATAACCCTTGGCGATGCCCATCAGATAATACCGGTAAAACATTGTCAAAAGGGTCAATAAGACAAACTAAAAAAGGTGTACAATGTCTAAAGGGTCATGGAACTTGGTTTCTTCAATATCACACCCGTCACACACATTGTTCCTATTTGGTTATTTTTGTGTGTGAGAGGTCTTCAATTCCTTCCCATAGACTGCTGTGCCACAGGCCGATTGTGCATCACAGTCACATGTTACCATTTGATGACAAGGTAATCATACATATTTAATACAGTACAGGTATATGAATCATGTGTAAAACCTTACTGGATGCATTTTTGGGTCAAGATTTTTAAACTAACCAGCATCATAGAACGGGATTAGATTAGACATTTTACATTATGATACGGAAATATTTGTTATAAGAGAGGTTTTGACATAATCAGTAATTAGGAAGGACGTGCCCCATGCGCCGTCAGCGCATTGAAAATGAAAATGTCCCATTCTGTTTGTAATGTGTGCGCCCAAATGGTGAAATGAAATTTACTCATTTTTTGTACCAACAATTGGCATGGTTTAATGAGACGTTTGGGAAAAAAAAAAATTGTTTTTCAGAAAAAAAAACAGATGTCTCCTCCCCCCCCCCCCTCTAAGTTACTTTGACCTTAGGCCAAGATGATGTGAAACCTTTGAGTTATGGGCAATACCATACTAAAACATGAAAGTGATTCATTATATTGTTTAAGGTAAAGTCCAAACATGATTAGCATATACCAATTTATAAGCATATTTAGTGAAAATGACTTTGGTAACAAGACCTTGGATATAGGTGATCTAAAACCTACATTGTATGGATCATGAGCAACAAAAAACTGAATTAGTGATTGGATACACGGTTCAAAATATAAAGCTTAAACATGATAAGCATAGACAATTTCAGCCTGGACATGATTAGCATATCCAATTTCATTACCAAAGTAAGAAGTGACCTTAATCATGTGACCTTGAGACAATGTGATAAGAAACATTTAGTCCTGAGAAACAACATACTAAAATATGAAAACAGTTGTAAGAAGGGTTCAGGAGATATAGCCCAGACAAGATTAGTACGTACAATTTCATTAAAAAGAACTAAATGATTTTGACCTTGGGCACATGACCTTGGGTCAAGACGATAAGAAACCCTCCAATTCTGAGCAACAGCATACTTAAGTATCAGAGTGATCCAGTATACGATTCCACAGATATAGCCCAGACTCAATAGCATTTACAATTTCATTTAAACATAGGTAATCACAGATTACGAAGCTCACCTCGTGGCAGCAAAATTCAATTCAAACATATTTCTAAGTAAATGTACATTGGCTTTTAAAGGCAAAATCATTCAAGCGGAAAAAGTAGGTCAAGGCCACTTTATGACAGTTAGATCAAAGATACATCCAATGTGCAAGTTTGGTACATGTAGCACTTATACTTTGCTCAATACTGGCTTTTAAAGGCAAAATCACTCAAGCGGAAAAAGTAGGTCAAGGTCATTTTTTTGAAAGTTTGATCAAAGATACATCCAATAGACAAGTTTGGTACATGTAGCACTTATACGTTGCTCAATATTGCCTTTTAAAGGCAAAATCACTCAAGCAGGAAAAAGTAGGTCAAGGTCAAGGAAAATGTAGGTCAGATGCAGCATCTGATGCATGGGTTCACCTAAGCATCCAAAGATGAATTACTTGTGCAAGTTTGGTTACTGTAGCATCAGTACTTTGCCAAATACTGACCTACCCCAAACTTCTTAACCAAGGCACTCTGAGCTACCCCATACTTCTTAACCAAGTCAATCAAGCAGAAAATGTAGGTCAGATGCAGCATCCAATGCATGGGTTCACCTCCGCATCCAAATATGAATCACTTGTGCAAGTTTGGTTACTGTAGCATCAGTACTTTGCCAAATACTGACCTACCCCAAACTTCTTAACTGGACGCGGACGCGGACGTGCGGGGGTATAGCATAAGCTCACTCAACTTCGTCGAGGTGAGCTAAAAATGTAAAACTTGACCTTGACCTTAGTCATATGACCTTGGATCAAGGTGGTGTGAAACCTTTGGGTTATCAGCACCATCATACTAAAATATGAAGTGATCCTATCACGGTTCAAAAGATTAAGCCTGGACATAATACACATAACAAATACAATTTCATTTGAAATATACTAATTGACCTTGACCTTGCTCACATGATCTTGAGTCAACGTGATAAGGAACAACATACTAAAATATGAAAGTGATCGTGAAAACCGTTCAAGAGATATAGCCTGGAGAGGAATGCATGTACGATTTCATTAAAATTGTACTACATGACCTTGACCTTGGTCACATAATTTTGGGTCAAGTTGATAAGATCAGATCAGATTTATTTAAAGTCGGCATGTGGATAAAACATGTGAACATAAGCTCTCAAGAGCTTTTGACCGACATTTAGTAACATATAAAACAACATATAATACACCTTTTCTCACAAAATCCGCCCATTTCAAATTCAAAAAATAGCAATCCAAGGAATGCTTGTGTCGCCTGCGAAGCGGTTTGATTATTATTCTAGAAAGTGGATCAAATTATTGGTATCAGTAGAAAAGTCTTGTCAAATGAAATTCATTTGAAATATCAGACCTCTTAATTACAAATTAAAAGTTATGGTCATTCTCAAATTTTCAGAACAGAGTGTCAATCATCTAGGTCAAGGTCACTACGTAAAACTTGGTAACAAAAAGGTCTCATCATAAGAAATATTGAAGACCTGTCACCTACCAGTTAAAAGATATAAACAACCTTAGAAAAGAAGGTCAAATAGCTAGGTCAAGGTCAAAAGGTAAAAAAATATAGTATGTGTAGAATGGCATTGTTACAAGGAAAATACATGTGAAATATCAAAGCCCTATTACCTACCAATCAAAAGATATAGCCAATATTATTTTTCTTGAAAAGTAGATCAAATATCTAGATAAAGGTCAAAAGGTCAAATATTATGGTCTGTGTAGAAAGGTCTTGTCACAAGGAATACACACGTGAAATACCAAAGCCCTCTCACTTACCAATCAAAAGATATATCCATTCTTAATTTTTTTGAAAAGTAGGTCAAATATAAAGGTCAAGGTCAATAGGAAAAATTATGGTATGTGTAGGAAGGTCTTGTCACAAGGAATATACATGTGAAATATCAAAGCCCTATCACTTACCAATCAAAAGATATAGTGAATCTTATCTTTTTTTCAAAAGTAGGTCAAATATCGAGGTCAAGGTCACAAGGTCAAAAATTATGGTATGTGTTGAAAGGTCTTGCCACAAGGATTGCACATGTGAAATATTAAAGTCCTAACACTTACCAATCAAAAGATATATCCATTTGTATTTTTTTTGAAAAGTAGGTCAAATATGTAGGTCAAGGTCACTAGGTCAAAAATTATGGTATGTGTAGGAAGGTCTTGTCACAAGGAATACACAAGTGAAAAATCAAAGCCCTATCACTTACCAATCAAAAGTTATGGGCTGTGACACCCAAAGTGTGACAGACAGACAGACGGACGGACGGACAGACGGACAACGGACAAAGTGATCCCTAAGTGTCGCTATGCTTCGCAGGCGACACAAAAAATGAAAAAATGAAAGTTGCAGCAGCTAAATAGAATGTGCTTTACTCAATGCGACAAACCTTTGAGAAGAATTGTGCAAAATTTCAGGACTCGGAGGTAACAAATAATGTTATTATAATGATATTACTGAAGGACTCCATTTACATTCAAATTGGTAATTTACGTGATGGCTCGGGTTCTGAATATAAACTTTTGTATTTTACTGTTATCTTAAGGTGAGTCCCTACTCGTGAATTTAACAGATGAATTTTGTATTTTAAGGTTATTTTCTATACATTATAGTCAAAATGACATAATGAACACAGACATAGATAGGTAATTTTGTTTTCATTAAAGATACAGTACATTAAAGAAAGGTACCCTAGAACTTAAAAATTGAGAAATAACAAATATCCATCGTATGCTTTTGAACCCTCCAAATTCAGTGATATGAATATGTTTATTTGTTTTGTTTTATCTTATGATAACAAGTCATATAGAAGAAATACAACACATAAAATGATATTGTAACATAAATCAAAGTATGATATATCTCCAAACATTAGGGTACCCCCTTATAATTTCATAACATTTTGGACCAAGAATATGTACTAAATCCAACTTTTTGCAAAAAATAACAGATGAATTTTTTTCATTTTGTAATATTTCATAAAATTATGTATGTCGATGAAGAAAAAATCACATACAGGTACACAATTTTTGAAATGATCATGGTATGGCTCCAAACATAGGGGTACCCCCTTATAATGATATCATATTTTCGACAAATAATATATAGTATATCACATTTTTGTGCAAAAAACGACAGATGGAATTTCTTCAGATTGTATAATTTTATACAATAATATATATAGATGGTGAAAAAATCGCATACAGGTATACAATTTTATAAATGATCAAGATATTGCTACAAACATAAGGGTACCCCCTTATAATTTCATTACATTTTCAACTAAGAAATTATACTATATGATTGGTGTGGACATTGGTAGATTGCACCATCTTTTGCTTCTTTTGGCATTTAAGATCTTCTGTCTGTGTTTTTCAATGCGCTCGCTCGTCCCTCACCCAGCCATTGTAAAACGTTATACGCAGACTGCTTCATATAAGGAAAAACCCATAACGGTTCAAGTAGGGAGCCACCTTAAGACAACTCTCCATCTTAATTTAGGATTGTCCTTTTGAAGTCTATCGGAAATAAAAACATATATAATTGTTAAATACATATGATGATGGCGGACATATATTCATGATGAAAAAATATATTTGTTTGTTACGGCAATACCTTTATAAAGGATGTAACATCTCCTATGCAGTTTATCTTCTAACTTCTGAACATTTTGAAGACAATGCGAATTGAAAACAAGGGATGTACAAAGCTAGAAACGACCAAATAAACATCAACCGTGTCAGAATGCACAAAACGTAAATTACATAAAGAAGTGATCTGGAACTTCATCGTCATGAAAAAGTCTATAGACACATTTTTAAGGCATGATCCATTTGATATTCTTGGGGGGGGGGGGGGGGGGGGGGGGGCTTGGGTTTTTTGTCGGAGCAAGATTATTTTTTTCGCCACGTACCGGGGCAAAATTATTTTTTTCTTGCAAAGTTGGAGCAAGGAAATTTTTTTACAACAATTGATGTGAATATTAAGAATGTTTGTGTTTTCTCAACAGAAATTCTTTATTTTTACTTAAATTACTCTGAACATTACTTTATTTTTATGTAAAACTTGTATTCACTTCTAAAACTGAGAGAGATAAAAGATTTTTGCAATATGCTATATATTAGATTTCAGTGAACAATATGTATATATTAGGTCATGTAACATGCAAGAGGGCCTGAGGGATGGGTCTTCTAGACAAGATTTTACATGTAGAAATGAAAACTTATGAAAAACTTCATTAAATTCTCCTTCCAATTTCCAAATTAGACACTATGGTGATACATGTATCTTAAATAATAGTAATAACTTATATTGAAAATGTATTTAAGCATTTAAGGAAGCCCCTTGTTTCAGTGACATGCATACATTTGATATTTTCAAATATCAACTTGCCATTACAGAAGAAATCTATGGCGAGCGAAGCGAGCCAAAAACTTTTCATGGAAAGTTAAAACTGTGGCGAGTGAAGCGAGCCGAAAAAATTTCAGGAATTTTAAGCGAATTTTATGGCTATTCTTCAAATTCAGATTACTTGTAAGAGCAAGATTATTTTTTTCTGTCACACCATAAGCAAATTAATTTTTTTCATCAAAATTCAGAGCAAAATTATTTTTTTCGAAAAAAACCCAAGCCCCCCCCCCCCCCCCCCCCCCCCCCCCCCCCCCCCCCCCCTCCCCCCCCCCCCGAATATCAAATGGACTGTGCCTAACCGATATAAATACATCTGTTGGTTGTTTTGACTGTTGCAAATTACTCTGTGATTCAATACATGGAGTTTCAGTTATTTTTACTAAGATGATGATATGTGTTACATATTGCATAGCTAACACAATATAGCCTATGCAGTATCACTTGTCTGTTAGGCCAAACATAGCTTTAAATCCTATTTTTATGTCCTACTTTACATTATGTATATCTCCTTTCTCGCTTTTCCCCATATCATGTGAAAACAAGACTTGGAATAACTAATTCTAAGAACATGACAACAATGTATAATTTACGTTATCGAAGACTTATTACATGAATGCATGCTAGAATTGTAAACAATGAATGTGTGTCATGAAAAAGATATATTACATTCCATTCATATATTAGCTTCTTTATCTACTGATCATTGGTATAATTAAAGAAAACTGAAAGATTATTCGTGTCGTTGGAAAATAGTGTAATTTACGTTATTGTTGTATTGATATTAGGGAATATTCACTAAACATGGCGTAGTTTACATTTGATTTCAGTTTCAGATTATCCCTAGCAAAGATTAAAAACAAAACAATCAGTAAAATAAACGTTTACAACCCTTCTTTAATTCCATAGGGAACGTAAATTACACAACGTAAGTTACTTTTGTACTCATATTCAAGCATAACTTCAAGAAGAGACTGATTACTTGAATGATGACTGTATTTAATTTGACTATAGAGTATCGGCAATGATCGTAACATGTCATTTCTTTATCCTTTCTCCTATATTTTGAGAAAAGGCGATAATGTAAATTACATGCTTAAAACGAACCGCGCGTTCTGACAAATCAACCATCTATACTGAAAAATTAAGTAACAATACACCAAAAGGAGTTCCCTTATAGTTTTAATAATATCTTGAATAAACATTCAAAGAGATATAATGAAAGATTTTGACAGTTATTATAATTTTTCGTCTGGCAAGTTAAAATTTATCATGGCAACGTAAATTATGTAAAACGAGCGACAATCTGAAAAGCTGCAAATTATTTTACCTCTACTAATTTTCCCTATTTTAACCTTCAAATTTCAATCATTACATATTTCTCCTTACATTTTGATCCATTTGATATATTTAGGCATTTCACTATAGTTGAAAAGTTGTATACTGTTTGTGCGACAGGCAAAAAACAAGAAAAATGAGTGGTATATCGTGGCCTGTCATAAATTTCAAAGAATCAGGTCAAATAATTTTGTGGTTTTCTAATAGAAATGGGAATTTCCTTAAAGGAAATCGTCAATTTTGACTTAAACTCTGTATTAAAACATCTCTTATTGTCAAGCGACATGTTATTTTGATAGTGGGCTGATTCTGTGAGAAAAGGTGAATAACAAAGAGTAACAAGCATGCAAAATTGGAAAATATTAAAAATACTATAAAAGCTAGAGTCTTTGGTGTAAAAAGGCATTTTCTAACTGAAGAAATATATATGTATTAATCAATTTAATATTATAAGATAATCATAATAATAATCAAGATCAATTTCCCTTTAAGATTCACTATTAACAATACCATATAAGTTACATTTAGTAAGATACCTCTAAATATTACGATAACAATTGCCATAAAATAGATGCAAGCTTAAGCTTATGCAGGATAAGAAACTAGCATAAAATTTAGAAAGGACAACACAGCCAAAATAAATAGCAAAACTAAATGAACTTCAAGTTACACACCCGCAGTCTCTCTGATGTGAAACCTTCAGGTCTTAAGCAACAACATACTAAAATATGAAAGTGATCTGGCAAACAATTCAAGAGATATAGCCCGGACAGGAATGTATGCATAATTTCATTAAAAATGCACTAAGTGACCTTGAACTTGGTCACATGACCTTGGGTCAAGATGATGTGAAACCTTCGGATCATAAGCAACAGGTTTTTTTTTTTTCCTTGTTTTGGGGCCGAATTTCGGCCCCTTCCCAATGCCAAATTTCCTCTATTTTTTCCCAAAAATCACCCTGAAATTCCCAAAGAGGAATTATGAAAAATTCACCTAAGAAAATAAGACCCAAAACCTGGAATTCAGCACAAAATGTCCTATTTCTAAGTGCGTTTTTAAAAGTTTTTTATTCATCCCATGTTCAGTTCAAGCAAATCAATGGATTATCAGTGTTAATAAATGATACTTTAAGGTTATACTTTGGTGAGAATTTGTACAAAAATTTTCCCTGAGCAACAACATACTAAAATATGAAAGTGATCTGGCTAACGGTTCAAGAGATATAGCCTGGACAGGAATGTATGCATAATTTCATTAAAAATGCACTAAGTGACCTTGACCTTGGTCACATGACCTTGGGCCAAGGTGATGTGAAATCTTTGGGTCATAAGCAACAACATACTAAAATATGAAAGTGATCCGGCTTACGGTTCAAGAGATATAGCACGGACAGGAATGTATGCATAATTTCATTAAAAATGCACTAAGTGACATTGATCTTGGTCACATGACCATGGCAGGCTTTCTACTGTTCCTACTATATCCTACTTTTCCTACTTTTTTATTTTGATCCTATTTTTTCCTACTTTTTGTTCAAAACCTCCTACTATTCCTACTTTTTCATCTCAAAAGTAAAAAAAAATTACTAATGCTTCACTTGTCATCGACATCTGATTCAAAATTTTCTATTTTAAAAATTTTGGGCTCGCTTTAATCGCCCATTCTGTATATTTTACATGAAAAATTAATCTGTCCTTATTTCTCTCTGTAATTACCTCAAAGCTTAACATTGCCAGTCTATAATCATTGCTTACAGTGATTTATGTGTCATACTTACTGAAAATTGTAGCTAAAAGTTATGGAAATTTTCCTACTTTTCCTTTATTAATTCCTACTTTTTCCTATTTTTCTCCTACTTTTTTTCATTGACTACTCCTTCTTTTTTCCTACTTTTTCTTCAAGGTAGAGTAGAAAGCCTGCCTTGGGTCAAGGTGATGTGAAACCTTCGGGTCATAAGCAACAACATACTAAAATATGAAAGTGATCCGGCAAACAGTTCAAGAGATCTAGCCCGGACAGGAATGTATGCATAATTTCTTTAAAAATGCACTAAGTGACCTTGACCTTTGTCACATGACCTTGAGCCAAGGTGATGTGAAATCTTTGGGTCATAAGCAACAACATACTAAAATATGAAAAAGAATCCGGCAAACAGTTCAAGAGATCTAGCCCGGACAGGAATGTATGCATAATTTCTTTAAAAATGCACTAAGTGACCTTGACCTTTGTCACATGACCTTGAGTCAAGGTGATGTGAAATCTTTGGGTCATAAGCAACAACATACTAAAATATGAATGTGTTCCAGCAAACAGTTCAAGAGATCTAGCCCGGACAGGAATGTATGCATAATTTCTTTAAAAATGCACTAAGTGACCTTGACCTTTGTCACATGACCTTGAGTCAAGGTGATGTGAAATCTTTGGGTCATAAGCAACAACATACTAAAATATGAAAGTGATCCGGCAAACAGTTCAAGAGATCTAGCCCGGACAGGAATGTATGCATAATTTCTTTAAAAATGCACTAAGTGACCTTGACCTTTGTCACATGACCTTGAGTCAAGGTGATGTGAAATCTTTGGGTCATAAGCAACAACATACTAAAATATGAATGTGTTCCAGCAAACAGTTCAAGAGATCTAGCCCGGACAGGAATGTATGCATAATTTCTTTAAAAATGCACTAAGTGACCTTGACCTTTGTCACATGACCTTGAGTCAAGGTGATGTGAAATCTTTGGGTCATAAGCAACAACATACTAAAATATGAAAGTGATCCGGCAAACAGTTCAAGAGATCTAGCCCGGACAGGAATGTATGCATAATTTCTTTAAAAATGCACTAAGTGACCTTGACCTTTGTCACATGACCTTGAGTCAAGGTGATCTGAAATCTTTGGATCATAAGCAACAACATACTAAAATATGAAAGTGATCGGGCAAACGGTTCAGGAGGTACAGCCCGGTCACGATGTGTGACAGATGGACAGATAGACGGACGGACAACAAAGGGGAGGGAGACATAAAAATGTTCAAGAGAAGTGGTTAAGTCATGACATATTGTAAAGTTTTTGGTCAGAGCAAGATTATTTTTTTCGCCCCAGACCGGAGCAAAAATTTTTTTTCTTGCAAAGTTAGAGCAAGAATTTTTTTTTTTTCAAACATTAGTGATGTAACAAAGAAGGTTTGTGTTTTATCAATAGAAATTCTTTATTTTCACTAAAAACTCTAAAATATTACTTAATTTAATTCGCTTCTTATAAACAGAGAGATAAAAGAATTTTACAATATAATCCTAAGTTAACAAAATTTATATAAGGTACAAGTTAGAGGGTCTGAGGGGAGGGTCTTACAGACAAATTTTAAAATTTAGAATTGTAAATTGGTGAAAAACTTAAGATCTTAAAATTAGACTCAGTGGTGGAGTGCATCTATAAATACATTATAATGATAATACTTAAGCCTTTAAGATAGCCTTTTTTCATAATACTTTCATTCCTATATATTTTCAAATATGAACTATGCCATTAAAGGAATAATGTTTTGATAGAAAATGATGGCGAGCGAAGCAATTTTTTTGGAATATAAATTGAAAACTGCGGTGAGAGAAGCGAGCCAGAAAATTTTCAGGAATTTTAAGCGAAATTTTCTGGTGATTCTTCAAATTCAGATTACTTTTAAGAGCAAGGTTATTTTTTTCTGGCTCATCATAAGCAAATATACAGTCATGTATTGTTTTCATTAAAATTCAGAGCAAAATTATTTTTTCAAAAAAAAACCAAGTATCAGTAGGAAAGTCTTGTCATGTGAAATATCATACCTCTTACTTACCAATTAAAAGATATGGTCGATCTCAAATTTCAGAAAAGAGGGTCAATTGTCTATGTCAAGGTCACTACATTAAAGATTTTGGTAACAAAGCAAAGGTCTCATCATAAGAAATACATGTGTAAATTATTAAAGCTGTATCACTTACCAATCAAAAGACTAAGCTAGTCGTTATTTCTTTTAAAAGTAGGTTAAATATCTAGGTCAAGGTCACTTTGTCAAAATTTATGAACCTCAACCTACTTCACCTCCGCCATTGTGTTTGAAATAATGGGATCGCAAGTCATTAGATACACATCGTATAAAGCTTATAAATGCTTTTAAAAATAATAAAATGACACAAGTCTAATTTTTAAAGAAAAAAGACAATCAAATATAACAAAAGGTTGTATTTTATTTTGGCGTTTTTTACTTGGTGTATTTTATTTCTGTTTCTTCAGCCCACGTGATTAAGTGACTGCATACATGTAGTTTCAATGACAATGGCAGGGGTGAAGTAGGTCGAGATTCGATTAGGGAGCAGAAAAACTACGTGTACGTTGTTGTGTCTTCTGATGACATTATTTCGACTTTTGTGTTAATGGATCAAATAGCTGAAGTGTCAACAAATCAAACGATGCTTGGATTTCCATATGAAAACTAAAATAAACGATTCAGCAGGTAAAAAAACATGTCAACAATTTTAGGTTCAATTTTTTGCCTCGATTTCTGTAAAGCACCTTTTTCTTCTTTCCCTGTATGTATGATAAAAATCAACAAAAAGCAGCCTGTGGTATTTACAATAGTATATTGGTATCATCAGGTAACAAGCGATTGTGATGCTTGTGCCATAACAGTCTACCACTCTATGGGAAGGAATTGAAGCCCTGTCACACACAAAAATAAAAGAATAGTGCAAATGTGCGAGACTGGCGAAATATTTACTTGGCTTTCAAACCCTCTGAAATGAAATAAGTCCAGACCCTCGATGATTTGTAAATAAAATAATCGCACAAGTGATAAGTTATTCAGGTAAACAATAACTAGATGAATTGTATACCTGTATTTATCATATTTCGCCTGTTGCGCGGATACACGTGTGTGGAACGTATTTTACTTACAAATCATCGGCAGTCTGTGGTTAGAGCAAGTAGCATCAACTTGTGTCAAACCTCAGAACTATTCTTAAATGATAAAATATATCAATTTTCGTACTTTTCAAGGCTATATCTTGATCAAATTATACGCATTTCATTTATGCGACCTCTTTCTTTTTGCAGGATATTTCTAAAAACGTTTAAAAATTAAAAACCTATAACGGTATCAAAAACACGGTTAAACGACAAGATATCAGCCCGATATATTTCTGGGGGTTTGTTTTTGTTATTTTAAGGCTTTCATTTACATATTCTTTTATTTTTGATAATTTTGAAAATTATTTATCATGATTAATCTTAAAACATTGAAAAACTTCTTTCACAAAGTACACATTGCCGGAATTTTCCGGGAAATAAGGACAAACTTGAAATAAGGATGAAATATTTCACACTTTTCTAACATTAAACATTTTTTTTAATAAGTTTCAGTCAAATTTTCAATATTGCTGTTTAAAGAAATAAAAAAATGTTGTTTTCCTCATGAAAATCGACTATATATAGTAGTACATGTAATAATATGCAGCACAAAAATGGTGCGAGAGACTCGCGACACTAAAATAAATAGCAGTACATGTAATTATATACTCTAGATAGTAACTGACTGAATTTTTCTTCCAACAGTAGATTCTCTCCCGGGAGAAACCGCTATTTCTTCACTCCCGATTCCCCACCCCACCCATCCCGCCTTTTAGAAGAACTCCGGAATTTTCAGCTTCCTTGCTTTTATTTAAACTGCATGGACTAAATAATCCAGTCCCTTGACTATCTTGTCGCGGTAGCCAGGGGACTGGATTATTTAGTCTAGCTTTATTCATACGAGTTTTAAACTGAAATGATATTGTTTAAAATTCTGGATAGATGTGTATCCTTCAATCAAACTGACCTGAGCTAGAGACAGTTTCCAGCATAAGCCGTTGCAAGTGGACCTATATAAATTTAAAGTAGAAAATTTCAGGAATATCGGTTTTTATAAAGAGATATATGGCTAATAAAGTGATGGCAACAACTTAACGACTATAGGCCAAGTCTGGATGCAACGGAGAAATGTGTCGCAAGGTCTGAGATTTAGATAGGCGAATACAGATAGAAGAAAAGGCACGAACATTATAGGCATCTACATAAACGTTTAGAAAGTATGCCCAAGCCTAAGTACTCAGTGGCGGATCCAGAGTGGCAAGCGGGGGGGTTTTGTATCGACCCAAAGGGTCGATTCGAGGCACGAAGTGCCGAGCGGGGGAGGGTACGGGAGGGGGTTGCCCCCTCCTGTAGGTGGGGGTCCGGGGGGCCTCCTCCGGAAATTTGTTGAAAAAATGGAATAAAATGGTGCATTCTGGAGCACATTTTCTCCTTACCTTCTCGTATATTCAGACCATTTTTTCCACTATATTTATGTGGTTAATACAGATTTATAAATAAAATGATTTCTCCTTTACTGCTGGCAGGGGCGTAGCCAGGGTGTTTTCGATGTGGACGTCTATAAAGAAGGGTTGGACCAAGAACTTCAGCTGTCCGGGGGCAAAGACACTTTTTGGGGGGATAACTTGCGAGGCCCGAAGGGTCAAGTGGGGACAGTATGGAAATATGTTACCCAGCCCCTTGAAGGGGTCCCCCGTGAAAATTTTGAAAAAAATGAAGCAAATTGCTGACCTTTGGAGCGTATTTGAGCTGAATTTAGATGGGATAACGCATATGATTCGATGTCAGTAGACGATGAACCGTATCTAAGATGAAGAAAACTTGAGATGTGAACATGACATTCCCTAAATACTTATATACATATGTACGTCCACATAAAGTCTTTCCAATCGACCGCTCGCACTTTGTTAGCGATCGTTGTATCATGCGCGGGTACAGCATTTTTGATCAGAGGGGGTCCAAAATTTAAGGAAGTCTACCTATCATGTAGGTATATATATATCGGTGCACATGATGGGGAGGGAGCAATTTTGTTAGCTTTCCTTTCACGTTTATTTTCATGAAGAATTGGCGAGCGTAGCGAACCAGAATTTTTTTTAGATATGAAATATTAATTTGTCTTGATTCGATCGAGATGATTATTTATAACATTGAATATTTCACTCCTTGTATCGGCGAGCGGAGCGAATTTCATGAGAATAAATAGATAAGAGATGTGTCATTTTCCAAATAATCAGACATCTTAAAATGACAAAACCTTGAAAAAGATGAAGGAGGTTACATCCTATGAAGTAAGGGACTGTTCAAAATATGAGTTCCTGAGAGCCAAGACAATTATATAAAATTACTTAGTATGAACAATTGATAATAATTAAGGAATTTTGTCGAAAAAAAATAGTTTTGTATTTGTAGATGGCGAGCGAAGCGAGCCGAAATTTTAGGTTTCAAAGCCCTTTCATGCATTTCAGACCCATTTCAATTAGAAATGGGCCAAAGTTGGACCCCACCTCCGAAAATCTCAGGGGGGGGGGGGGGGTTCCAGACCCCCGGTCCCCCCTCTGGATCCGCGAATGGTTGTATTGAGTTCTAATGAAACACGAGAAAATTACGAAAAATGCATTCAAATCGGTGGTTTCTGGAGTGTCTTTGATCTATTTCTGAACAGTAGTTTGCTTTAAATACTATTTCAAAAGACCCTCCCCCTTCTTTTTGGCAACTGGGGGAGTCGCTCTCCTTTTTTTTCGCGAGACGATGTGGACGTTTTTGCGTACAAATGTACGCCTGGCTTCGCCCCTGGCTTGTTGATTTGTCCTTGCTGTAATATGTACGTACTTAGAATATTGGTACGATATCGAATAAAAAATGTTGAGTATCATTGGGTTTTGGCTTTGAAAAATTGAATGCTTAATTATAGGCCCCCGGAGCATATTCGAGCTATATACAATGTTAAATATTTGCCCATTTTTCCGGTTATTTCAAAGTATGTTTTTAACAAAATTTGTAGATGACAAAAATACTCAAACCGGGTATTTGAGGACAGAAACTTGTAGGTTTCGATCCCCGTACCATTTACATTGATTGTTTGACGCACGTACATGTTTTGCAAATTATTTGAACATGTTCATATTATAGTATTTGTTAATGTTAATTTTCGGGAATAAAATAAACAGAAAACCCCCTCTGCGACGTACATTACAAAAACTTCGCGATTGTCTGTACGAATCCACAAATACGCCAATTGATACGGTATCGAATCGAAATGCGATAGAATGTATCAGAAAATTTGTGTAAATTTTGTTTCAAAATAGTGAATTCTGGTGGACATTAAGCAATTTTTTATTACTCAGTTTGCAGGGGTTTTTCCGAGTGCTAGTGTTACCAAAAAAAAAAAAAAAAAAAAAAAAAAAAAAATTGGGAAACCGGGGGGGTTTTCCCGAACCCCCCCAAACCCCCCTAAATCCGCCCTTGGTACTACCCGTTGGAAAATGGCAATATATTTAGTAAAATGGTACAAAATGTATTTCTTTTGCGGTTAGTGATTATTGATGAATCATATGTTCATTATCATATCATTAGTCATTATCATAAGTCAGAGAACAAAGCTCAGAGTCGTCAGAGGGTATGACCATGGGCTCCAAGGCGAAAAATGTTCAAGACACGGCCATTTGCAGGCAATTAAGGTACAGTATTCTGAGAGTATCTTGTCTGTCGGACTCCTCGGATTTCGCCTGTCTCACACGTTGTTCCTATTCGGTTATTTTTGTGTCGCACACAAAAATAACCGAATAGGAATGTTCAACGTGTGAGACGGGCGAAATATTAAAAAAAAGACTTAAACTTTACGCAACAGTGTAACAAAAATGTCGATGCACTGACGGACTAAAAGACTGACTCACTGACTGACGGACTTCGCCATTTCATGGACAAAAATCTTGGGCTTATACCCTCCGCAAACAAAGTTTTTGGGTATATAAAGGAATCACCCTGTCTGTCCGTCCGTCCGTCTGTCTACCCATCACACCTTGTCCAGAGCATATAACTCTTCCCCCTGTTGATGGATTTCAATAATATTTCACAGAAATGTTCCTTAGAGCCTAAGGATGTATCGTTATCTTGAACTAATGTCATAGGTCGAAGGTCAAGGTCACAATAGATACCATTAGTAAAACCTTGTCCAGAGCATAACTCCTCCCCTACCCCTGTGGATGGATTTCAATAATATTTCGTAGTAATGTTCCTTAGGATCTAAGGGTGTGTCATGACCTTGAACCAAGGTCATAGGTCAAAGGTTAAGATCACATTATAAGCCATTAGTTAAACATTGTCCGGGGCATAACTCCTCCTCCTCCTATTGATATTTCACAGAAACGTTTCTTAGTACCTAAGTGTTTGTCATGGCCTTGAACATAGGTCAAAGATCAAAGGTCAAAGTAACCTTAAACATCATAAGTAAAACATTGTCTATAGCATAATTCCTCCCCCTGTAGATGGATTTCAATAATATTTCACAGAAATGCTCCTTAAGACCTAAGGGTGTGTCATGACCTCGAACATGGTCAGATGTCAAAGGTCAAGGTCACAATAGACACCGTTAGTAAAACTCTGTCCAGAACATATCCCCCCGTGGATGGATTTCAATAATATTTCATAGTAATGTACCTTGGGACCTAAGGGTGTGTCATGCCCTTGAACCAAAGTGATAGGTCAAAGGTTAAGATCACATTAGAAGCCATTGGTTAAACATTGTCCGGGGCATAACTCCTCCTACTGATATTTCACAGAAACGTTTCTTAGGACCTAAGTGTCATGACCTTTTACATAGGTCAAAGATCAAAGGTCAAGGTAACAATAAACACCATAAGTAAAACCTTGTCTATAGCATAATTCCTCCTCCTGTAGATGGATTTCAATAATATTTTACAGAAATGTTCCTTGACAACTAAGGATGTGTAATAACTTTGAACCTACATGTAGGTCATAGGTCAAATGCCAAGGTCACACTAGATACCATTAGTAAACCTTATCCATATCATAACTCCCCCGTGGATGGATTTAAATAATATTTCACAGAAATGTTCCTTAAAACCCAAGGATTTGTCATGACCTTGAACCAAGGTCATAGGTCAAAGGTCAAGGTAACAACAGACACCATTAGTTAAACCTTGTCCAGAGCATAACTCCTCCCCCTGTGAATGGATTTCAAAGTTTCACAGAAATGTTCCTGTGTCATGACTTTGAAACAAGGTCATATGTCAAAGGTCAAGATCACAATGGACACCATAAGTAAAAACCTTGTCCATATCATAACTCCCCCGTGCATAGATTTCAATAATATTTCACAGAAATGTTCCTTAACACATAAGGATGTGTCATAACCTTGAACCAAGGTCATAGGTCAAATGCCAAGGTCACAATAGATATCATTAGTAAACCTTGTCCATATCATAACTCCCCTGTGCATGGATTTCGATAATATTTCACATTAATGTTGTTTAAGACCTAGTATGTGTCATGGCCTTGAACCAAGGTCATAAGTCAAAGGTCAAGGTCAAAATAAGCATTATTAGTAAAACCTTGTCCAGAGCAGGATGGATTTCAATTATATTTCATAGAAATGTTCATTAGGACATAAGGGCGTGTCATGACTATAAACCGGAATATACCTCCTTCCCCTTTTGATGGATTTCAATAATATTCCACAGAAACGTTTCTTATGACCTAAGGGTGTGTCATGACCTTGTACCAAGGTCATAGGTCAAAGGTCAAGGTCACAATAGACACCATCAGTAAAACCTTGTCCACAGCATAACTCCTCCCTGTGGATGGATTTCAATAATATTTCATAGATGTTCATTAGGACATAAAGGTGCGTCATGACATTAACCCAAGGTCATAGGACAAACGTGAAGATCACAATAGAAACCATTAGTTAAACATTGTCCGGGGTATAACTCCTCCCCCTATTGATATTTCACAGAAACGCATCTTAGGACCTACATGTAAGTGTATGTCATGACCTTGAACATAGGTCAAAGGTCAAGGTCACAATAAACATCATGTTCAAAACCTTGTCCGGGGCATAATTCCTCCCCCTCCCCTGTTTATGGATTTCAATAATATTTCACATAAATGTTCTTTAGGACCTAAGGGTAAGTCACGACCTTGATCCAAGGTGTGAGGCCAATGTCACAGTAGACGATTGACCTTCATCCAAGATAACTTTTCAAAGAATATTGCTGCGGGGGTGTATATTCGTCCCGTTAGGGTAGTTTTCATAATTATAATGCTAGTCAAGACCAACTGAGAGCCGCAATTATTGAGAAACGTTGACACAGGACAACATGGGAGTCAACTATTTCAAAGGTTTCATTTCTGTCTGGTCCCAAACTTCGAAATTGTTGTACGTTGCGTCATTTCCGGACAGCCGAGGAGTTGGTAACTGGAAAAGACCCTGACTTTTTTCAGTTCTGGACTGATGACACTTGAACACCGTTTGTCTAAGTGCATTGCAATACATGCAGGATAATTACATCGAAAAAAAAGCAAAGAGGAGGTGGATCTCAACCGGAAAAGGATAGACCAAACTTTTCGACTCACTCTCGTACAGACGAACGAGAAGACAAAAGATGCCAACGGTTCACCATCATCGTCATTCGGATTAGCCTCGACCTTTTCCTTTCATGTCGTTACAAATAAAGGGCGAGGGGATCCGAATGCATCATCGTTGACTGGCTTTTACACAGACGGACAGACGGATGGTCGACATACAGACAGATGGATGGATGGAAACAGGAAGAGAGATATTCAGATAAAGACTTTAAAGAAGTACTAATTAAAGACCGACTGACAGACAATAGCGCACTGTAATCAAAACGATACCAGGTATACATATCAACAGAAGATGGAAGAAGATGACTACTTACAGGATTTTTCAATCATTGGTGAAAAGCTTCGATTCGGCCATCTCCCGGAAAGAAAAGCTTCTAAAAGGAGAACTGCAATAATGAGCCCGGCCATACAACGAGTATCTCCTTAAATTTAAATTTAATGTAAGTCTCCGAGGGCGTAGCCCAAGGAGCAGTTGAATAACCCACTTGTTGTACGGCAATTGTTAGGCCATCAAACAATTATCACCGATGATGACTATAATTATAAGTCGCCATTCCAAGTAGGAGAAAACTACTCATGGTCAGAAAATAGATAAGAATTTTATGCATTTTAAAAGTTCATTTCAAAGAAAATAACGGAAAGGAAATCAAAAGAATTTGGTCAGGTCTACGAGTTAAATGAGAGAAAATAAAAAACAAAACAAAACAAAAACAAAAAGGAAATTGATATTTTAATTTTTCAAAGTAAATAGACTACAAAGGAAGCGGATTTCAGGAGTTGCGGTTAAGGATTCCCCTGTACAAATTTTCCAATAAATATTCAAAACTACGGGAATATTCCGCTATTATTATATCTTTATTTCTGTTCAAAACTGTTCAATGCTACCAGTCAGTACATTATGAATCGAAATCGAAAGAATTACATTATTCAATCGAAATCGTAAGAGTTAAAACTGTTTTGTCCGGTTTCGTTGGTAGTTGATCCTACGCAGATTGAAACATTTTAAAACGCATGGATCTAGAGTGGACATGGAGTCAGGTATCACTCCCTCCCCCCCCCCCCCCCGGCTGGATTTTGCACAAAAAAAATAATTTAGTCGCGTTTTCTATTTTCTTTCAAAGTCAAAGGCTGGACCCCTTTCACTAATGGGCTGGACCCGCCTCTTGGAAAAAAATCTAGATCCGCCCGTATCATTTAGAATAACTAGTAGTTCAAACCTTCAATCGCGGGATTTTTTTCCTATGAAAACAATTATAGTTAAAGGGAACATTCGTTTCCCTTTTTTAAACGGGGGGGGGGGGGGGGGGGGGGGGGCAACGAACGTCAGGTTAGTGAAGGACAGTTAACGGCTCAGTTGATCATTCAGTGATTAGTTCAATCATTAATTCAATCAGTGCTTCACAATGAAAAATATTGCACCGTCTGAAAAGGTGTAAATTACCGTCTACAACGTAGACCGTGCAACAACTTTATTTATTTTACAACGTTTAACACACAAGTTACACAACTTACATCACGTTGGCTCAGATGTTGGCGTGAGGGGGTCCAAGGAGCAGGAGGAACCGGAGTACCCGGAGAACGACCCCTGCAGAGGCCTGGGTGGGGGACCACCTACCCTCCCACATAAGACCCTTTGCCGAATCTGAGATTCAATAGAGCGCTACCACTGCGCTAACCCGGCCATGCATCTCCTTAGGTGTATCTCTTACATTCCTCTACATCTAAAATAGGTGAGGACAATTTGGCAGAGGACCTTGAGTACTTGCTTCCAGTAAGGTTTCGTTAGTTTCACAGGAGATGTCGAACATGTGCCATCCAATTCGGAGCCCTAGGCGGCCATATTTTTTAACCGGTCGGCATGAAAAAACACAAACTTGGTAAGACCTTGAGTACTTGCTTCCTGTAAGGTTTCATGAAATTCTGTGCAGCGGTTGCAAAGGAGAATTCCAAAAGGTGTCATCCAATCAGAGCCCTCGGTGGCCATATTTGTTCACCGATCGGCACGAAATACACAAACTTCGTAGCGGACCTTTAGTACTTGCTACCTGTAAGGTTATATGAAATTCTGTGTATCGGTTGCAGAGGAGAACTCAAAGATGTGTCAGCCAATCAGAGCCCTCGGCGGCCATATTTGTTAAATGATCGGCACGGAAAACACAAACTTGATAGAGGACTTTGAGTACTAGTTTGCTTCCTGTAAGGTTTCATAAAATTCTTTGCAGCGGTTGCAGATGAGAAGTCAAAAATGTGTCAGCCAATCAGATCCCTCGGCGGCCATATTTGTGTGAAACGGTCGACACGAAAAACACAAACTTGGTAGAGGACCGGCCTTGAGTACATGCTTCCTGTAAGGTCTCATGAAATTCTGTGCAGCGGTTACAGAGGAGATGTCGAAAATGTGTTAGCTAATCAGAGCCTTAGGCGGCCATACTTGTTGACCGATCGGCTCGAGAAACACAAACCTCGTAGAGGACTTTGAGCACTTAATTTGCTTCCTGTAAGGTTTTATGAAATTCCGTGCAGCGGTTGCAGGGGAGATGTCGAAAATGTATTAGCCAATCATAGCCCTCGGTGGCCATATTTGTCGACCGATCGGCACGAAAAACACAAACTTGGTAGAGGACCTTGAGTACTTGCTTCCTTACATTTACATATTCTTTTATTTTTGATAATTTTGAAAATTATTTATCATGATTAATCTTAAAACATTGAAAAACTTCTTTCACAAAGTACACATTGCCGGAATTTTCCGGGAAATAAGGACAAACTTGAAATAAGGATAAAATATTTCACACTTTTCTAACATTAAAATTTTTTTTTAATAAGTTTCAGTCAAATTTTCGATATTGCTGTTTAAAGAAATAAAAAAATGTTGTTTTCCTCATGAAAATCGACTATATATAGTAGTACATGTAATAATATGCAGCACAAAAATGGTGCGAGAGACTCGCGACACTAAAATAAATAGCAGTACATGTAATTATATACTCTAGATAGTAACTGACTGAATTTTTCTTCCAACAGTAGATTCTCTCCCGGGAGAAACCGCTATTTCTTCACTCCCGATTCCCCACCCCACCCATCCCGCCTTTTAGAAGAACTCCGGAATTTTCAGCTTCCTTGCTTTTATTTAAACTGCATGGACTAAATAATCCAGTCCCTTGACTATCTTGTCGCGGTAGCCAGGGGACTGGATTATTTAGTCTAGCTTTATTCATACGAGTTTTAAACTGAAATGATATTGTTTAAAATTCTGGATAGATGTGTATCCTTCAATCAAACTGACCTGAGCTAGAGACAGTTTCCAGCATAAGCCGTTGCAAGTGGACCTATATAAATTTAAAGTAGAAAATTTCAGGAATATCGGTTTTTATAAAGAGATATATGGCTAATAAAGTAATGGCAACAACTTAACGACTATAGGCCAAGTCTGGATGCAACGGAGAAATGTGTCGCAAGGTCTGAGATTTAGATAGGCGAATACAGATAGAAGAAAAGGCACGAACATTATAGGCATCTACATAAACGTTTAGAAAGTATGCCCAAGCCTAAGTACTCAGTGGCGGATCCAGAGTGGCAAGCGGGGGGGTTTTGTATCGACCCAAAGGGTCGATTCGAGGCACGAAGTGCCGAGCGGGGGAGGGTACGGGAGGGGGTTGCCCCCTCCTGTAGGTGGGGGTCCGGGGGGCCTCCTCCGGAAATTTGTTGAAAAAATGGAATAAAATGGTGCATTCTGGAGCACATTTTCTCCTTACCTTCTCGTATATTCAGACCATTTTTTCCACTATATTTATGTGGTTAATACAGATTTATAAATAAAATGATTTCTCCTTTACTGCTGGCAGGGGCGTAGCCAGGGTGTTTTCGATGTGGACGTCTATAAAGAAGGGTTGGACCAAGAACTTCAGCTGTCCGGGGGCAAAGACACTTTTTGGGGGGATAACTTGCGAGGCCCGAAGGGTCAAGTGGGGACAGTATGGAAATATGTTACCCAGCCCCTTGAAGGGGTCCCCCGTGAAAATTTTGAAAAAAATGAAGCAAATTGCTGACCTTTGGAGCGTATTTGAGCTGAATTTAGATGGGATAACGCATATGATTCGATGTCAGTAGACGATGAACCGTATCTAAGATGAAGAAAACTTGAGATGTGAACATGACATTCCCTAAATACTTATATACATATGTACGTCCACATAAAGTCTTTCCAATCGACCGCTCGCACTTTGTTAGCGATCGTTGTATCATGCGCGGGTACAGCATTTTTGATCAGAGGGGGTCCAAAATTTAAGGAAGTCTACCTATCATGTAGGTATATATATATCGGTGCACATGATGGGGAGGGAGCAATTTTGTTAGCTTTCCTTTCACGTTTATTTTCATGAAGAATTGGCGAGCGTAGCGAACCAGAATTTTTTTAGATATGAAATATTAATTTGTCTTGATTCGATCGAGATGATTATTTATAACATTGAATATTTCACTCCTTGTATCGGCGAGCGGAGCGAATTTCATGAGAATAAATAGATAAGAGATGTGTCATTTTCCAAATAATCAGACATCTTAAAATGACAAAACCTTGAAAAAGATGAAGGAGGTTACATCCTATGAAGTAAGGGACTGTTCAAAATATGAGTTCCTGAGAGCCAAGACAATTATATAAAATTACTTAGTATGAACAATTGATAATAATTAAGGAATTTTGTCGAAAAAAAATAGTTTTGTATTTGTAGATGGCGAGCGAAGCGAGCCGAAATTTTAGGTTTCAAAGCCCTTTCATGCATTTCAGACCCATTTCAATTAGAAATGGGCCAAAGTTGGACCCCACCTCCGAAAATCTCAGGGGGGGGGGGGTTCCAGACCCCCGGTCCCCCCTCTGGATCCGCGAATGGTTGTATTGAGTTCTAATGAAACACGAGAAAATTACGAAAAATGCATTCAAATCGGTGGTTTCTGGAGTGTCTTTGATCTATTTCTGAACAGTAGTTTGCTTTAAATACTATTTCAAAAGACCCTCCCCCTTCTTTTTGGCAACTGGGGGAGTCGCTCTCCTTTTTTTTCGCGAGACGATGTGGACGTTTTTGCGTACAAATGTACGCCTGGCTTCGCCCCTGGCTTGTTGATTTGTCCTTGCTGTAATATGTACGTACTTAGAATATTGGTACGATATCGAATAAAAAATGTTGAGTATCATTGGGTTTTGGCTTTGAAAAATTGAATGCTTAATTATAGGCCCCCGGAGCATATTCGAGCTATATACAATGTTAAATATTTGCCCATTTTTCCGGTTATTTCAAAGTATGTTTTTAACAAAATTTGTAGATGACAAAAATACTCAAACCGGGTATTTGAGGACAGAAACTTGTAGGTTTCGATCCCCGTACCATTTACATTGATTGTTTGACGCACGTACATGTTTTGCAAATTATTTGAACATGTTCATATTATAGTATTTGTTAATGTTAATTTTCGGGAATAAAATAAACAGAAAACCCCCTCTGCGACGTACATTACAAAAACTTCGCGATTGTCTGTACGAATCCACAAATACGCCAATTGATACGGTATCGAATCGAAATGCGATAGAATGTATCAGAAAATTTGTGTAAATTTTGTTTCAAAATAGTGAATTCTGGTGGACATTAAGCAATTTTTTATTACTCAGTTTGCAGGGGTTTTTCCGAGTGCTAGTGTTACCAAAAAAAAAAAAAAAAAAAAAAAAAAATTGGGAAACCGGGGGGGTTTTCCCGAACCCCCCCAAACCCCCCTAAATCCGCCCTTGGTACTACCCGTTGGAAAATGGCAATATATTTAGTAAAATGGTACAAAATGTATTTCTTTTGCGGTTAGTGATTATTGATGAATCATATGTTCATTATCATATCATTAGTCATTATCATAAGTCAGAGAACAAAGCTCAGAGTCGTCAGAGGGTATGACCATGGGCTCCAAGGCGAAAAATGTTCAAGACACGGCCATTTGCAGGCAATTAAGGTACAGTATTCTGAGAGTATCTTGTCTGTCGGACTCCTCGGATTTCGCCTGTCTCACACGTTGTTCCTATTCGGTTATTTTTGTGTCGCACACAAAAATAACCGAATAGGAATGTTCAACGTGTGAGACGGGCGAAATATTAAAAAAAAAGACTTAAACTTTACGCAACAGTGTAACAAAAATGTCGATGCACTGACGGACTAAAAGACTGACTCACTGACTGACGGACTTCGCCATTTCATGGACAAAAATCTTGGGCTTATACCCTCCGCAAACAAAGTTTTTGGGTATATAAAGGAATCACCCTGTCTGTCCGTCCGTCCGTCCGTCTGTCTACCCATCACACCTTGTCCAGAGCATATAACTCTTCCCCCTGTTGATGGATTTCAATAATATTTCACAGAAATGTTCCTTAGAGCCTAAGGATGTATCGTTATCTTGAACTAATGTCATAGGTCGAAGGTCAAGGTCACAATAGATACCATTAGTAAAACCTTGTCCAGAGCATAACTCCTCCCCTACCCCTGTGGATGGATTTCAATAATATTTCGTAGTAATGTTCCTTAGGATCTAAGGGTGTGTCATGACCTTGAACCAAGGTCATAGGTCAAAGGTTAAGATCACATTATAAGCCATTAGTTAAACATTGTCCGGGGCATAACTCCTCCTCCTCCTATTGATATTTCACAGAAACGTTTCTTAGTACCTAAGTGTTTGTCATGGCCTTGAACATAGGTCAAAGATCAAAGGTCAAAGTAACCTTAAACATCATAAGTAAAACATTGTCTATAGCATAATTCCTCCCCCTGTAGATGGATTTCAATAATATTTCACAGAAATGCTCCTTAAGACCTAAGGGTGTGTCATGACCTCGAACATGGTCAGATGTCAAAGGTCAAGGTCACAATAGACACCGTTAGTAAAACTCTGTCCAGAACATATCCCCCCGTGGATGGATTTCAATAATATTTCATAGTAATGTACCTTGGGACCTAAGGGTGTGTCATGCCCTTGAACCAAAGTGATAGGTCAAAGGTTAAGATCACATTAGAAGCCATTGGTTAAACATTGTCCGGGGCATAACTCCTCCTACTGATATTTCACAGAAACGTTTCTTAGGACCTAAGTGTCATGACCTTTTACATAGGTCAAAGATCAAAGGTCAAGGTAACAATAAACACCATAAGTAAAACCTTGTCTATAGCATAATTCCTCCTCCTGTAGATGGATTTCAATAATATTTTACAGAAATGTTCCTTGACAACTAAGGATGTGTAATAACTTTGAACCTACATGTAGGTCATAGGTCAAATGCCAAGGTCACACTAGATACCATTAGTAAACCTTATCCATATCATAACTCCCCCGTGGATGGATTTAAATAATATTTCACAGAAATGTTCCTTAAAACCCAAGGATTTGTCATGACCTTGAACCAAGGTCATAGGTCAAAGGTCAAGGTAACAACAGACACCATTAGTTAAACCTTGTCCAGAGCATAACTCCTCCCCCTGTGAATGGATTTCAAAGTTTCACAGAAATGTTCCTGTGTCATGACTTTGAAACAAGGTCATATGTCAAAGGTCAAGATCACAATGGACACCATAAGTAAAAACCTTGTCCATATCATAACTCCCCCGTGCATAGATTTCAATAATATTTCACAGAAATGTTCCTTAACACATAAGGATGTGTCATAACCTTGAACCAAGGTCATAGGTCAAATGCCAAGGTCACAATAGATATCATTAGTAAACCTTGTCCATATCATAACTCCCCTGTGCATGGATTTCGATAATATTTCACATTAATGTTGTTTAAGACCTAGTATGTGTCATGGCCTTGAACCAAGGTCATAAGTCAAAGGTCAAGGTCAAAATAAGCATTATTAGTAAAACCTTGTCCAGAGCAGGATGGATTTCAATTATATTTCATAGAAATGTTCATTAGGACATAAGGGCGTGTCATGACTATAAACCGGAATATACCTCCTTCCCCTTTTGATGGATTTCAATAATATTCCACAGAAACGTTTCTTATGACCTAAGGGTGTGTCATGACCTTGTACCAAGGTCATAGGTCAAAGGTCAAGGTCACAATAGACACCATCAGTAAAACCTTGTCCACAGCATAACTCCTCCCTGTGGATGGATTTCAATAATATTTCATAGATGTTCATTAGGACATAAAGGTGCGTCATGACATTAACCCAAGGTCATAGGACAAACGTGAAGATCACAATAGAAACCATTAGTTAAACATTGTCCGGGGTATAACTCCTCCCCCTATTGATATTTCACAGAAACGCATCTTAGGACCTACATGTAAGTGTATGTCATGACCTTGAACATAGGTCAAAGGTCAAGGTCACAATAAACATCATGTTCAAAACCTTGTCCGGGGCATAATTCCTCCCCCTCCCCTGTTTATGGATTTCAATAATATTTCACATAAATGTTCTTTAGGACCTAAGGGTAAGTCACGACCTTGATCCAAGGTGTGAGGCCAATGTCACAGTAGACGATTGACCTTCATCCAAGATAACTTTTCAAAGAATATTGCTGCGGGGGTGTATATTCGTCCCGTTAGGGTAGTTTTCATAATTATAATGCTAGTCAAGACCAACTGAGAGCCGCAATTATTGAGAAACGTTGACACAGGACAACATGGGAGTCAACTATTTCAAAGGTTTCATTTCTGTCTGGTCCCAAACTTCGAAATTGTTGTACGTTGCGTCATTTCCGGACAGCCGAGGAGTTGGTAACTGGAAAAGACCCTGACTTTTTTCAGTTCTGGACTGATGACACTTGAACACCGTTTGTCTAAGTGCATTGCAATACATGCAGGATAATTACATCGAAAAAAAAGCAAAGAGGAGGTGGATCTCAACCGGAAAAGGATAGACCAAACTTTTCGACTCACTCTCGTACAGACGAACGAGAAGACAAAAGATGCCAACGGTTCACCATCATCGTCATTCGGATTAGCCTCGACCTTTTCCTTTCATGTCGTTACAAATAAAGGGCGAGGGGATCCGAATGCATCATCGTTGACTGGCTTTTACACAGACGGACAGACGGATGGTCGACATACAGACAGATGGATGGATGGAAACAGGAAGAGAGATATTCAGATAAAGACTTTAAAGAAGTACTAATTAAAGACCGACTGACAGACAATAGCGCACTGTAATCAAAACGATACCAGGTATACATATCAACAGAAGATGGAAGAAGATGACTACTTACAGGATTTTTCAATCATTGGTGAAAAGCTTCGATTCGGCCATCTCCCGGAAAGAAAAGCTTCTAAAAGGAGAACTGCAATAATGAGCCCGGCCATACAACGAGTATCTCCTTAAATTTAAATTTAATGTAAGTCTCCGAGGGCGTAGCCCAAGGAGCAGTTGAATAACCCACTTGTTGTACGGCAATTGTTAGGCCATCAAACAATTATCACCGATGATGACTATAATTATAAGTCGCCATTCCAAGTAGGAGAAAACTACTCATGGTCAGAAAATAGATAAGAATTTTATGCATTTTAAAAGTTCATTTCAAAGAAAATAACGGAAAGGAAATCAAAAGAATTTGGTCAGGTCTACGAGTTAAATGAGAGAAAATAAAAAACAAAACAAAACAAAAACAAAAAGGAAATTGATATTTTAATTTTTCAAAGTAAATAGACTACAAAGGAAGCGGATTTCAGGAGTTGCGGTTAAGGATTCCCCTGTACAAATTTTCCAATAAATATTCAAAACTACGGGAATATTCCGCTATTATTATATCTTTATTTCTGTTCAAAACTGTTCAATGCTACCAGTCAGTACATTATGAATCGAAATCGAAAGAATTACATTATTCAATCGAAATCGTAAGAGTTAAAACTGTTTTGTCCGGTTTCGTTGGTAGTTGATCCTACGCAGATTGAAACATTTTAAAACGCATGGATCTAGAGTGGACATGGAGTCAGGTATCACTCCCTCCCCCCCCCCCCCCCCCCCGGCTGGATTTTGCACAAAAAAAATAATTTAGTCGCGTTTTCTATTTTCTTTCAAAGTCAAAGGCTGGACCCCTTTCACTAATGGGCTGGACCCGCCTCTTGGAAAAAAATCTAGATCCGCCCGTATCATTTAGAATAACTAGTAGTTCAAACCTTCAATCGCGGGATTTTTTTCCTATGAAAACAATTATAGTTAAAGGGAACATTCGTTTCCCTTTTTTAAACGGGGGGGGGGGGGGGGGGGCAACGAACGTCAGGTTAGTGAAGGACAGTTAACGGCTCAGTTGATCATTCAGTGATTAGTTCAATCATTAATTCAATCAGTGCTTCACAATGAAAAATATTGCACCGTCTGAAAAGGTGTAAATTACCGTCTACAACGTAGACCGTGCAACAACTTTATTTATTTTACAACGTTTAACACACAAGTTACACAACTTACATCACGTTGGCTCAGATGTTGGCGTGAGGGTGTCCAAGGAGCAGGAGGAACCGGAGTACCCGGAGAACGACCCCTGCAGAGGCCTGGGTGGGGGACCACCTACCCTCCCACATAAGACCCTTTGCCGAATCTGAGATTCAATAGAGCGCTACCACTGCGCTAACCCGGCCATGCATCTCCTTAGGTGTATCTCTTACATTCCTCTACATCTAAAATAGGTGAGGACAATTTGGCAGAGGACCTTGAGTACTTGCTTCCAGTAAGGTTTCGTTAGTTTCACAGGAGATGTCGAACATGTGCCATCCAATTCGGAGCCCTAGGCGGCCATATTTTTTAACCGGTCGGCATGAAAAAACACAAACTTGGTAAGACCTTGAGTACTTGCTTCCTGTAAGGTTTCATGAAATTCTGTGCAGCGGTTGCAAAGGAGAATTCCAAAAGGTGTCATCCAATCAGAGCCCTCGGTGGCCATATTTGTTCACCGATCGGCACGAAATACACAAACTTCGTAGCGGACCTTTAGTACTTGCTACCTGTAAGGTTATATGAAATTCTGTGTATCGGTTGCAGAGGAGAACTCAAAGATGTGTCAGCCAATCAGAGCCCTCGGCGGCCATATTTGTTAAATGATCGGCACGGAAAACACAAACTTGATAGAGGACTTTGAGTACTAGTTTGCTTCCTGTAAGGTTTCATAAAATTCTTTGCAGCGGTTGCAGATGAGAAGTCAAAAATGTGTCAGCCAATCAGATCCCTCGGCGGCCATATTTGTGTGAAACGGTCGACACGAAAAACACAAACTTGGTAGAGGACCGGCCTTGAGTACATGCTTCCTGTAAGGTCTCATGAAATTCTGTGCAGCGGTTACAGAGGAGATGTCGAAAATGTGTTAGCTAATCAGAGCCTTAGGCGGCCATACTTGTTGACCGATCGGCTCGAGAAACACAAACCTCGTAGAGGACTTTGAGCACTTAATTTGCTTCCTGTAAGGTTTTATGAAATTCCGTGCAGCGGTTGCAGGGGAGATGTCGAAAATGTATTAGCCAATCATAGCCCTCGGTGGCCATATTTGTCGACCGATCGGCACGAAAAACACAAACTTGGTAGAGGACCTTGAGTACTTGCTTCCTGTAAGGTTTCATGAAATTCTGTGCAGCGGTTGAAAGGGTGATGTCGAAAAATGTGTCAGCCAATCAGAGCCCGCGGCGGCCATATTTGTTGATCGATTGGCACAAAGAACACAAACTTGGTAGAGGACCTTGAGTACTTGCTTCCTGTCAGGTTTCATGAAATTCTGTGTAGCGGTTGCAGATGAGATGTCGAAAAAGTGTCAGCTAATCCGAGCACTCGGCGGCATATAAAATTTGTTGACCGATCGGCACGAAAAACACATACTTGGTAGAGGACCTCGAGTTCTTGCTTCCTGCAAGATTTTGTGAAATCCCGTGCAGCGTTTGCAGAGAAGATGTCGAAAATGTAAAAAGTTTACGCCGGACGGACGCCGGACAGACGATGGACGGCGCGCTATGAAAATAGCTCACTTGAGCTTCGCTCAGGTGAGCTAAAAAGAACAAGCTTAACATTTTAAAAATCACATTTCATTTGAAAATGATTAATCATAAAAGATAAAATACATTTATTATACATCTACTGATTTTTCCTATATAAAAAGATACTCATTAAATTTAACTAAATCCCTGAAAATCGCCTGATAAGACTATTTCCCTGCAAAGGGGTGCGTTAGTTGAGAAGACTATTTCCCTAGGGAGTTAGTTTCAAAATGGGGCGGAGCTTCTTTGGGGGGGGGGGGGGTGTCAGTATCAGCCAATCAGCGCCGTTGAAGGTTGATCGGATGACGCTATTGATACGCGAGCAGAGTAATCCGCCTCCTATCCGCTTAGCACAAAAATTAATCCGCAATAAAATAAAACAATCAAAAATTAAACATGTATAGGAATGATAAATGATGTTTCTGTTTATATTATCATCAAAAATTAACATTTTCCGTTACTCAGTCATTCAGTCGAGAAGGCAAGGCAAAATCATTAGTATTTCCATTGGAACCATGTGAACCTAAGAGATATGTTTGTTTCAGTATAATGTTTGTTTCGGTATTCCTAAGAGATATGTTTGTTTCAGTATAATGTTTGTTTCGGTATAATAAAACAGTTAAAGTATTCCATTGAGGGAGTTAGCACGATTCTGGTTCCCCGAGACCAGACCCATTTCCCGAAGCGAAGCCGAGGGAAATAGGTCTGGTCGAGGGGAACCAGAATCGTGCTAACTCCCTCAATGGTATACTTTAACTGTATAGTAATAATAAAACATTTGGCCTGCTTGCTCCCTCTGCTCTGTTGGTTTAGTTCTATAACACAACCTCGCTGCGAGACGGTGCGTTAGCAGTATACAGGAGTCTTGTAAGCAGGGCTACTGTTGGTTATGAAAGATTATTATTTTTTTTTTGTTGACGTGGTAAAATTTTCAGTATATTCGCGAGTTTAATATTTCAAAACGCGAAAATAAGTTTTCGCAAAAAAAATGTACCTCAAAGACTTTTCATAAATTGCACGTCCAGTCAATATTTGAAAGTGTTGAACATGCTTCGTTCCTAACAGGGTGTGTGTTTTTTGTCTTAATAAAAATTGATTAGATAATGTTATAACACCATATATCATAAGAAGAATGACACTTAATCTGTAGAGTGAGGAACCATATTTCGCCGGTGACCATATTTAGCCGTTTCATAGTTAATTGCTTCTCACTGGTTATTCCGGCTTTTCGATTTTACAGGCCTGCGTTCGATTTGTGCAGGTATCTGACGTAAAAGCATTGTGACGTCATTAAATTCCTTTGAAAACGTTATATACGTTACCCTATTTCCCTGAATTCCGTGCTGGTTTCCATAGAATTTGATGACGTCACAATGCGTTGACGTCAGATACCTGCACAAATGGGAAGTAACTCTGTATTTCGAAAAGACCGAATTGGAAATGTTCATTTTTCTGTATCCTTTCAAATATGTATTGATAGATTGTAATAAATCCTGTACTCAATTTTGACAAAAAAAATGCCACAAAATGGGGAAAATTTAACGAAAACACCAAATTTTAGACGTAAACATCCGACATTTTTATAAAAACCAAAAAAAAAAAAAAAAATTTTATTTTGCATGATTTCATAGAAATAGTGGTGACGAAACATTTCCTGAAAATGAAATCACAACTTTTGTCTGTTTGTGTGTAAATAGGGTACATATCAACAAAAACGGCGAAATAGGGTAACCCCCGAAAACATGGAAACGAAATATTTTACCGTTTTATAAGGAACCAATGAACTGCGTAAAATCACAGGCCGTGAAAGCGCTTGGTATGTGTGCGTATGTGTACACAGGTCGTACACATACGCACACATACCAGGCGCTTTTACGGCCTGTGCGTAAAATAAATTCTTTTCGTAGTTTTTCAATCGAGAATGGAGTTAAATTAAATTCTAGCAAAAGCAAGTATTGAATTGGCCTCCAAGTTTCGAGATTTTTGAAGAAATGTACGAAAAATACGGCGAAATATGGCCAAATGCAGTGCCTATCATATATAACACCTCCTATCTTCTTTTCGAATCGCGAAAAAATGAACTCGCGAAAATAAGGACATGTTGTTTGCACTCAAATTGTTTAATATATGGTATCAAAAGCGAGTACACTCCGCAATATTGTGGAAACTGCTTTGGTACCTAAAAAAATTGAAACTGCACTGATCGATGCCCATTGGTGAATTCAGTATTCAAATCTTGTATCGTATTCGAGTTTTCTATGGTACACTTCTTTTGGAAAACAGGTTTACAGTTTTGCACAATTTCGAAATAAGTGCATATTCATGGGATGATTTAAGAAATTTAGAGATCCACCCCTGATCACTCCCGTGATTAAAGATTTCAAGGGTAAGTGGGTATTCATGAATCATTGAAATGTAGTCTTTTTAAATTCTCACGAGGAGTTCATAGGATTTGCTTGAGTGAATCTCTTAATACTTACCTAACACACGAAGTTGGTAATTTATCGTGGGATTCGCTTCACTTGTCGAGTTTGTCAGTCCAAAGTCGAGTTTCGAGCTGTAAGGAAGTACCCTTTCTTCGTTTCGGTATGGAGTTTATATATTGAAGTGGATGATAGAGAAATTAACAAAAGATAAATTCAATTGTGTAAATTTAAAATATTTTTTAATGTTTATTTTAGATTTTCGCTACAAGCCTTCGCACGAGAATTTTAGAGCGGTGTTCGTTGGGCGTGGTGGCTGTGGAGAAGATAGGTTTTTGACACCATGGCGTCTCACGATGTGAGTAAAGTGGAAGCGGACGGAGGGAGACACAAGGTAATTGTTTACAAATGTATACAGCTTTATTTAAATTTTGGAAGGTAACAAGTACACAGAGGTGTACAATCACCCAACCATGAAAAAATTGATTTATCCGCTAGTAGTATAAAGAATTTGATTATTCTCCCAAGAAATAAACAGATAAAACATGAATTTGGATTACACTGGGATAAATAGTCCTGCTTAAATCTTTTGTATGCTACTAAAGCAATGCGTCGATGTTGTAGAACTATCCATAAATTGGAATCCTCAGCCAAGCCATGTTTGAAAAACAAAAATAGTCCCAAGAAATACAAGTACTAAGTTATATACTTGTATGTATATGGTATTTTTGTTCTCTTCATTTCTATTACAAGCAATACCATTTATGGGAATACTTGAAAATATATACACACAGGTTTAACTATTTCGGTCAGTGACCTGAAATTAGCAATTCCTTTTATAGACCTTATTTCGGTCAAACTGTCTCAACGTCCTTGACTAGGTCAGCATTTTATTCTGACTTCTAGACGTCATGCATGTCATCGTCAATGTCTATTGTTTAACTTTTGGTATATCTAACTTTCATGATTTTGGTCTTTATAATTCAATTCGCCAACTTGAAAACAGGACCAAAGGCGACACAGACTTCCAATATCATATGATTTCAAAAAGAAAAGTGGAACCGAGATCGGACGCATACATGTACATACGTACGCTTACGTCATCAATGTTCTGACGGTAACGAACGATATCGGTGTGAACGTCAATCTCATAATGGCGTTAAGAATATCAGATGGTGTTATCTTCTAATTTTATCTGAAGTACAAACTTGACAAAAAGCTTCTCTACAGTCTTACCATGTCTATACCTTTTCTTGCCTCTCAGGAGGAGGAGCTTCATGTTTAGTATCTGATTCACGGAGAACTAGTCAAGCGGTCCACTTCTGAATGCACTGCCAACGTTGGTAATGGTGTATAAAAAATGAGATCACCTTGTCCTCACAAATCCGTATAATTATCGATTGGCGAGAAAATGTTCGACTTCTCAATCTATTTCCTGTATACAGTATACTCTCTCTGTCTTTCTATTTGGTAGTCAAGCTTTCACATAGATGTAGCCGCAGAAACGGCCAACGACACTTGGCTATTTGGTTGGTTGTAAATAGCCAATTGTCGTTTCCGCGGCTAACATAGATAGCTATAGTAGGTTCCCACATAGCTGTATAATTCCTCCATTTGATAGTTATCTCCCTCCTTGGATTACAATTCAACGACTTTATTCATCTCTGCTATTTTAAAATTGCTCTTCTTTAACAAATGTTCTGAAGTTTTCACTTAGTATATACATCAATGTCTTAACGAGAATTACAAACAACAAGATATGTTTAAAGAATAGTTAGAAGGCTAGTCATGAAATCTCTTCTGAAAATTTATAATTTTTTAAATCTCAACGTTTTGCATGGTAGAAATGGATAAAGTCCGAGAGTTGTAATCCAATATGGCGGTTAATTTGGAGGTATGATACACCATGGGAACACACTATAACTTGATATACATTGTACCTGGGATGATAAAACTTGAAGAAGGGTCAAGATTACATTCAAGGTCACATAGTTTCTTGTACTTGAACAGTGTACAAGGGCGTAGGAGAAAGGGGACGGGGGCACATGCCCCCCCGCGTTGAAAAGTGGGGGGGGGCACAACCATGTTTGTGTCCCCCCACTTTTCAATCACAAACTTTTATGATGCATTATCATTGTTTAAAATAGCAACATTTTGTACCATAAATCTACAATTTTTCGGTCAATTTTCAAAATTTTTCTTTCGCTCGCTACCGCTCGCCAGTTCTTTATAGACTTTCTGAATAATTTAGCTATTTTGATCCATACTTTATACATATTACTTTATCAATGTACACGAAGACATTTAACTCAAACTATATAGAATATTATTACATGTACTTGTTAATGATAGAGGGTATAGAAAGTATTTTCTGATAAGTCAATATTTTGCTAAAAAAAATTCCTGGCTCGCTAGCGCTCGTCAGACATAAAATTTAGAATTGCACCAGAAAATGAAACCCCATATATGTTTTAATGTCTTCCTCTCCCCCCCCCCCCTCCTTTTTATTTTTTGTTTTGCTTGTTAGAAATTTTGGGATGTTGTGTCCACTTTTTCAGGCAGAGCTACGCCGTTGGTGTAAGTTAAGATGGCCAAGAACTACATAGATATTTTGTATGTCGCATTTTAGACCAAAATACACAACCCTGACCTGTATAGCGACTTTGAGTGACCTTGACCTACTTAGGGGATCAAATCTTGATGCATTTGCCCATTTCCGATTTCAAGTTTGGTAGATGTAACATGCAGTGTAAATATGCTTTACGCTAAATAGACGACCTGCATCCCGAAGGCCATCGTCGGAAACCCACGGCATCTTCTCCGTTCTACTTCGCAAGGATTCGTAGGGCAATAGGCTGTGGGTTTCCGACGATGCTCGAAGGCGACAAGAAAACGATTGTGTTTTGGTTGTTCAAAGTAACATCTTTGACTGTTTTGTACTGGGAAGTCGTACATGACATGCTATTTGAACGACTTTGGGGTTTTAATTTCTGTTGTAATTATAAACGGGGAACTAATGGCTGAATAAACTAACAACTAAGACAAATTTGTTGATAACATACCAACATAGTACATGCAACTCTCCGTGACAACATGAAAGGAACAATATAAGTTGCGACTGCACTCAAGTGAGCTTTTAAAAATACACCGAAATGTACTCTTGCATAAAGTCTTGCACCGATAAGCATAAAAAGTCTTGCACCGATAAGTGGTCACAATGGCAGAGACAATATTTTAAATTGTCATATTTGAATTAAATGTATACACATTACATCTCTTGCATGTATGAATTCAAAGGGGATTAGGGCCAATTTAGGGGGTTAAAGAGAATGATGTGAATAAGACGTATGCTCGTTCATATTGAAGCCATAATCATGACAGGTAGCCATCACAACGAGGCTCGTGAAGAAGAACATTGTCCAATTGGAGCTAGACATCATTTTTAATACAGTACAGGGTGGCCAAGGACTCGGGAAGGAAATGCTGAATAAAAATTCCCTGCAGGGAAAAATCAGGGAATAAAAAAATTTCATAAAAATCGCGGAATTTTATTTAGTTAATGTTTGAAAAAATAAAAGTACCTGATAGAATATGACAATGAATAAATAAAATATACATTTGAACAAAGATATAAGACATTTTATTGCTGATATATTGTCTATAACAAAAATTCTGGCTCGCTTCGCTCGCCAATGGACACTTTGAATGCAAAGTTAAGTACAGTTTTCTAGAAATGATGAAATATTGTAAAGGAACTTTAATTACATATTTGAGCATAAACAAAGTAAAAGAGACTAGTATTTGTGCGCATTTTGTCAGGGAAAATCAGGGAATCTCATTTATCAAAATCTGTGGCCACTCTGCAGTATCTTGAAAATGCGTCAAAAATGAGGCATATTGTGCGAATCATTAATTTTGTATCCCTTCCTGTAGAATACCAATTTCATCCCAGGAATTCTTCCCAGCTGAGGGAACAGTCTTTGCCTCTTGGCCACTGTGATCAGCCAGGATGTTTCCAGTGTATTTGTTTTGATTGTCAGTTGACCTCAGTGGTTAGATGATGGACCAAAGCAGCAAATCTGTGAAGAACTTGGCGATGATGATGGCTTGGTGTATACTAGTATTCTTATCAACTGCCAGAATAATCATTGCAAGATCCTTGTTCTATCGATCAGAATACAACGTTCTCTTTCCATTTCTGGAGACGCAGCAGCGGCAGGCCTTCAAGAATGGATGTGAGGGGAATGGTAGTCCTAGAGGCACTATTTATATCTGCCGCGCTTAAACTTCGCCACCAACTGTTGTTAGTGCTTGCTACCAAACTATGATGAGGGGGTGGACAGGGTGAAAGGGAGGCGGGAGGAAAGGGGGCGGGAGGAGGGAGGGAAGGGGAAAAATGGGAGGAAGGGGGCGGGAGGAGGGAGGGGGGAGGTAAGGGAATGGTGAAAAGGAGGGGGAGGGAGGTGGTGGCGGGAGGTAGGGGGGGGGGGGGAGAGAGGTACCCCCTGTCCGCCCCCCCCCCTTATGATGGATATCGGTTAAACTGTATCTCATACAATTAAAACTGCCTCGTGATGCACAAGAATTCGGGTTTACAACGAGACATTTAACTTACAAGTGACCGACTTTCTATAGATTGAAAAGAATAGGAAATATTTTTGGTAATGATCAAATTACTTAACTTTATTACACTTGTTTTTTTTTTTCTCCGAGTATGAGATATACAGGTCCCTCCCTCAATAAATGCTCAAGATCTGACATTCTTAGTCAAACTTTGAAATACTAAGTATAACACAAACACTATGTGTTCCTTATTTGCACGTTCACGAGAATTTTATCGATAGCGAAACCGGAACAAATTCACTTTCTGAAAATTCTTTTTATCACTGAGGAATTATATTGTTGTTGCCCAAGCGTTTTATCAGAGCTCTGCGCTCGAAGCAAAAGGCTTGGGAAGTCTGAGCTTTTCTTTCCGAAACAAAAATCTTAAATATTATACCGCACATTATCGACAACGTTTACTGTGTCTACATCTGTGTCTGTCTACATCTGTACTATGTTAGAACTATCAATGAAGTAATGATTTGAATTAATTCACTTTGTGAAAATTCGTTGCAGTCTAAATTTGATGAAGACGAGAACAAGGAGAGGGGTAATTGGACAGGGAAATTAGACTTTTTATTGAGTTGCCTTGGATACGCCGTTGGTTTGGGAAATGTTTGGCGTTTTCCCTATCTTTGCTACAGAAATGGAGGAGGTAAGTTATTGAAAAAAAAACCCAAATCTTTTAACTCCTTTTCTACCCTATATTGAAATTTTGAACGATGGCTATATTTTGTCAGTAGAAATATTTAATCTTTATTTATTTAAGATATAATTTACATAAAAAACTCAAACAGGTTGCATTTATCATTCTCTGATGCAAGCTTATATTAAAATGTACATCTTTTCTATACAGGCGCTTTCTTTATTCCCTACGTCATTATGTTGGGTGTGGTGGGCGTTCCCATCTTTCTCATGGAACTTGCCCTTGGACAGTTCACCAGCGCTGGACCATTTACCTGCTGGTCTTTTGCCCCGATATTCACTGGTAAGCTTATACATTATTCAAGTATTCCTCATAGGAACCAATGGTAAAGGAGATAAAATCTTGCAAACATTAAACAATGGAGGGGGGGGGGTTAAATAGAAAGAATCGCATTGTTCGCCTGTTTGTCAGGACACAGTGATTCATCTACCTCTGCGTCCTGCGTCTCTGACGCATAAAAATCGCCCAGGATCCATAGATTTCCGATCGCTGCGTCCCATGGTACGCATTTTCCTTTTCCATGTAATGCGTCCGTCTAATTTGACTACCCGGCAAGAATGTAAGCGCGTACGAGTACGAGTTGTATGCACAGTGATCATGGTGATTAAATTAATTAGCATGTATCGTATACATAGTAATTAATTAAATTACACGGAATGAATTGTATTGATATTTACTACAGGAATTACATTTTGTTGAACAACAAATCAAATGAAAGGACAAGGGACACTTGTCATTATTGTTTGGCCCACTCATTTTATAAAAATTCAAGCTCTCTAAAAATTATTGATAGAAATAAACTTAAATCAATTAAGGTTTGTATTTTTAATATCTAGAGTAATTTTTGCAAGAAAAATCATAACAGCCTATATATACAGTAATGAAGTTGCTTGATTTCTCGAAAATTCAGCTTTTTTCACCATTTCCATGTGTTCATCTTCTTTTTTTGATATGAGCACACGCTGGCCTATCATTCATATTTTGATATGGTGTTTGTGAGCCATTTACGAGTTGATGTGCAAATTTTCTCAGATAGGCCCTGCTGTGCTCACTTGTTATAACGAAAAACGTAACGTTTCCTCTAGCAATTATGACGTTTTTTTTTTTCGCGGGATCGGGATTGTCACATTGACGTTTTGGAGTAATTTACGTCAGTATCATCTGTGACAATGACATTTTCGCGCAAAATTACACTAGAATGCTTTGCACACTATATACTTATTGAGAAAAAAAGATCGTGTGTATAGGAATACATAATAAATATCAAATTAAATTTTTGTTGTATAAAAGTTCATTTTATTTCATTTGAAAAAAAATGCAACTTTATATTTTTATGTTTTATAAACTTATAAAATTATCTAGTATTAAAAGTACAAATTTAATCATAAATTCTTGAAAATAACAATAAAATTAGCACAAGGGCATCAACTCTTACAATTTTCGAAAACCTAAAAAAAAAAAACTAAGTTACAAGACCCTCGTATAGAAACTTCCAACTTGCCACAAAGTACATATACCCAGGGGGTACATTTTAATAAACGTCTCTGATATAACATATGAGCAGATCTAGTCAGTTTTATAGGTTGTAACCCCCCCCCCCCCCCTTTTTTTGTATGATAGGCCAGAGTCAATCAGTTCTTACGGAGACTGTTACTGTGTAAGAAGTTTCTGTTTTAGGTAGTGAAAACTGATGGTTTGCCGGTATGATATATCTTTAAAAAAATACTGTTATTTTACAAACGCTATTCCCAATAAAACTATCATCATTTATTCCAAAATTTTCCCGAATAGATTCAGAATCATACATTCCCAAAGTTTCCACGATCAAAGGAATAAAGGACAAAACTTAATATCACTATCATAATTATTTTTATGTTTAATTGACAATTTGGTAGATCTCATCAATCTGATTGAATTTACACTGACAAATTGTATATTTTTATTTCTTTCATTTTTTATTTTTTTGTTGTTGTTTTTTTTTTTTTTTTGGCTCGCACCGTCGGTTAAAATAGATGTAAATTTCAAAATTACAAAAATGGAATAAAATTTTAAAAAATATCACAATTTCGTATATGAATTGTAATTCTAACAATAAACATCTCTTCGCCTTCTCGATAAATCATGTCTTCAATAACCCCCCCCCCCTTATCTCCGCATAAAAAACCCAATAATCTGTCTATTGCAAGAGGTCCATGATGTCGGTTTGCATATAGAATATCGATTGTTTATACGATAGATTGTTTAACAAGCATTAAAGATACAGTGTCCCTGAAATAAATTTTATTGAAAACGCAAAATTTATTCCGATGGGTCTAGATTGAAGATAAAAGGAGTCATAAAAAGTGCTATTTGAAAATATGCAGTATCTACCATGATATTGTTGAATTTGTAAATTTAAATCTACATATACCTCGATTGTAAAAACGCAATACATTGTAGGTGGCGCTAGTGGAATGAATTAGAGCTGCGCATCCCAAATTCAAAATGACGACTACAATTACGAATGTATGCGTTAGATTAGCCTGAAAATTTGAATTTATGTTAATGAGAATGTAAACTTTCACATCAAAAGAAAGATTTTTCATTATAGAGTTTTGTAAAATTAATTAATTTTCAGGGACGCCGTACCTTTAATCATTTGTTTCAGACATTGTATGCATTAGCGAATCTAGAAACTTTTTTCATCCAGGAAAGAGGAGGGGGATTCTAACCCGTCGGATGGAGAGGCTTAAGTCTATAGTTTTGAAAAAAAATACCATAAAACGGTGAAAATCAGCATGTTGTGGCAAATTAGGGTGGTGGAGTCTGACCTCCTGAAGCTCAGTTTAGTTGGAATATAGTATTCGTGAATCAATCGCACAATCGCAGACCTTGTCCCTTGTCATTGAATACATAAAAGTCGAGGGTAAGGGGGGCCTTGTACCCTCTTCTGTACTCCTTTTTACTGTGTTTTCCTTAATGGTAAACGGAATCAGTTTTCAGAAGGTACGGTACTCAAAAATACACATGATAAACTCATTTTAGCCAGTACGAGGGCTGATTGATATGTTGTGAGCCTCGTATGGCAGAATTTGAATCTTTTGCCAGCGGTGTTTAAGGGCCTCAATATCACCTAATAAGAACTCATTTTCTTGGCTGGTCAGAAAACCATTCACTGTATATGACTGAGTATGACGTCATCATCGGACTGAAAGTTGGAGCCAGAAATAGCTGCTTTCAGTTTTGGGAATAGATGAAAGTCTGATGGAGCAAGATCAGGTGAATAAGGCGGATGCTCAATCAAATTAAAGCTACAGTCATTCATGGCAGTGACAGACTTGTGATCAGGAGCATTGTCTTGATGGAACAACACACCTTGAACTAGTGAGCTTTCCACGGCGCTAGTAAGTGTAACGTGTCAGAAGTGAAGCATAGTATGTACCATTCATTGTTTGTCCTTTTTGGAGATAATCTATCAGCAGAATACCTTCTGCATTCCAGAAAACCGAGACTCACAACATATCAATCAGTCATCGTATATTTGTGTTTTTCAAATGACAATCACTTTCTAAAGTGAAAAAGAACTACATATGTATTGGTATTGTTTAATAATAAGCCTTAGTAGCCTATATCTTGGTCAATTTTTACGCAGATATTTATAACTGGTACGAATATTTATAGGATATAATTTGAACTTTGGTTATCAAATGATATTCTTTTCCATTCATGATCAGAAACAAGATCCTACCACAGCTAGAATGTGTCCATTTTGTCAAGGGAAAAGAACTTGTACTCATTTTCTCAAAAGAAGTGGTTTTTACGCAAAAAGTATATATTTTACCCAAAATTTATACTTCAAGTAACTAAAACGTTTCATATAACTTGCATTTGATAACATAAATGATTTTTTTAGTAAACGACAGCTTTGAATTTATTATCATAGGTAAGACCTTGTATTCATTAAATTTTACCAGAAATCTGTGATTTTAAAACAAAAAATAAAATTTTGCCTCAAAACGAAGTAGGAAATATTTCCTACTTCGTTTTGAGGCAAAATTTTATTATATATGCTTTGCTTACTTTGAAAATATGATTCATTAGCAACACTTCAAAGTATTAGTTTAAGTCTTCAATAAACGATTATAGGCAATATTCTAGAACTGAGGAACAGGAGAAAATTATAATTTCCTCAAATTTCTTTGAAATTTTGCAAAAAAAATGATTTTTTACCCCAAAAACAGGTCGTAAGAATAAAAAATGAAATTTAAATCTTGTTCCATCTGAAAGAACACGTAAAATACTTTATAGTTACGTTTTCCTATTTTTTAAATCATCGTCCATTTACAAATGATAAAAATTTTCCAATTTTCAGTGATTTTGCACTAAAAAACATGTTTTTCCTAAAAAATATCACTTTTTCAATAGAAATTTCCATGAATTTTTTTTTCAATTGAAACAACACAAAAATGCTGCAATGTTAGGCCAATTTTGGAGGATGAAGGTGGGAGGATTGCAGCCAACCAAGTTATACTCCCATACTATAATGGTTACATTCTATTCCTTGATTAATTAAGCCATAACCTTGACCTTAAAAATTGACCTTAAAATATATAGAAACGATAAAGCATGGTATGATATATAGGTTTTTCGGTAAGTAGACTTCATACTCCTTTGTTTTAGATCAAATTCATTCATTTCTATGAGGGGCCAAATAAGGCCCTTACTGTACCTTGTCCTTTAAACTTTAGACGTATGAAAAACAAAATGGGCGAAGCGACATACCGCAGATATGTTTTAGATTAAGAAAAATGTAGCAAACCATAACATTATATAAAGAAATTATTGAGACAAATCTTAAGGTAAAAGAATAGAAAATTGAAATAATTAACGATTCTTATGGATGGTGTATTTGCGAAAATTACTGAAGTCGCACAAATCAATACGTGATTGAATTGCCACAAAATTAAGGTCACGCGAACATAAAGTCGTTTACACGATAATAGTTTGTTAAATCTGGATTGAATAAAGAATTAATTTGAGTCAGTAAATACATCTTAATCATATTCAGTAGGTACAGCGTCGGCCTTGGTCCTGGGTTCGATCCGAATGGAAGGTTGATTTTCTCGGAGGTGAATTATTATCTTACACCCACCTGTTATATCACCAAGGGCGACTGAAATGGGAGTGGGTAAATCTTTCGGCAAGCTCAGTACTGCTGAGGTGTATCTCTTGTGGTGGCATGTTAAAGACCCTTGTAAATACGGTCCATCCATTAGTAAATGATGCAGTACAACTCAATACACCCTCCCACACCATATACACTTGCATACAGAGCGGAGGACATGTCGCAAGGTCCCTTACGGGACACGTAACATCACACTTTAAAATAGCAATGTTTGGGTTTCATTAATTTCTGCTGGGACCCATTGTTTTTGCTGGGGACCCATATTCTGATTGTCAACGGGTCCAGAGGACCCATGTAGATCAAATTGTAGATTAATCTCTGAGGACATTCTGAAAAGTTGATTATATTTAATGTTCCCATTATGACCGTAAAGTTGTACGTGTATTTGTGTATTTATATATGAAGTTGAACTAAAACTTGTATCTCTCGCATAACTTATGGATGGCAAATAAGTTACTGATTACTGTATTCCATGTGATAAGGTCTTTCTACTTGCCATTTGACCTCGACCTTCTTTTTACAAAAATGGGCCTACACAAAGCTATCGGATGTTAAACTTCTGAAACAACCACCTAAAATCTAACGAACACTCCCTAAAAATATAAAAAAGCGCTAACCCTTACAATACAATAGATATTACCTATCTTAGGATTTGTTTACAGATAAGGTCAAAGTCCAAGGTCAGGGTCACTACCTCAACTAGAAGGGTCTTGTGTGGAAAACCTGCATGCTTGCATACATAGTATTGTCATAGTGTCGAGCTGATTATATATCGCCGATGTTGGCGTAACTTTCGCCCACCGATTCATTAAAGTGTTGTACCGATTATCGCCGACATTGGAGACATCGTCGTCAGACCCTTCCGATTACGATAATCGATTAAGATTTTGATTATCGATTATAATCGTGAAATTTTAAGAATGATATATTTGCTAGGGAAAACCTAAACTGCTAAAGTTAATTTTTGCTAGAGCTACATTTCAGAAGTCGTACTAAGTTAAAGCTCTAGACGTGTTATATTTGGGTCAGTATACATACTCGAATGAACCATTTTGCCGAGTTTCTTTATTAATAATACTTTTGCAGTCAATGTAAAGTAACTTAAGGACAAATCGTGTAATATTTAACATTTTACAGTATAATATAAGAATCCGATTATAATCGATAATCAATCGAAAGGCTTATCCGTTTAAAATCGATTTTGATTTTTTCCCATCCGAGTCCCAACACTAGATTCATTATAATAATCCAAATTCTTGTATAACCGATTATCGATCCAAATTTTCTTTCCGATTAATCGGTTGTTGTTTTTACCAATTCCCCATCTTGAATGGATACTTTTACCGCCAAACAAAATGTTCAAATAATGTTCAAATAACTTCAATGTAATGTAGTACATGTAGTGAGTAAACATCTACTGTAGTCATGCGCGTGCCCAAAAGAGGGTACTGGTGTCAGTACTACCTATGAAATTTGCGAAAAAGCTGATATTTATCATAAAAAGTTGGGGTTTTTTTGTAATTTTATGTATAGTTGTACACTGCCATCCATAAATTAGTATACACTATTTCTACTCATGCTGCTGTTATAAAATGAACAGTTTCAAATCCATTGCTGTATGATTCTAATAATGAACCTTGTAGAAATCATTTGTAACAAACGTGACCCAAATATTTGAAGTTTTTAAATTTTTACTCTTTTTTATGTAAAAACGACAATTTTTGGAGAAAAATTGTGCGGATGAAAAAAGTTTCTTTTTACATTTTCCTTATCACAATTCATAATTTTGAATTATATGAAGCCAATTATTATGATTCTTTCAAGTTCAGGATTGAAATATTAGGATAAACTTATAAAGAATTTAGAGTGATTTCCTTGTTTGCATAGTTATTTATGGATGGGAGTGTATACTTTTCTCAAATCATAGAATAAGATTGAACCATTGCTGCCTCAGGAAAGTCTGAAGTGAAGTCGCATCCATTATTATAACCCATGGAATGAGATGCTATAGTTACAACATTGTGTCCTACATTTGTCTGAAATATGAATTGCAGAAAAAATATGATTCAAGGTCACCTTTCGTTTAACTAGAGATTCATGCATACATAGATAGGATGTTTTTAATGTAGACATGGGTAACCGATTGGATTGAAACTGGGTCATATAAAATTTTGATACATGTATCTAGATTAAAATGGGTTTTTTATTATAATATAAATCCATAAAATGCATTGGGATTTCAAATACGATTGGTTCTGTAAAGTCCCGGTACATGCGAGTCTCTGACATAACGTAAGACCCCCCCCCCCCCCCGCCTCTAAAATAGAGGGATTAGCTACATCGTTTCTAAGTTCCGACACTTGTAAGTTTATTAAACAAAGTCAAACGGTTTGTGTTGGCCTTTTTAAATGTACCTACGATTCCAAACTTGTAATTTGATATAAATCAAATATGGAGTACTGGTATAGGTTATAATAATGTGTGCAAACTATACTTGCCAGATATTTTATCTCGTACATCAGTTTTATGACGATATTTGAGACAACTCTCATTATTCTGTTGCGGGCTGATGATCGTCTCGAGTATCTACCTATTTTTTGTCCTTGTCTGACTTCTTTTTGTGAGGAGCTGGTATTACCGGTATTTGCTGGAAACTTAAAAAAAGGACTTGAACGTATTTTGTGATTTACCTCTGTATCAAATTTGTAAGGGGATGGGGGTGCACTCCGAGTCCCCTTCTAATCAGCCGATGGAATGGTTACCTTCAGAATCAAGTCACTTGCTAAATGCTGACTCTTTCTTTTCACGATTATTATCAAATAAAGAATTTTCAATATGTAAATCTTCTTACATTGTGCATTCAAAATAATTATTTACTTTGAAAATGATTTGATTTTGGTTGCATTCCACCATTATTTTGACATTTCGCGTTATCGGAGACCCCCACCTCTTATATTACTCATTATGGACAACCTAATGTGATGTCATTCTATTTATTTGGTATCAATAGATTCAGAAAATTTTAAAGTTTTAATTTATAGACAATTTAACAATAAAATTTAATATAAGAACCACATTACCTGAAATGGCATGAAAATGGGTTGAAATTTCATGCAAAAAGTACCATATTGGTCCATGTTTTGGGCAATTTTTCACCAAGTTGCTTGATTTTTTCCAGAAATTTCAATTAATAGTCTGAAAGATATACTCTTACTCTAAATCATATGGAAAAATCAGAGGGGCGGTACGGCTAGTTCTCGCGAAATCACTGTCGAACCGACTTGAATGATTTTTGGCGTGGGGAAATTCCGCCAAATTCACATGGTCCATCGCACGTTGTAGTAACTAAGGGTTCAAAAATTGTCAGTGTTCTATTACAAACATATTACCATTCGGATCAGCCTCGACATTTTCCCGTTACAAATAAAGGGCGAGGGGATCCGAATGACATATTACCTAATACTTTTCAATCATTTCATTACTTTTCACCCTTGCCAAGGGCGGATTTAGGGGGGGGGGGTCGGGAACCCCCCCCCCCCCCCCCCCCGGTTTCCCAATTTTTTTTTTTTTTTTTGGTAACATTAGCACTCGGAAAAAACTCTGCAAACTGAGTATTAAAAAAATTGATTATGTCCACCAGAATTCACTATTTTGAAACAAAATTTACAAAAATTTTCTGATACATTCTATCGCATATCGATTCGATACCGTATCAATTGGCGTATTTGTGGGTTCGTACAGACAATCGCGAAGTTTTTGTAATGTACGTCGCAGAGGGGATTTCCGTTTATTTTATTCCCGAAAATTAACATTAACAAATACTATAATATGAACATGTTCAAATAATTTGCAAAACATGTACGTGTGTCAAACAATTAATGTAAATGGTGCGGGGATCGAAACCTACACGTTTCTGTCCTCAAATACCCGGTTTGAGTATTTTTGTCATCTACAAATTTTGTAAAAAACATTCTTTGAAATAACCGGAAAAATGGGCAAATATTTAACATTGTATATAGCTCGAATATGCTCCGGGGGCCTATAATTAAGCATTCAATTTTTCAAAGCCAAAACCCAATGATACTCAACATTTTTTTTACTCGATATCGTACCATTATTCTAAGTACATGTTACAGCAAGGCGGACAAATCAACAAGCCAGGGGGCGAAGCCAGGCGTACATTTGTACGCAAAAACGTCCACATCTTCTCGCGAAAAAAAAAAAAGATTTTCGGAGGTGAGGTCCAGCTTTGGCCTATCTAATTGAAATGGGTCTAAAATGCATGAAAGGGCTTTGAAACCTAAAATTCGCTCGCCATTTACAAATACAAAACTATTTTTTCTGCAAAATTCCTTAATTATTATCAATTGATCATACTAAGTAATTTATATAGGCTAATTGTCTTGGGTCTCAGGAACTCATATTTTGAACAGTCCCTTACTTCGTAACCTCCTTCATCTTTTTCAAGGTTTTGTCATGTAAGATGTCTGATTATTTGGAAAATGACACATCTTTTATCTATTTATTCTCATGAAATTCGCTCCGCTCACCGATATAAGGAGTGAAATATTCAAAGTTATAAATAATCATCTCGATCGAATAAAGAGAAATTAATATTTCATATCTAAAAAAATTTCTGGATCGCTACGCTCGCCAATTCTTCATGAAAATAAACGTGAAAGGAAAAATAACAAAATTGCCCCCCCTCCCCATCATGTGCACCGATATATATGTACCTACATGATAGGTAGACTTCCTTAAATTTTGGACCCCCTCTGACCAAAAATGCTGTATCCGCGCATGATACAACAATCACTAACAAAGTGCGAGCGGTCATATATAAGTATTTAGAGAATGTCATGTTCACATCTGAAGTTTTCTTCACCTTAGATACGGTTCATCGTCTGCTGACATCGAATCATATGCGTTATCCCATCTAAATTCAGCTCAAATACGCTCCAGAGGTCAGCAATTTGCTTCATTTTTATGCCCCCGGAATCAAAGATTCGGGGGCATATAGTTTTTGGCCTGTCCGTCTGTTTGTCTGTTTATCTGTTTATCTGTTTGTCTGTTTGTCCGAAAAACTTTAACATTGGACATAACTTTTGAATGGGAAGTGATAGGGCTTTCATATTTCACATGTGTATTCCTTGTGACAAGACCTTTCCATTGATACCAAAATTTTTGACCTCGTGACCTTGACCTTGACCTTTGACCTACTTTTCAAAAACTTTAACATTGGGCATAACTTTTGAATGGTAAATGATAGGGCTTTCATATTTCACATGTGTATTCCTTGTGACAAGACCTTTCCATTGATACCAAAATTTTTGACCTCGTGACCTTGACCTTGACCTTTGACCTACTTTTCAAAAAACTTTAACATTGGGCATAACTTTTGAATGGGAAGTGATAGGGCTTTCATATTTCACATGTGTATTCCTTGTGACAAGACCTTTCTATTGATACCAAAATTTTTGACCTCGTGACCTTGACCTTTGACCTACTTTTCAAAAACTTTAACATTGGGCATAACTTTTGAATGGTAAATGATAGGGCTTTCATATTTCACATGTGTATTCCTCGTGACAAGACCTTTCCATTGATACCAAAATTTTTGACCTCGTGACCTTGACCTTGACCTTTGACCTACTTTTCAAAAAACTTTAACATTGGGCATAACTTTTGAATGGGAAGTGATAGGGCTTTCATATTTCACATGTGTATTCCTTGTGACAAGACCTTTCCATTGATACCAAAATTTTTGACCTCGTGACCTTGACCTTGACCTTTGACCTACTTTTCAAAAACTTTAACATTGGGCATAACTTTTGAATGGTAAATGATAGGGCTTTCATATTTCACATGTGTATTCCTTGTGACAAGACCTTTCCATTGATACCAAAATTTTTGACCTCGTGACCTTGACCTTTGAACTTTTAACCCAGCGACCTCCCATACATGTACTTAACAGAAAATAGTGTTCATACTAACAAAGATGCCACCGGGGGCATTCGTGTTTCACAAACACAGGCTTTATTTTCAAAATTTTCACGGGGAACCCCCTTCAAGGGGATGGGTAACATATTTCCATACTGTCCCCACTTGACCCTTCGGGCCTCGCAAGTCATCCCCCCAAAAAGTGTCTGTGCCCCCGGACAGCTGAAGTTCTTGGTCCAACCCTTCTTTATAGACGTCCACATCGAAAACACCCTGGCTACACCCCTGCCAGCAGTAAAGGAGAAATTATTTTATTTAGAAATCTTTATCAACCACATAAATTGAGTGGAAAAAATGGTCTGAATATTCGAGAAGGCAAGGAGAAAATGTGCTCCAGAATGCACCATTTTATTTCATTTTTTTTCAAAAAAAAACCCCTCCCGTACCCTCCCCCGCTCGGCACTTCGTGTCTCGAATCGACCCTTTGGGTCCATACAACCCCCCCCCCCCCCCCCGCTTGCCACTCTGGATCCGCCACTGCTTGCTTTATATAAGCTGTCTTATTCAGGGGTATATGCCCTGATATCCTTTTACATTAATATTCAGTACCCCCTAATTTTATACGAAATGGTGGAGTGGAACTTTTGCCGTCACTCATTCGGGTGTTAAACGTCTTTAAATTCAATAGCATCATTTAAAACCTGATAAATTTACAGCATGGACCAGACATGCACGTTTCGGGTACTAAACCCTCGTCAGTGATCCTCAGTCTAAAATATGTAATACGGCCAAAAAGTATGAAAATTATTATGTCCAAACATGTACCAAAGAATGGGTGGGATATGATGCTACAGGACCCACGTTTTAGGAATTTCAAGAAATTTTGTAACAGAAAATTTCAAATGCGTTGAAGAGACACACGATCAACCGAAGTTGATCGAACTTGGCTACATGTGCCCTCGGGGACTCTTGGTCCACCAGCAGTGACACTCACCAAGTAGGATCAGTCGCATGAACGACGCAATTTTGAACGCATTGCGACCGCAACCGATCTAAATAGGTTAACTTGGAGAGAGGGGAATATTATGCATGTTAAGTTCGAGAAATTAACTTATGCATATTACTTTAAAAAACTTATGTTTACGTAATACATATTCAAAAACACACTTTTATCTTCCTTCTAACTTCATTTAAATTATGTTTTCGTCGTTTATTTTGACAAAATTATGATCGAAATTCCACCGTAAAAATCCGACAAGTAAAGTTTCTGAATGTTTACATCCATACAGAACAACATAAGGCCTATGTTTTGTATAATGATGATAGACATGTCTCTCAGCTCTGTCAGAAAATTGACGGATATATTGGATGAAGGGTTGGTCAATACAAGTTCTAATATATAACGAAAGGAGTGTGTGATTGAAAAAGAAGATATAGACGAATTTCTATGACTCGATAGTACGACTCGTCATACCCAAAATTGAGTATGACAGTGATTATATTTCAGGTCCAATATTGCATGTAAGTTGAAAAAATATGAATCACCAAGAAACTTTGGAACTCCATATTCTCAACTTTTGCCTAAGCATTACTGTCATACCCAAATCTGCATTTGGCTATGACTAGAACTCTACAGTAGTCAAACTACTGACTCGAGTACCTGTGGATTCAAGTAACCCCCCCCCCCCCCAAAGGAGGGGGAGGGAAGGGGGACAATGGGAGGGAGGAAAGGGGGTGGCAGGGGGGAGGTAAGGGAAGGGTGAAAAGGAGGGGCATGAGGAGGGGGTGATATGCAAATAATCTCTTCCATGGGAATGCCCTTTAATTAACAAGGTAAATGCTGTCTAAATCTACATTATAAGAATTTATTTTAGGCCTATCATACGATCATCATTATAAATTATATGATGGTTATCTATTCAGGTCAAGAATAGAGGTCACATAATGCCCAGAGAACACTTGAACAGAAAGTTTTGTTTGTGAACATGCACCATATCATAACATGTTAACAGAATAGAAAATTTTCTGTTTAGGCACGGTCCATTTGATATTCTGGGGGGGCTTGGGTTTTTTTCGAAAAAAATAATTTTGCTCTCAATTTTGATGAAAAAAATAAATTTGCTTATGATGTGACAGAAAAAAATAATCTTGCTCTTACAAATAATCTGAATTTGAAGAATTACCATAAAATTGCGCTAAAATTCTTGAAAATTTTCCGGCTCGCTTCGCTCGCCGCAGTTTTTAATTTGTATCAAAAATTTTTTAGCTCGCTTCGCTCGCCATAGTTTTCTGTCAAAACATTATTTACTAATTGCAATGTTCATATATTTGAAAAGTTATATGTGAATGAAAAAGGGCTTCCTTAAAAGCTTAAATATATTATCAATAATTTATGTATAATTGCTATTAATACATGTTGCATGTATCCCATAGAGTCTAATATTTTATGTTCTTGTAAGCTTGGAAGGAGAACTTCAATTATTCACCAATTTACAATTCTACATTTAATAATTTGTCTAGGAGACCTTCCCCTCAGAACCTCTTATACATGTTATATACATCATAACATGTACCTTATATAAAATATTGAGAATTGTATTGTAAATATCTTTTATCTCTCTGTTTAAAAGTGAATTGAATACTTACATAAAAATAAACTAATATATTAATATCTAGAGTTTTGTGTAAAAATAAAAATAATTTCTATTGATAAAACACAAACATTTTTCATATGCGCATCACTTTGTAAAAAAAATTTCCTTGCTCCAACTTAGCAAGAAAAAAATAATTTTGCTCCGGTCTGGGGCGAAAAAAAAAAATCTTGCTCCGACAAAAAACCCCAGCCCCCCCCCCCCCCCCCCAGAATATCAAATGGACCGTACCTTAAGAGTTCTCTAAATATTCCTCTTTTCTTGACCAGAAAAGATTACTATCATATTTATGATAATGCATGATGCTCATATGATAGGCATAAACTCGTTTCATATAAAGTAGATTTAGACAGTATTTACCTTGTTTAATTGAAGGGGGTTCCCTTGTAAGAGATTATTTGCACAACACGTGATACGCTACGGTGTCTAATTTGTCTGATAAAAATTCATACGTTAGGATGATAGGTCTCGAGTGGGTACTACTGGAACTGAAGTAAACCAATTTTGCTTAATTCATATACACTGAAACAGTCAGAGGTACATGTATTGCTGATTTCAGTAGATTTCAGAAATGACTTATAATTTCTGTCATATATTTTTGGAGGTTTCTTCCTAAATTGTAAGTGATCAAGGATTTCAATTTTGCAAAATGATCGAGTCTCAGATCAAGTCATTAAAGCATTTGCCTTTTCAGGGGATATCTAATTCCAAGGAGTTTTAGTTATTCTTATTTTCCATCAAATGAACTTGTAAAATGAAAATGTGCAGGTTAGGGTTTCAAAGAAATTTAAATGGGCAAGAAAACTATGGAATTCAGTAATTTTGGAAAAAAAGCAGCATATGAAATTAAAATCAAAGTTACTGATACTGAAAAAGTACTGAAATCAGTTGTGCCTCTGATTTATATATTCAACAGGAATCAAAGAATTTAAAAACGTAAACCCGATTAGTAAGTTTATATCCTTTAGAGAGTCAGACTTGTACCGTTATCATCAACCGCCCTTAAATTTCCCTTAAATTTCCATTGAAATTTTAAAAATTTGAATTTTCCTATGTATTATTGTCTGACATTGGTCAGTGATTCAGGTATATATTACTGGTATTTTGAAATGTTTCCATTGTCCTTGACATTCATATTATATATTGTTTTTTTTTCAGGGGTTGGATTTGGCATGTTTGTGGTATCTGCACTGGTTGCCATTTATTACAACATGATCATAGGATGGGCTTTCTTTTACCTGTTTGCCTCCTTCACAGATGAACTACCGTGGAGTACATGTGGAGAATGGAGCACAAACAGTATGTCTAATTTGGTGTATCAAATGTATTTACTTTTCTACATATACCAAAACATTCTGAATATATGTACATAATTTCTTGAAGGAATTCATGAAAATGCAGAATAATTTACTTATCCTAGTCACTTAGAAATTAGATAATACACAATTGAAAATTTTTGGTCATCAAAGTGTTTTTTTTTTAATATTAAAGACTTTTTTGTTTTAAGTCCAATTTTATTCAAATAGATTTCAAAATGACTGTCTTGAAAGTTGAATTATATGAAATTTTGATGCCACTACTTCTTTGTGGTAATTTCCTAATTGCAACGTCAACTTTTGTAACATACAGGCTTTCTACTGTTCCTACTTTTTCCTACTTTTCCTACTTTTTTATTTTGATCCTATTTTTTCCTCCTTTTTCTTCAAAACCTCCTACTATTCCTACTTTTTCATCTCAAAAGTAAAAAATTACTTGCTTCACTTGTCATCAACATCTGATTCAAAGTTGTTAAAAAAATTCGGGCTTGCTTCGCTCTCCCATTCTGTATATTTTACATGAAAAATCAATCTGTCCTTATTTCTCTCTGTCATTTCCTCAAAGATGAACATTACCAGTCTACAATCATTGCTTACTGTGATTTTTGTGTCGTACTAACTGAAAATTGTCGCTAAAGGTGATGGAAAATTTCCTACTTTCACCCTATTAATTCCTACTTTTTCCTATTTTTCTCCTACTTTTTTTCATTGACTACTCCTACTTTTTTCCTACTTTTTCATCAAGGTAGAGTAGAAAGCCTGAACATATTAATTGTAATACGATGTAAAAGGTACTTTTATCACATGATTCACCCATTATGCAGTTTCATAAAGCCATTTCATAAATATATATGATAACACGTTACATATCACTCTGCTTGAATGCGATTGGTCAAGTTTGGAACCTATAATAACATAAACCTTGACAAATCGTCAAATGTAACCTTTCAAATATCGTTCAACTGTTAAATTCAGACCCGGAGTCAATATCAATGATTGAAATTGTTGTTGTTGAATTAATTTTTGCATTAAAATACTATTCAAAATTGAAATACTTTCTCTTGTGCACAGAATATCTATACGATGGGGACACTACTTCTCATGGCGTAGCAGACGACTTCTAGATCACAATGTGATTCGCCTCAGTAATTCTCGGAAACGTTGATTTCACGTTAGAAATACACATTTTAAGGCAATGTCATGTGATAAAAAGAATTTCAAATGAATTTTCATTTCATACGATGTATTATGAAACTCATGCATTTTATAAAACTCACAAATCGTTTCATAATACATCGTATGAAATGAAAATTCATTTGAGATCCTATATGTATGTACTATCCATTCTTTAAATGTATGGGTCGATTATGTTAAGTCAAATGTACGTAATATTACATTCATTGCATCACATATACCAGCATAAAGTAAATTGCTTGTTTTCTTTTGATACAGTGTGCTATGACAACATTCTTGTTCTTAACACGTCATATGAGACCTGCACGTTTAACAGAAAGGGTGAGAAGTGGTTTGCTGACTTTGATAAGGGTGTGTGTTTTAAGGATAACATGAGTCAGAACACTGCTGGAGTTCGGGCATTCATAGATGTGGATAGAGCTGATAAGGCTGGATTCAAGAGAGTTCTACCGACACAGGAATACTTTGAGTAATTAAACTTTTAGTCTCACTGTCTGCATATGTTTAGTGTATAAGAAGAGTCTGAAGAGCTAGTTTTGTCAAAACTTCTTTCCCAATTTTAAGTGTGTCACAAGTTGGATGACAGTGGCCTTTTATAGCACTCTAAGCCAGAGGATATAGTAGCTAAACTTTGCTATATATATGTACATGTAATCGGTAGTGTTGTAATGATTATCGCCTGACATCGGCACTAATACCCTTCGATTTCGATTAATCGATTATGTTTTCAAGAATTGATTATAATTTGAAATATACAACAGTAGAAAAGAATGACAATAGTTCTCGGTCGAATACTTGTGTGACAAGTACGAATAAAAGGAAGTAGATCGATGATCGTTTCCACAAGTTAAAGTTACGGTCGTAGCGTAAATAATTCGAAAAGAATACACTTCTAAGTTATACAATGGGTGGAATTAGAATTCTCACTGAATTTAATAGTAATGACAAGTACTCTAATAGAAAAATTCAAGTCGTCAGATGCGATATGTCAATATGTACTTGTCTAGAAAAAAAAACGTTTCACGCCGAACTCCAGAGATTTGTAAGAAGGACAAGGCCAGGTCAGTAAGGGTCACAGTACTTTCAGCTTAAACTCCACGAAGATATTGTTTTATTCCTCATTGAATGAGCAAAAATCTTACTCTTGGGTCGAATGAAGACCCCCCTCCCCATACTCTGTGTCTGCCTTCTTCTTTAGGGTTTCAGCAAAACTTCATGTGGTTGAAGATTACTTGCTAGTGTAAAGTTGCCGACTCATGAAATTGTTATTTTCCGAGCTGATGCATTTTATTGGACAGATTGGAACTATATACATGTAGTATGTAAGACATGTACTGAGATTGAGTTTTGATCATGTGAAAATGCTGATGATATTTTTTCAGTTATTACTCTGTGGGATCAGGGGACAGTGGAGGCCTGGATGACCTGGGTCCCATAAGATGGCAGCTACTTCTATGTTATCTCCTTGCCTTCATCTTTGTATGTCTCTCACTCAGTAAGAGTATCAAATCTTCAGGAAAGGCAAGTAAATTACCTCAATGTAAAATATAATGGTAAGAAATAGAAAAATTCAATTTGATTATCACTTCAAGCCAGGACTTGCATTATAGTAAATTCATGGTTACTTTTGTGAGATCAAACCATGTTGACAAAAAACACAAGTAAAAAACAAAACAAATGTGATTGGATCACATCATGAGTTTGCTCAAAGAAAACCATACTTGTTTACTGAGAGTAAAGATTGCAGAAAGGCTCCAGTATATATGTACATTGTATATACAACAGGGATAAATTTTATATAAATTCTCTAATATTTTTATTTTCCAGGTTGTGTACTTTACAGCTACATTCCCATATCTGGTATTGGTTATATTATTTATACGAGGCCTTATGTTGGATGGTATGGAGAAGGGAATTGAGTTTTACATAACACCTAAATTGGACAGACTCAATGATGCTGGGGTTAGCATTTAACTGATTACATTGTAACCAGTACTTTTTACAATTATCAAATTTAAACTGATTATATATAAGTATAGTTTTACCTGATCTGTGTAATTTTTATGCCCCCGTAATCGAAGATTCGGGGGCATATACATGTAGTTTTTGTCCTGTCCGTTTTCTCTTAGTCTGCAAAAACTTTAACCTTGGTGGTAACTTTTAAATGGTATGCCGGATAGGGCTTTGATATTTAACACGTGTATTCCTTGTGACAAGACCTTTCCATGGATACCAAAATATTTGACATTGTGACCTTGACCTTTGAGTTTGACAATTTTACTGTTTTTAATGACAAAGATGCCAATAGGGGCATTCATGTTTCACAAACAAATGTTTCTTTATTAAACTTTTTTGCAGACAATCTATATTGTAGGCTTACTCAGATTCAATTCATCAATGTTATTTGTAGGTGTGGAAGGATGCTGCAGTTCAGATTTTCTTCTCTCTCTCGGCATCATGGGGTGGTCTTATAGCACTGGCTAGTTATAATCGCTTCCATAATGACTGTGTCAGGTATGTCAATGGCCACATTTCTGTATTCAAAATGAATCTTATTTGAGACATTGCCCTCCCCACCCACATGGTGGACATTTAAATTGTGTAACTTTTAGAGGGACCCACCCACATCGTGGACACATAAATTGTAGGGCATTGAGTCGGTTCGGTTCAGGAAAATGAATGGCGGTTCTTTTTTTTTTCGGTTCGGTTTGAGTTTGTGTTGTTTAATTCCATAAAAGAGTGAAATAATGGTAAGAATAATAAATCAACAAATCTTTTTTCATTTTACTGCTTTTAAAGCATTTTTCCCTAAGAGATGTTATCAATAACCAAACTAGAACACTTGCAAGACTTCTTAGACTCCACCTGTCAAACAAACAGGTGCACGTTTATAATTAAGAAGTTGAACAACCCATTTCATTGGATAGAATACGACAAAGTACCCCATCACAGTCTGTGTATCATACAGAATTGATAAACCACTGATTACAATATAAAACAAAAAAAAAAGAACCGAACCGAACCGAAATCCATAAAGTACAATCCGAATCGAACCGACCAAGCTTGAACCATGGTTAAGCTAATTTTCGGTTAACAGTGACAGCCCTAGTAAATTGTGTAACTTTTAGAAGGACCCACCCACATTGTGGACATGTAAATTGAGTATCTTTTAGAGGGACCCACCCACATAGTGGACATGTAAATTGTGAACTTTTAGAGGGACCCACCCACATGGTGGACATGTAAATTGTGTAACTTTTAGTGACCCACCCACATGGTGGACATGTGAATTGTGTAGTTTTTAGAGGGACCCAACCACATGGGGGACATGTAAATTGTGTAACTTTTAGAGTGACCCATCCACATGGGGGACATGTTAATTGTTTAACTTTTAGAGTGACCCACCCACATGGGGGACATGTAAATTGTGTGACTTTTAGAGTGACCCACCCACATGGGGGACATGTAAATTGTGGAACTTTTAGAAGGACCCATCCACATGATGGACATGGAAATTGTATAACTTTTAGAGGGACCCACCCACATGGTGGACATTAAAATTGTGTAACTTTAAGTGGGACCCACCCACATGGGAGACATGTTAATTGTTTAACTTTTAGAGAGACTTCTGCATGGTTGACCATCAGATTACTGTAAACGTGGGAAAAAACTCTAAACTTGAAAATAAGTCGCATTTAGAAAAATCAAAAATTTTGCCCGTTTTACCCACCCAAATATATATATTTTTTGTGTCGCCTGTGAAGCATAGCGAAACTTAGGGATCACTTTGTCCATTGTCCTTCTGTCTGTCTGTCACACCCTATAAAAGTGATTCCGAGTGTCGCTTTGTTTTGCTTACATTAGGAAATACCAAAGAAACGGCCCCCTTGGGTAATAAAAATGAACAGATTAGAATGTGCCTGTTAAATTTTCAATTAGTTTAATTAGATACGTAACCTGAAATTACTTAAATAATAAACGTACCCGTAATTAGAAAAGATAATTCCAAGATTTGGCAATAACTTTGATTGCCGGCGATATTGCTTTTGTATTATGGCCAAAAATCAATAAGAGTAACATAAAAGTAATTACTTTAATTAGATACCCGATTACAAAAAAATCAGTTGAAATTTTTAAGGTTGACAGCCGTATAATGTATCAATTAACTGAACTGACCATTGAAATTTACCATTGTTGTAAAAATATTTTAGAAAATTTTACTTCCCCCTTCACTGTCAAAAGTGACAGATCAATTTCATGCTTGACCACACCACCACCGGTGAAGGCTATTGTTTACGTACAACACCCCTCGGGTTAGACAGTTGGTATTGAACGTACATATCAATACTCAAGATTAGAGGAGTTCACAAAAACATGTCATGTTATGAATTTTGGTCTATTTATCCACACGCACTTGTACGATTTGACCTTAGTTTACCAGGTACCATATTTTCTTCGAGAAAATGTCATTGTCAAACGTTTATTTTCCGTACGCACGGACTGCCAGGGATTACCCTGGAACTTTCTCAGGAGGGGCCAATGGCCCCTCGTGAATAAATGGAGGGGCCATTGGCCGGGGGTATGGGAGCCGCCTAGGCCCCCATTAGGGTCCAGGGGCAACGCACCAGTTGGGGGTCTAGGGAGGCTTCTAAAATTTGAAAATTTCTGAATACCGTCACTGAAAGTGTTGCAGCGATTTTATTCAATTTATTTTTTTTGTCTTGAATTTGAGAAAGAAAAAAAAAAAAGAAAAAAACCTCTCCAAAAAAAAAAAAAAAAAAAAAAATAGGAGAGACCAGACATAAGGCCATTTAAAATCTATTCTTGTCACCCTCACCCACAATACGTATTTTTGCAACTTCAGGGTATAAATGGCCGACGCTGTGTCAGATTTTCGATCATTGGTTAAATATAAAGGTAAATTAAAAAAAAAGATTATCCAGTAAAATCAGTCTTAAAAATCGTTCCAACGCTACACGATAATCGAAAATCTGTGCAGAGTAATTTTACAGTAGATCTGCAAATAAAGGAGGTACGTAAGAAAGATTTCTAACATCCCGACTTTATTCACGACTTGTAAATGTACAAAGAAAACTTGTTCAGCTTTTTTACTCGTGTGACGGTCAATTACATGTAAATGCTGTCCGCTTACAACAGTAATTCGATCTCAAATTGGAAGTTTCGCCGATTCGGTGTCAAATAGTGCAACTACTGGAATATTCAATTTCCAAGTTATAAGACACTAAAAATTAATTCTGAACGCTGAAATTCGTGAATTAAGCACTAAGCAGCGGGTTAAATAGATCGACTTGACGCACATTGTGGGCAAAGCATGCACCATTCTCGTAACAGGAGCGCCAAATATACCTACAAGATTGATCTTTGGATCAATTCTGTGTTCAAGAAGAAAGGTCTCGATATTCTAAACCAGTGTTACAATATTGACTGCATTAAAAAATATATTGATCAAATTGCCTTGAAAAGTAGCAGGTAATACACATGAAATTACGGTATTCTCTCAAAAAGAAATGCTGTAGTATTTTTTACAACCAAATAAAGCTTGACAATTGTTATAACACATTAGGGGTCCACAATATTTGCATGAAAAAATAAATGTGTGTGATTTGGCTTCATAATCTTAGAGTTGTCTTTATCTTAAAACTGTTACTTTGTCTTCAAAAAGTTCAGTAAAGAACAATTGGTTGACTATTCGTTCATACATACAGAAAATTTCTTAGAATTGACAAGTTCTTTATAACTTTGTCACTTTCAGTGTGACTTACAAGATGGTATTTGAACAAGAGTTTCTTCATTTGTTACGTGCATTCATTTCCACTGTAAGAGTTAAAAGGGACAATCTTCTGAGCAACTAATGATATTCAAATGCAACATGTTAAATGGGATGTACATGTATTTGTGAAATACAGTTTACTTCTCTGAAACTGGATACTAATGCAACTTTTCTGTATTTCAGGGACGCTTTAATTGTAGCGTTTGGTAACTGCCTGACCAGTGTGTTTGCAGGATTTGTAATCTTTTCCTACCTTGGTTATTTATCTAACTTACTCAATGTTCCCGTGGATGAAGTGGCTAAAAGTGGTCCGTCCTTGACCTTCGTGGTATTCCCCTACGCAGTGACCTTGATGCCTTTACCTCCACTATGGTCAATCATCTTTTTCATCATGTTAGTGACATTGGGTGTCGACTCTGAGGTAAATGATCTATGATCATGGTATGTGTACAAAATGAAATGAATGAATCTCGTGACTGTGAACCTAGCTTTTCTGATTGCAATAAAATGAGATACATGTACCTTTAAATTCTTGATTGATAAATGAAATTTTGTACAACTTAGTAAACCTTACAGATCATTGTTGTGATCCATTCTCATCATGAGGGATGCATCATAGACTGTCAATTCTGTTTTGAGCTTGCATGTGTTTATGCAAGATGCCTCTGTACGTTAATTTCATTAACCATTTTTGGCTGGATTGCAAAGCAATTCCGGCCTATAGATTGATGATGTCCGTACGTCTGTCCGTCCTTCTGCCGTCAACATTTTGGTTAAAGTTTCTGGTTGAGGCAAAATCTAAGGAACTATATGCAGTAGAAACTTTATATTATACATGAAGCTTGCCCATGACAAGAACTTTCAAATTATGCCATAACATTTGACCTAGTGACCTTGACCTTGGACTTTGACCTAGTTAAAGATTTTGGTTAAAGTTTCTGGTTGAGGCAAAATCGAAGTAACTATATTCAGTAGAAACTTTATATTTTACATGAAGCTTGCCCGTGATAAGACCTTTCAATTTATGCCGTAACATTTGACCTAGTGACCTTGACCTTGGACTTTGACCTACTCAAAGATTTTGGTTAAAGTTCCTGGTTTAAGCAAAATCTATGGAACTGTATGCAGTAGAAACTTTATTTTATACATGTAGGTTGCCTCTGACAAAACCTTTCAATTTATGCTGTATTATTTGACTTATTGACCTTGACCCAGATAGTGACAAAAACTTACTTTGCAATCCGGCCATACCGTCTTTAGCAATGTTTTATTTTTTGGCCGAATTGCGAAGCAAAATCCGGTCTATGAAATGGCGAAGTCTGTCTGTCTGTCTGTCAGTGCGTCAACATTTTGGTTAAAGTGTTGCGTTTAAGCCTGTTGAGAGAAAACTGTTGACATGGTGATAGACCATGATGAGACGAATCAAACACAGCAACAAAATTTGACCTAGTGACCTTGATCTTGGAGTTTGACCTTCTTTTGAAAAACTTTAACCTTGGCCATAGCTTTTGAATGTGAAGTGATAGGGCTTTCATATTTCACCTGTGTATTTCTTGTGAAAAGGCCTTTCCATGGATACCAAAAAATTTGACCTAGTGACCTTGACCTTGGAGTTTGACCTACTTTTGAAAAACTTTAACCTTGGCCATAGATTTTGAATGGTAAGCGATAAGGCTTTCATATTTCACTTGTGTATTTCTTGTGCAAAGGCCTTTCCATTGATACCAAACATTTTTACCTTGTGACCTTGGCCTTGGAGTTTGACCTACTTTTGAAAAACTTTAACCTTGGTAATAACTTTTGAATTGTAAATGAGAGGGCTTTTATATTTCACATATGCATTCCTTGTCACAAGACCTCACCATGGATACCAAAAGTTTTGACCTTGTGACCTTGACCTTGGAGATTGACCTACTTTTAATAATTATAAATCTGGGCTATATCTCATGAACTATAGAGGCTATGGCTTTAAAATTCCATATGCAGAATCTTGATGACCAGACCATTCATTTTATATCATGACTTTTGACCTAGTGACCTTGACATTGACCTACTTTTAAATTATAAGAGGTAGGATTTTGATATTTCAGTTGTAGAATCCTCATGACCACACCTTTCATTTGATATCGTGACTTTTGATCAAATGACCTTGACATTGACCTACTTTTGAACTTTAAGGGGTAGGGCTTTGATATTTTACATTCAGATTCCTTATGACCATAGCTTTTTTCATTGCACAATAATATTAATGACCTTTGATCTTTCTGTCTGTGCAAAAATGTATACATCATCTAATACAAACATTTCGCAATCCGACTTTACCGCCTTTAGCGGTTTATAGTTTATTCATTACAATGTAATACATTTCCAGCATTGCCAATCACAGCTCCCTTTAAAAGAAGGAAGGATTTCTCTGTCACTATATTGGTTATATTCATTAAAATTAAAATGTAAGTATATTGATATGAATATTCATATTTTGATAGTTTGTGCTGGTAGAGACAGTGATTACTTCTTTGATGGACAAATTCCCCAAGTTGCGTGATTATAAATTCTTCACAGTGATGGTAACGTGCCTGCTGTTCTTCTTGTTAGGACTGACTATGACAACAAATGTGAGTATCTTACCGCTTCCATATCAGATATTTGTATAATGTGTGTAAAAAGTAAAAAAAAATGTCTTAATCTAATTATAATGATGTTCAATATCTTTTTGAGAGTACTTTTTCCTCACAAAATTCATATTGGCATGTACCTTCTCATTGGTTATGAAGTTAATGTGTGCCAAGTTGAGGCATCTGGTATGAAAATTATTATTAAGCTAAAATTGAATATTAGCTTTTACTAAAGGATCTGAGGAATTATTGCCGATTTTGCCTATTTCTGATTGGTGGAGACGTTGATAGAGTGTACCTCAGAGTGAGTTGACCGCTAAAGCTCCAAAGCGGTCTATTCGGGATAAGCGCGTGCTTTACCAGCGCGTGCGTTTTGATTTTTGTTGTGTTAGATCTTTGACTTCGCGTATCATTACAATACTTCGGCCTCGGTCAACCAATACCTGACCAGGCTGAGGTCTGTATAGTCACGAGTAGACCGAAATCAAAATTCAATAATTGTATAGAGTATAAGAAATTGTGTATTTATTCCACATCTACATGTATATATGTATAAACTTTTGAAAACGAACTGAGGGATTGGCAAATGTCTTACATTGCACCTGTTTGTGACTTTTAAAACATTTTGTGACATCACAATCAACTGACCTGTCAAAGTGTGGGTTTACACACTATTGATATTGATATAAGTATGATACTGTAAAAGTCTGCCAGCAGGAGCAATGTCAAGAAGGTACTCAGTAATCCAGTGATTGATGACATCTAATCTAATGATAGTAAAAATACATGTATGTTAATTATTGTTTATAGGGTGGATCATACATGCTTGAAGTGATGGACACATACTCTGGAGGCTGGAATATACTTGTAATTGCTATCTGTGAATGCATCTCATTATGCTACTGCTATGGTATGTTCACTTCTTGTACTATTTTCAAAGAATTAATTGTATCTAATGGCCTAGTTGTTCCTTTATATAGGCTGGTTGAACTTCCTGACCCAGGAACAACTTGATTGAATATTTTCTGCAAATGGCGTACGCCGAAATGCACTCAGGTTCTCACCTATTGAGGATTAAATTGGCCCTATAACTCTTTGCTTCTAATATTACTCTTTGTAAATGAAAATTTTACGTGGAAAGTTTAAATTTCATATTGACTTTCATAGAGAGTTGTTTGAATTACAGAAGCAAGTATAATTTCTAATTCCCTAAACTCAGAAATGGAATTAAGCTATTCAGAGACACACTAATGAATTCAAAAGATTGTTTTACAACACTTAGTACAGCTAGGTCTGGTTATTCTATATGTGAAAGTAATTTGTTAAATGAAATACATCAAGGTCAATCAGCACAAGAAAGGATAAGGTTGACATTACTGATGACCTCTCAAATTTAGATATAAAGCCAACAAATATACAATGATTATGAAAAGTGTCATTACTAGCCATATAAAACATTTATGATATTTGTTAAAGTGTGTTCCGTTTCCTGGATGACATTGTGTGTGATTGAGGTGATGATTGGTCATTCTTTCTGTGGCTGTTTACCATGGCTGGTACTTTAAAAATGTATTGCTATTAATACAAGTTGCATGCATCCCATAAAATACATAACTTGTATGTATGATATTTATTTAAAGTGTGTTCCGTTTCCTGGATGATATTGAGGTGATGATTGGTCATTCTTTCTGTGGCTGTATACCATGGGTGGTACTTAAATACTAGCTAAATACATAACTTGTATGATATTTGTTTAAGGTGTGTTCCGTTTCCTGGATGATATTGAGGTGATGATTGGTCATTCTTTCTGTGGCTGTATTCCATGGGTGGTACTTAAATACTGGTGGATGATCTGCTGGGCTTGCCTAACACCTCTCGCCTGTGCTGTAAGTCAAAATAGCTAATCTGTATAAATTGTCTAGAGTATATGACATCAACAATTGTCCTAGAGTATTTGACATCAACGTTTAGAGGAAATTCAGTTTGAACAACTAAAAGCCATCAAGTTAATCACTTGTTCATGTAAATAAATGTATAAACAGCATTAGTATTTTGTTCAGTTGAAATAATCTTTCAAATTCATATGGAAATCATAAGATGTATAATGAATGATCTTTGGCTCAGCCATTTATTAAGTTGGGAATTCTTAACCTATGAAATATTAATAATATAAAAATTTGTTGAAAATTTTCCACCAATGCGTTTTTGACAAAAGTCAGTCCCTACAAGAGTTATTGGCCTTTAGATTTTACATTGAACTCTATGGAAAAATTAATATTTCAGCCATATTTTCCAAGAAACTGATGGAGGCTCAAATACGGATGGATGAGAATTTTTTAATAATTGACCTTTATCAAAATACATGGAAAAATCTTCACCGCATAGATCTTTTGAATTGATTTTTAAAGTTTTCTCCATCAAATGGAGATGACTCTTAAAATTGACCCTGTTAAAGAATCCTATTTCAGATACCTACCATTATAGTTTAAAAGTTTGTGCAACATCAAAAGTGATAGGGAAACAATGAAATAATTCATAAACATAATTTTATGATTTTGGACATTGTCATTATACATCTAATACCTTAAGATTGCTATATTACTTTTGTCAAAATAGAAAGGAGATTTGATATGGATTATTATTATTTTGATGATATTTTTTGTTAGGCTGTGATGATATACTCGTGGGTAGATTACCAGAGTATGCATAAAAACAACCCAGACAAATTCCCTGAATGGTCAGATGTCCTCGGATGGCTTATGTTACTCACTGTACTTGTCTGTATCTTTGGTACAGCTCTCTACATGATTATCAGAAATACCAGTGGACAGGTATATAAACTATTATTGTTATCAGCAAAGTAAATTGTTTACAAATTTTCAATAAACTATCATGCTTGATTAACTGGCAGTGTTTAAGATTGGAAATTTTAAGACAAGTGACAATGGATTTAAAGTCTCGCACAGGTGCTGTAAGCCCTTCAGCTTATATGGTGCCAGGCCTTCGACTATAACCATGAAATTTTAAGTACATGTACTTTATACATGGTTTGATAGTAATTTCTAGAGATCAAAGTACAGAGATTTATAAAGATCTTGGAACATATTTAAATGATGTTTTTTTTCTAAACTGATAAATGCATAAATTACTGAATTGTATTTTTGATTTTTGAATAAGATGTACATGCATGTATATCACAATTTCTTACAGGGCATTGGATCATTATTCAAGCCGACAAAAGACTGGGGTCCTGCATTGGTTCAGCACAGACGTGAAGCCGAGCCTCACACTAGAAAATATCAGAATGGACATAACTATGAAGGTGGATCCATGGGGTCAGGAGGGACCTATAATTGCTCCCAATGATGTTCACTTACAGGTAAACTACATTGATAATTATTCAGGATTGCTCACATAATATTAGTCTAATGTTTCATGCAGAGGCGGGGATATCTTGTAAATTTTGATATTCCATGAATTTTTTTTTTTTGTTTGAACTAAAGGATCTAAACTTTCTTTATAAGACACACAATTCTAAAAGTTGTACCTTAGTATTTTCAGTTTTCCCTGTGTTCTTGCATTGAATTATATAAAGATAATGATGCAGAATTTTAATTAATTATTTCATTGACGTAACAAGTTATTTTGAGTTTGGTTTAAGTTGGCCCAGTTTCCTCAAGGTTGTCCCCACCCCAATGACATCAGAAAAGTCTTATTGTCTTTCCCTGCATTAAGGAGTGAAAATTTTATTTTTGTCTTGGATGTTGAAAGATGACAAGTGACCAAAAGGAAATTTTTTTTTCAGATAAAATTGATCCCTCTATATACTATAATTCTTTCAGAATCACTGTAATAAATAAATGAATAAACAGACCTTTAATGTCAAGTAATTGCACTGATAAATTATGTAAAAGATATTATGCACATGCAAATTTTAAGCTGTCATGATGACATGTTTATCACAGAAAGCAAATATATATATATAGATGTAACATGATGATTAACCCACTATGTATTTCAAAATTTATATGGTAAATGGAAATGTACCCCTTTCTCATTTTGGAGTATTGACTATTAATTCATTGAAAATTCCCTTAAAGTTGCTGCTTTCTTTGTTACATAACAAATCATAATGATATTAAAGAATGAAACATTACTAATAAGTTAGGGTCAATCAAAAATATTTTGTTTGATAAAACTGATGATTTACCACAATTATACACTAGATTATGAGCACCTATTAAACTACTGTATATCGGGTAATTTTGGCGCGATGAAAATTTTGGCTTTTTTGGCAAATGCAATAAAATCGCCAAATTAAAAAGTGCCAAATTTTCCATTACTAAAAGACGGAGTTTATTCAGCTAGAGATCCGCCACTGTAAATGTTATTACCTGTTTTGTATCGGGTAATGGCTTCATTTGTGTAATACATGTATATTCACCTATGTTGACCATTTCGTAATTACACTGTGACAGGTATCATTGTTTACCTTCAGACAAACAATTAATTGACATTTTAGAATTTTCGTTTACTTCTTAATGATAATAACAATAACAACTTTTTTAACTGTGAAAATCGTCTCTTATATTTACAAATAAAGTACCGAACATGTTGTTTTTTTTTTCTTTGATTTTCATGTCATTTTATGTTCATTTATGGCATATATAATGTGGTCATAAAACATTGATACACCCATGAATTGGACCATCATTATTTTGGCGGATGTTTTAAATAATCCGCCAATTTTAAAAGCGTCAACATTTCCAATGCCTAATTTGGACCAAATTCACAAAAAATTCCTGACGCCACATTTGACCTCTTGACCTTGAACTTTGACCATATAGCTATATTTTTGTAAAGATGTTCTTAAAGCATATATTTTTTTCACATATAAGTGATAGGGCTTTAATATTTCAAACATACAGTCACCATATCAAATACTACATTTTGATACCAGACCTAGTAGCCTTGACTTTGATCTTTTACCTTGTAGTAATATTTTGGTTAAGAAGTTCTTAAAGCGAATATCTCTTCAATATCTCTTCAAGTATAAGCGATTGGGCTTTCATATTTTATACTTTCACCATAACAAGTATTACTCCAAGACATTTGACCTTGTGACCTTGACGTTTGACCTACTTATTAACTATAAGGGATAGGGCTTTCATGTTTCACATATATATTCCTCATGATGACTTTTGACCTAATGACCTTGATTTTTGACCTACTTTTTAACTATCAGGGATAGGGCTTTGATATTTCACATATAGATTCTTCATGACCAGAGCTTTCATTTGATACCATGACTTTTGACCTTGTGACCTTGACCTTTGACCTACTTTTAAACTATAAGGGTAGAGCTATTATATTTCCTTATGACCAGAGCTTTCTGTGTTATGTCATAAATTAATCCGTTCAGAGAAAAACGTCCCACGGGGCGTATAATTTGTCACTTTTAGGGCAGTTCTGTTTTTTGGCCAAATTGCGAAGCAAAATCCAGTCTGTGAAATGGCGAAGTCCGTCTGTTTGTCGGTCTGTCAGTGCGTCAACATTTTGGTTAAAGTGTTGCGTTAAGTCCTTTGAGAGAAAACTGCTTGGATCAGCAACTTGAAATTTGACATGGTGATAGATTATGATGAGATGAATCAAACTCAGCAACATAATTTGACCTTGTGACCTTGACCTTGGAGTTGAACTTCTTTTGAAAAACTTTAACCCTGGCCTTAACTTTTGAATGGTAAGTGATAGGGCTTTCATATTTCACATATATATTCCTTGTAGCAAGACCTTTTCATGGATACTAAAATTTTTGACCTTGTGACCTTGACCATGGAGTTTGACCTTCTTTAAAAAAAACTTTAACCTGGGCTAAATCTCATGTACTATAAGGGGTAGGGCTTTGCTATTTCACATGTTGATTCCTTATGACCAGATCTGACATTTGATATCATGTTTTTTGACCAAGTGACCTTGACCTTTGACCTACTTTAGAACTATAAGGGGTAGGGCTTTGATATTTCACATGTAAATCCTAATGACCAAAGCTTTTCTTTTCATTTTGCAATAGTATTAATGACCTTTGCACAAAAAAGTATACGTCATCTAATACAAATGCTTCGCAATCGGGCCTTACTGCCTTTAGCAGATTATGGTTTTTTTTTTTAAATGATTAAAAGGTAGAAAGATTTATTTTATTTGTATGTTAATTTCTTCTGCATAAATACAGTATTCAGACATTTCAGCAAAATTTATAAACTTCTTCTTTGGCAGATGAAAGAAGGGGCAGATAATCCTTCCTACACATCAGTACAAAACGACAGACTTTGAGCATATTTAAAGTATGACTTTGAAAGTATGATCTTGCATGGTCCTTAACCAACATAAAACATTGGATTGATGACTGCATGCACATTAAACTAATTTTTCTTTGAAAATTTATAAATGCTCAAAGTTCTAAACACAGAATTTAAGCATGGTATGAAGTCATGGTGTGCACTGTTTTGTCATTGTTTGTTCCCATGTTGTTTACCTTCTAATAGGGCTTCGAATGCTAAATAGTTAAAAATTTTAAAATGAAAGAAAATCAATTTTTGGAATGCAATTCTGAAAACATTGAAGCATGATGGAGAAAGAGCTGGCACAGCTTCAATATAAAAACTTAAAAGGTTTTAAAACAAGTACAAAAGCAAGAAGCAAAGGGGCTTGACTTATATAGGTTATATACTACACAAAATCATTTGCTGGTACAAATTAGTATGGATTGACAGTTCTATTGATTGCTGAAATTGTTTTAAAATTATGCTCTTCACTGACACTAAAACCCAGCAGAAAAAAAATTGCCTGTATTAGTCGTCATCATATGGCACTATTCTAACTAGCATAACATATAAACACACCAACTCCGTCCCTTATTAAATTTTCAGATGCAGGAGAAAAGTGGTATAGATAATACTGGTTATGTACCGTATGTGCAGGACAGCTAGATTTGTACAGTCTCAAATGTACTTATATATGGTGAATCTGGATATTGCATTTCATGTAACCTTGCACAATGGCATATACCCAGTGTGTTGCACATTTAGATTCTAATATAGTACATAGACATAGTATTAGTTTGCAGTTTTGAAGTTATTCTGGTGCTACAGTTTTCTTTTACTGCAGAGCCCTATGAAGAAGTCCTTTCCCACTAAAACTTTAGTTCTATATGCAGTCTTCGTGAAAACTCACTAGCCCGACCGCCCTGGCTACCAATTATTTCCTCGGGCTACCAAAATTTGATTTTGAACTAGCCCGACTGGCTGGTGACTTTTTACGAAATGCAGTATTCTCATTAAGGTCCGGCAGCTGGTGATTTCTCGTCTTTAATACTTGGGGTAAAATCGCCGTCTTCTTTCCGTAAAAAGTACACGTTACATTTCAAATTTTATTGCTGGTTAAGTATGAAATGTTTATTTTATTGAACATGTTTAAAATGAAATATTATAATTTTTTCCTGTAAAATCTGTTCATTAAAATATTGTCCTAAGATACAAGATAAATATTTCCGTAACCACAGTGCATTGTTTTCTGCGCGTCGTGATGGGTTATTTTACGGTACCGACTAATATGCGAGTTTAACATGTTCAATTATATATCTAACAATTTCAAAAATCTGGACTGAACACTGAAATGAGGAAATTCTTACGAAAATTTTATAACTATTGGCCAAGCGGCGCAAGCAACGGTCGGCCTTTTATCGTGTATGATTCAAATGAGTTCTTATATTTTTCTTTCTTGGTCCATTTTCTGCAGGCAAAATGCGTATGAAATTATATTTATACAAACAATATCATGCATTCATTGTAAAATTGAGTTTATTGATAATGACGTAGCTGACATCCGCCAGAGAAATGATAGGGTGGTGGTTTAACTTCGTTCGATTTTTGTGTATATACTCCATATATGAGTGAATTTTTGCCTATTCAACAGACCTAGCTGAGGAAACGATGGGTCTTTATAGCGTTTTGATTTTTCTTTAATGGCTAGTGAAAATTTTGAGTGACTAGTAGATTTTGGCACTCAACTAGCCTGGCTGGCTAGTGGTAAAAAAAGTTTTCATGAAGACTGTATATGTCAGTTCATAACAATTCAAGTTTTCATCTTTTTGTAGAAATTTCTTCCACCTTAACTGTTTGATTTTTCAAACAATTATTTAATTTCATTTTTATGTTAGAATGATACCAATTAATGTATATAGAGGCATTTTTTTTTATGATAGCCAATGTCGAGTTAAATACAGATGAATTTTAAGTTACTTTCTGTATCTAATATTGACAGCTTAAAGCTTGGATGTGTTCAACTGATTTAAATGAAGGTTTTTGTGTCGCCTGCGAAGCATAGCGACACTTAGGGATCACTTTGTCCGTTGTCCGTCTGTCCGTCCGTCTGTCCGTCCGTCAGTCAGTCCGTCTGTCTGTCTGTCACACTTTGGGTGTCACAGCCCATAACTTTTGAATGGTAAGTGATAGGGCTTTGATATTTCAGATGTGTATTCCTTGTGACAAGACCTTTCTACACATACCAAAATTTTTGACCTAGTGACCTTGACCTACATATTTGACCTACTTTTCGAAAAATATAAGAATGCTTATATCTTTTGATTGGTAAGTGATAGGGCTTTGATATTTCACACATGTATTCCTTGTGACAAGACCTTTGTACACATACCATAATTTTTGACCTTGTGACCTTAACCTAGATATTTGACCTACTTTTCAAAAAAGTTAAAATTTGCATTATCTTTTGAATGGTTAATGATAGGACTTTGAAATTTCACTTGTGTATTGGTTGTAACAAGACCTTTCTACACATACCAAAATTTTTGACCTACTGACCTTGACCTACATATTTGACCTACTTTAAAAAAATTAATATTGTATATATCTTTTGATTGGTAAGTGATAGGGCTTTGAAATTTCACTTGTGTATTCCTTGTAACAAGACCTTTCTGCACATACAATAATTTTTGACCTTGTGACCTTGACATAGATATTTTACCTACTTTTCAAAAAAGTTGGTATTCGCTATATCTTTTGATAGGTTAGTGATGGGGCTTTGATATTTCACATGTGTATTCTTTGTGACAAGACCTTTCTAAACATACCATAAATTTTGATCTAGTGACCTTGACCTAGATATTTGACCTTTTTTCTTAGAATTGCGTATATCTTTTGATTGCTAAGTGATAGGGCTTTAATATTTCACGCATATATTTCATATGATGTGACCTTTGTTTTGTTACTAAAATATTTACGCAGTGACCTTGACCTAGTTGATTGACACTATTTCCTGAAAATTTGAGATTGACCATATCTTTCAGTTGGTAAGTAAGAGGTCTGATATTTCACATATGAATTTCATCAGACTTTTATAGTGATATCAGTAATTTTGAACCATGTGATCCACCTCCTAGAATAAGCCGCTTCGCAGGCGACACAAACATTCCTTGGATTGCTATTTTTCTGTAAATTATATGCTGATTTAAACCATGTTGACTGGAAATGTTCTCAGAATCAAGAAAAGGACCAAGGTCATACATTTATGATTGATCTAATTGGAACCAAATATGGAAATATATTTGTGTATACTTGGGAAAGATAAAGGTACCTATTAATGTTGAGGTCATGAGGTTGATGCAAGAGAAAAAATTATAGCCTTCGTTTGCAGATGAAATCAAAATCCCTTCAGTCTTTCCAAATTTGATTCATATGTAGATCAGATTAAGGGGAACGTACCAGTTGAAATTCTTGTCATAAGGTCGAGCCTATAATATTTCCTTTCATAATAATGTCTTCTACAATAAACAAAGTTTTGCAGTGCTAGCAGTTATGCTTTACATATTTTTCTAATGTAAACATAATATTTTATTACATCAAATTACATGTATATATTTAGGGGTTACCATGCGTGTGTTTTACAAAAACTGACAGGGTATCGGCGAATCCGGGGGCCTGTCAGAAATTGAGTTTTACAACGGTAAAACGGATATTTCTGATAGGGGATTCGCTGATACCCTGTCAGTTTTTGTAAAACATCTGTATGGTAACCCTATTCTAATGCTTTGGTCAATTATATGCGCTAGAAAACGTCTGCTTTTAAACGACGTCGCCATGGGAACATATGACGTCATAGCAATTTTTTTAAAACTGCTGTGAAACGTGAATCCCCTTTTTTCATCACTCGACCAATCAGAATGTGCGTTACAAACGGAGTGCATTAGAATAAGATTTACACTGTTCAGGTAAAACATGAAATTAGATATTTGTGCAGAGAAACTTCATTTTCCAGGGACTTTATGATTTTTAATGTTGTATTTTTCAGGAGATTTATAATCAAATCAATTACAATCTGGCTTCAATAATATATACAATTTGAAATGATGGAAGAGAACAAATCATACATGTGGAATACAAATTAGTCTTTCAGTAGCACATATATATATGCATCTCAATTTTTCTATCACATAAATTACGCATTTGTGTATTGTATTTACAAAGAAATACATGATCTACTGGTATATAATGACATAAATCATAGCTTGTGGAATAGTATTGTATTTTGTAATTGTAATTTGTCTTTTTATAACAGGAGAAGACAGGGTTTGACAATGAAGCTTATGATCATTCAAAGACAAGGCTGTAAAAGTAGCATCTATACCCCGCTGTGCCGTAGACAGTGACGTTACCTATGAACGCATCATTCAGCAAGAGGACTTGTATATCTGTAAACTATAGTGCTAGATGGATCTTAGACTGAAAAAAAAAACATTTATTTACACTGAGGACAAATTCTAGTGATAGTCTCATTATGTTTTTATGTCATTTATATTCAGTCTCTTATCACTCGTGAATCATTTTTCCGTTGTCATGGAAGTTCTTTAATCTCTCCACACTGTTTTATCGAGTACTTTTGTTTTACTGAAGTCTTATACACATTTGTAGATAATTCATGTATGATCATCCTCATTTATTGACTAAATGACTTTTAATGATAAGAGCTCAACATTATAAATATCAAGATCACTGAAATCCAAACATATTATCTGTATATTTGTCTGTTTTATACTCTATATTTTTATATATATACAAATTCTGAAAAAAGTTATCAATATCAGATATGTATAAAAAAAGTTTTTACAGGTGACTCCTCATTAATAGACATTATACATGAATTCTTACTTTAGATACATGTATTTTAACGTTTTACAGAGTGTATTTATATCCTGAAGGGATGTTATAATTTTAGAATTTGAAAAACATTCCACTTAATATTATTGCTTATTAAAGAGATTACATATTTTTATCCATTTTGTTGTTCAATTAATGAGAAACAAGAGGCCACAGTTTGCTAGTTCTGTTTTCTCTGGACAAGCTAAACCATGGTAAAGCATCATAAGCATTTGAGGTCTAAGATTTTGTCTACTCTATCACTGGAAAGCCATTCTGACTACATTAATTAGTATATATTTTGTATCATATTTAAGAGAGGAGTAATAGAAACATGAAAACAATGTCCTGATTATGAGATGTAATACATCTTGATCTTGTCTTTTGCAACAAGCTAGTATATACATGTAAAATGCAGGCTTTCTACTGTTCCTACTACATGTATTTCCTACTTTTCCTACTTTTTTATTTTGATTCTTTTTTTTTTTTCCTACTTTTTCTTCATAATCTCCTACTATTCCTACTTTTTCATCTCAAAAGTAAAAAATTACTTGCTTCTCTTGTCATCGACATCTGATTCAGAGTTTTTTTAAAAATTTCAGGATCGCTTCGCTCGCCCATTCTATATATTTTACATGAAAAATCAATCTGTCCTTACTTCTCTGTCATCTCATCAAAGATGAACATAACCACTCTACAATCATTGCTTACTGTGACTTGTGTGTCATATTTACTGAAAATTGTCGCTAAAAGTGATGGAAAATTTCCTACTTTTCCCCTATTAATTCCTACTTTTTCCTATTTTTCTCCTACTTTTTTCATTGACTACTCCTACTTTTTTCCTACTTATTCATCAAGGTAGAGTAAGGAAGCCTGATAATGCTAAAAAGTTAAAAATCAGAAATATTTTTTTATACATGTACCTTCAACCAATTTTTATGCTTTTCAACATAAATGCTATGTAAAAATGTCTTACAAAAATTGTCCAAAAGGAAAGGAGAATTCATTGCTTTGGGGTCCAAAGGTCAAGTTTTGCATGTATGAAAAACAGTATTAGAACAGCATTCCTTCATCATAATTCCAATTATTCTTTATCTACAGTAATAAAAGTTCACCCATAGTTTGTCCATCTTGGAGGATCACTGTTGAATTTGATATCAAAGGTCAAGGTCCAACTGCATGAATGGAAAACTGTGTCCACAACATGACTCGAGTAAATCTTGACCTAAAGTTTGATGAAAACAACAGATTTCTTGAGATGAATACGAGGGTTGTTCGAAAAGTTCGTAGACAACCGGAATATTTCAGAAATGCATGACAGTAATTGTACAATTTTCTTACCATAAATTCTTGGGGTATATTGTAATTAATCCATAAAATATCAAGGTAATTAAAAAATTGTGTCATTTAAGTAAATGCTTTTAATTATGTGTCATGACGTTTAGCGGCGCAATACGAAAATGGAGATACCCAAAAATATGTACACGCGCATTATTCCACTATTATTACTAAATTGGGATGCTGAGAAAGTCAATGTATATTCTAGTTATTTTGTGGTATTTAAAAGTTACCATGCAGAAAGTTGCGCTTGTTATGATACATTGGTATTTAGATATTACTGTTACAAGAAGCGCCATCAGTATGTATGCGTGGTAAAAATGACGTCTCCCTGCAATTTTTTAACTACATGGATTCATTTAAGTTTTATTCAAGCTAATTTCAACTCCTCAAAAAATCTTATAGATTTTACATATGTATATGGAATGCAAGAAAATAATTCGAGCACACATCAATATGCACACAATTCGCAATGAAGGTGATAATGTGTTGAAAAATAATCCATAGGGGATGGTTTGGATGATCTGAAAGAGCACAATGACCGATCCAAACGTTCTGAAGTGAAATTCTTGATGTTTCTTTGTGAACAGATAGAATCGGACTTGGGAATGATTCGAGCGCATGATTGCCTCATTTAATTTATATGATTTATGTTTTAACCGATTGACATCAAATAAACAACTTGTGTCCAAATATGATTTCAAATTTAAAGATAGAAAAAAGGAGAAAAACGATAAGTACTCTGTAATTTGCGTGGTGTCGTTTTGGACGTCATTTACTGCGCCGCTTTCCGAAGTGACTCAATTTCTATCCCATCCTATCCTACATCCATTCCTATCCTATCCTACATCCTATCCACCTTGTTCTTCAATCCAATCTTTCTTTTTAGTCCCCTACCGGCAAGGCCGAAGGGGACTCTTAGTTTCCTCTCGGTCTGTCTGTCCGTCTGTCTGTCCGTCTGTCCCATTTTCAGTTTTCCGGACTTTTTTTCGCTGTTGTTGCATATATTGAACTCATTTTTGGTATGTGGATATATCTCAATGTAATACAGATCAAGTTTGAGTTTGCTTTCGATTGACCTAATTTTACAAGAGTTATGGCCCTTGGACTTAGGAAATTTTATGAAAGTTTCAGTTTTCCGGACTTTTTTCCGATGTTGTTGCATATATTGAACTCATTTTTGGTATGTGGATATATCTCAATGTGATACAGATCAAGTTTGAGTTTGCTTTTGATTGACCTAATTTTACAAGAGTTATGGCCCTTGGACTTAGCAAATTTTCTGAAAATTTCGGTTTTCCAGACTTTTTTCCGCTGTTGTTGGATATATTGAACTCATTTTTGGTATGTCGATCTATCTCAATGTGATACAGATCAAGTTTGAGTTTGCTTTTGATTGACCTAATTTTACAAGAGTTATGGCCCTTGGACTTAGCAAATTTTATAAAAATTTCGGTTTTCCGGACTTATTTCCACTGTTGTTGGATAAATTGAACTCATCTTTGGTATGTGGATATATCTAAATGGGATACAGATCAAGTTTGAGTTTGCTTTAGATTCACCTATTTCTACAAGAATTATGGCCCTTGGACTTAGCAAATTTTATGAAAGTTTCAGTTTTCCGGACTTTTCTTTTGTTCTATTGCAAATAATGCACTGATTTTTAGCTCACCTCGACGAAGTTGAGTGAGCTTATGCTATAACCCCACGCGTCCGCGTCCGTGTTCGCGTCCGGTTAAGAAGTTTGGGGTAGCTCAGTATCTGACAAAGTACTAATGCTACAGTAACCAAACTGGCACAAGAGATTCATCTTTGGATGCTGAGGTGAACCCATGCATCAGATGCAGCATCTGACCTACATTTTCCGCTTGAGTGACTTGGTTAAGAAGTTTGGGGTAGCTCAGTATCTGACAAAGTACTAATGCTACAGTAACCAAACTGGCACAAGTGATTCATCTTTGGATGCTGAGGTGAACCCATGCATCGTATGCAGCATCTGACCTACATTTTCCGCTTGAGTGACTTGGTTAAGAAGTTTGGGGTAGCTCAGTATCTGACAAAGTACTAATACTACAGTAACCAAACTGGCACAAGTGATTCATCTTTGGATGCTGAGGTGAACCCATGCATCGTATGCAGCATCTGACCTACATTTTCCGCTTGAGTGACTTGGTTAAGAAGTTTGGGGTAGCTCAGTATCTGACAAAGTACTGATGCTACAGTAACCAAACTTGCACAAGTGATTCATCTTTGGATGCTGAGGTGAACCCATGCATCGGATGCAGCATCTGACCTACATTTTCCGCTTGAGTGACTTGGTTAAGAAGTTTGGGGTAGCTCAGTATCTGACAAAGTACTGATGCTACAGTAACCAAACTTGCACAAGTGATTCATCTTTGGATGCCGAGATGGACCTATGCATCGGATGCAGCATCTGACCTACTTTTCCACTTGAGTAATTTCGCTTTTAAAAGCCAATATTGAGCAAAGTATAAGTGATACATGTACCAAACTTGCATATTGGATGTATCTTTGATCAATCTTTCATAAAATGACCTTGACCTACTTTTTCCGCTTGAGTGATTTTGCTCTATAAAGCCAATATTGAGCAAAGTATAAGTGCTAGATATTCCAAACTTGCATATTAGATGTATCTTTGATCAAACTTTCATAAAATGACCTCGACCTTCTTTTTCCGCTTGAGTGATTTTGCCTTTAAAAGCCAATATTGAGCAAAGTATAAGTGATACATGTACCAAACTTGCATATTGGATGTATCTTTGATCAATCTTTCATAAAATGACCTTGACCTACTTTTTCCGCTTGAGTGATTTTGCTCTATAAAGCCAATATTGAGCAAAGTATAACTGCTACATGTACCAAACTTGCATATTGGATGTATCTTTGATCAAACTTTCATAAAATGACCTTGACCTACTTTTTCTGCTTGAGTGGTTTTGCCTTTAAAAGCCAATATACATGTACTAAGAAATATGTTTGAATTGAATTTTGCTGTCACGAGGTGAGCTTCGTAATCTGTGATTACCTATGTTTGGTAAATGAATACATCTCGCTGTGATACAGACCAAGTTTGAGTTTGGTTTCCATTGGCCTATTTTTACAAGAGTGATGGCCCTTGGACTAAGCAATGAAATTTTCAGTTTTCCGGACTTCTTCATGCCTGTTATTGCAGATAATGAGCTGATTTTTTGGATGTGAATACATTATAGTGTGATGCAGACTTGAGTTTAATTTAGATTGACTAATTTTCACAAGAGTAATGGCCCTTGGACTTAGCAAATTTCGTGAATTCAGTTTCCTAGACCTTTCTTGGCTGTTGTTGAAGAAGATGAACTGATGAACAGAGATGCAAGTCATAAATTTATGCCGCCGGTAGGGGACTTATATCGCACAGCGATCATTGCATTGTTTAATTTTTAAGTTATTAGGAGACAAACATACTTATCTGATTAAATTCTATCCATTGAAAATCTTCACTTTCTTTCACTGCAAATGCAAAAATGGTATTTAATCATCTAAATGATTTTCATTATTTGGGATAATAATTAAAGATTAATAATTGAGCAATAATTAAAGATAATTTACTACTTATGTATGACTTTGTACCAAAGTCATTTAGTTTTAATCATAATCTCCCTAAAGGTGATGAGAAGTAGATAAAGGTGGATAGGATAGGATGGGATAGAAATAAATTGGAATATCGCTAAAGGTGATGAGAAGTAGATAAAGGTGGATAGGATAGGATAGGATGGGATAGAAATAAATTGGAATGAGGTGGATGTAGGATGGTGGATAGGATAGAATAGAATTGTCAAACAAGTGGGTTGCAGTACTGTAGGAAGTAAGCAAAATTGTTTGATTACCCGACCCGTCAATCAAAATTTCCACCTACATTGACTGACATTTCTGGAGGCTTTCTGAAAAAAAAACGTTTTTTAGCGATACAGAATACATGAGCAAGCAGGTCCGAAAACATCCGCTAATGGCTCAGATGGCTGACGAATGTTCAACTCCTTTGCAGCTTCTCATCTACACACATTTCACGAAAGCTTGAAAGAAGCAAGTTGTCGAGCTCCTATAGGATGTGATTCTCTACCCAAACCATCAAGGGATGATACAAATGATAGAATGATGCATTTTTATTAGCCGAGTTGCAAAACTCGGCTCTTATTGATGTGGGGCGAGCGGGCGTCAACAATTGGTTTCCGGACTATAAGTCAAGTATGATACATGCTAGTGCAATGAAACTTCATACACATACTCACCATGAGTCAAGGATGACCCCTATTGATTTTGGGGTCCAAAGATCAAGGTCATAAACCTCCGATGTGTGAATGGTTTCCGGATGATGGAAGAGGGTGACGTATTGCACCTATGATCATGAAACTTGCCAGAAATGTTTCCCATGAATCAAAGATGACCCCTATTGATTTTGGGGTCAAAAGGTCAAGGTCACAGTACTCCAATGTTTGAAAATGGTTTCCGGATGATACAAGAGGGCGTATTGCACCTATGATCACGAAACTTGCCAGAAATGTTAATTACCAATGAATCAAGGATGACCCCAATAGATTTTGAGGTCAAAAGGTCAAGGTCATTGGACTCAGATGATTGAAAATGGTTTTCGGACTATATTTAGCCTGTATTGCAATTTCCAGAAATATTTCTCATGAATCAAGGATGACCCCTATTGATTCATCGGTCAAAAGGTCAAGGTCACAGAACTTTGATGATTGAAAATGGTTTCCGGACCATTTTAGAGCCTGTATGGCACCTATAATCATGAAACTTGCCAGAAATGCTTTCCATGAATCAAGGATGACCCCTATCGATTTTGAGGTCAAAAGTTCATAGGTCAAGCTCATATCACTTATGATTGAAAATGGTTTCCGGATATTTGAGCCTGTATTGCGCCTATCATCATGAAATGTTCCGGAAATGTTTCCCGTGAATCAAGGATGACCCCTAGTGATTTTGGCATCAAAAGGTCAAAGGTCAAGGTCATAGGACTTTGATAATTGAAAATGGCCTTGGGACCATATTTGAGCATGTATTGCACCTATAATCATGAATCTTGTTGTCCCCCTTTTTGGCGAAGGCGCGGGGACGTCCGTCAGTCACAAAAACTTTAACCTTGTGCATAACTTTTGAATGGTAAGTGATAGGTCTTTGATATTTCACATGTGCATTCCTTGTGACAATACCTTTCTTTGAATACCAAATTTTTAACCTTGTGACCTTGACCTTGGACTTTTACCCACTCATCAAAAACTTTAACCTTGACCTTAACTTTTGAACAAAAGGTGGTAGGACTTTCATGTTACACATGTGTATTCCTTGTGATGAGACCTTTCCATGGATACCAAAATTTTTGACCTTGTGACCTTGACCTTTGAGTTCGACCTACTTTTCAAAAAACTTTAACCTTGTCCATAACTTTTTAATGGAAAGTGATAGGGCTTTGATCTTTCACATGTGTATTCCTTGTGAAAGGATCTTTCCATGGATACCAACATGTTTGGTCTCGTGACTTTGACCTTGGAGTTAGACGTACTTTTCAAAAACTTTAACCTTGACCATAACTTTTGAACGGAAAGTGATATGGCTTTGGTAACAACATTCTGACTTTGAGACCTCGTCCTTGGAGGTTGACCCACATTTAAAAACTTCAACCTCGACCATAAGTTTTGGATGGTAATTTAAATGTTTCACATGTGCATACGTTTTCATAAGCCCTGCATGCCCCTTGGTAACAAAACAAAAGTTTGGACCCTTTGACCTTTTCTTGGAGTTTAATCTTTCATATTTAGATTTTTGAAAATATATGAGATATATTATGAAAACTTAAGAATGGGGGGGGGGGGGGGGTTCTGTAAGCGTTTTTTATGCTCCCGGAATCAAAGATTCGGGGGCATATAGTTTTTGGCCTGTCCGTCTGTTTGTCTGTCTGTCCGAAAAACTTTAACATTGGGCATAACTTTTGAATGGTAAGTGATAGGGCTTTCATATTTCACATGTGTATTCCTTGTGACAAGACCTTTCCATTGATACCGAAATTTTTGACCTCGTGACCTTGACCTTTGACCTACTTTTCAAAAACTTTAACATTGGGCATAACTTTTGAATGGTAAGTGATAGGGCTTTCATATTTCACATGTGTATTCCTTGTGACAAGACCTTTCCATTGATACCAAAATTTTTGACCTCGTGACCTTGACCTTGACCTTTGACCTACTTTTCAAAAACTTTAATATTGGGCATAACTTTTAAATGGTAAGTGATAGGGCTTTCATATTTCACATGTGTATTCCTTGTGACAAGACCTTTCCATTGATACCAAAATTTTTGACCTCGTGACCTGGACCTTGACCTTTGACCTACTTATCAAAAACTTTAACATTCGGTATAACTTTTGATTGGTAAGTGATAGGGCTTTCATTTTTCACATATGTATTCCTTGTGACAAAACCTTTCCATTGATACCAAAATTTTTGACTTCACGACCTTGACCTTTGACCTTTTAACCCAGTGACCTCACATACATGTACTTAACAGAAAATAGTGTTCATACTAACAAAGATGCCACCGGGGGCATTCGTGTTTCACAAACACAGGCTTTATTTTTTAAAGACAAACACCCAACAGCGGGGAACCACAATTCCTCGAATTTGATTTTCAGAAATAATTTCCATGAATCAAGGATGACCCCTATTGATTTTGGGATCAAAAGATAAGAGGTCAAATTCATAGGACTCAGGTAATTGAAAATGGTTTCTGAATTATATATGAATGTGTATCAACCTGAAACGTACCTGTGACGTTTCCCATCTGTCGAGACCATTCAAGTCATGCGCGGATCCAGAGGGGGGCCGGGGGTCTGGACCCCCCCCCCCCGCCCTGAGATTTGCAGAGGTGGGGTCCAGCTTTGGCCCATTTCTAATTGAAATGGGTCTAAAATGCATGAGAGGGCTTTGAAACCTAAGATTTCAACTCGCTTCGCTCGCCATTTACAAATACAAAACTATTTTTTCTGCAAAATTCCTTAATTATTTTCAATTGTTCATACTAAGTAATTTTATATAATTGTCTTAGGTCTCAGAAACTCATATTTCCAACAGTCCCTTACTTCATAGGATATAACCTCCTTCATCTTTTTCAAGGTTTTGTCATTTTAAGATATCTGATTATTTGGGAAAATGACACATCTCTTATCTACATATAGACAAAATGTGAATACATAAAAAATGATTTGCGGCTCGCTCTGCTCGCCGATATAAGGAGTAAAATATTCAATGTTATAAATAATCATTTCGATCGAATCGAGAAAAATTAATATTTCATATCTAAAAAAAAATTCTGGCTCGCTACGCTCGCCAATTCTTCATGAAAATAACGTGAAAGGAAAGCTAACAATACCCCCCTCAGAATTGCCCCCTCCCCATCATGTGCACCGATATATATGTACCTACATGATAGATAGACTTCCTAAAAATTGGACCCCCTCTGACCAAAAATGCTGGATCCGCGCATGCAAGTTTTGCACTCAACGACTGAACTGCTACACAAAATTTCAACCTTGTGTTTAGATGTTCTTTCATAAGCAAACAATTGAACACAAAACAAAATACTCGCATACAGAATACACAAGTACGCATGAGAATAACAATTTTGTTATCTGTCAACATGCATACTGACAAAACATCTTCACAACAGCCTTTAGGTCAACATTTGTGGGGGTTTTTTTTTCTATGTCTCATTCCATACTACCCATGCTTGCACTTGTCATCGGCTAGTATTTCTATGATGTACCGTTTACTATTCATTATCAGATGGTATCTCTTATTAGAATAATCTGCACAGGTTGTCCAGACCTATAAGAAGGAAATTATCTTAGAAAAAGGTAATATATAGAACAGTGAGTATTTTACCCACCATTTCTAAAATTTTCAAGTTACTTGATCGTTTCAAAAATATTTTCAATCCTATTCACGTAGCATTTCGACCAGGGTTTTGGCTGCCAAAGTACACTCCTTTGGGTTGTTGAGGATTGGAAACAGGCTCTGGACCAACACAGATTTGTAGGTGCTGTTCTTATATATGGACCTTTCAAAAGCATTTGATTGCCTCCCCTATGAACTTCTTTTGGAAAAGCAAAAATATGAAGTCACTGAGCACTCTCTAAAACTCATCAGAAGCTAGCTTTCGGATAGACCCCAAAATGCGTATCAAAAGCGGTACCTCGGGGATCCATCCTGTTCAACATCTTAATCAATTACATTTTTCTTTTTGTGCAAGACTGAATTATTTAAAATTACAACTGTGCAGATGATAACAGTATATCTCATAGTGATCCGGACCCCAAAAAGTTGTTAATTCGGCCTCAAGTTAGTTATAGTGATAGTTCCACTCTTATAGACTGGTTCAGCTTCAATAGAATGAAAGCAAACCCATCCAAATTCCAGGCAACTGCAGTCCGCAAAAGTCAAAAGAGAAAAAAAGAAATCAAAAATGGAATCTGCTAACATCAAACGTGAGGAAGATAAGGTCCAATATTTGTAAAAAAAAAAAAAAAAAAAAAAAAAAAAAAGGTATACATTGTATATATATACACATATAGAAAAGCCGCCTGGTAACAATTAACAGTAACTGCAACGTTTTAGAAAGATTCTAAATAAACTTAGTATTTATAAAAAAAAAAAAAAAAAAAAAAAAAAAAAAAAAAAAAAAAAAAACAATCTACCATATATTCTTATGTGTTTTCAGACTTTTGAAAGTACTATGTTGTCCTATCATTTTGGCATGCTGCTTCCAATGAATAGACGATATATTCAATCTTCTGTAATTCAAATATCGGAAATTTGAGATATCGTCATTAGACATGATTTAACGAGATACTTTAAAAGTTTTGATAGATAAAGAGTGTTCATTGTTAGATTTTGTGTTACGAGATTAGTCAACACAGGGGCGAGGTATCATATAGCTTGGTCACAAACCCGGAATCCTTTCCTCTAGGGTAATTTGGGGTAAATTCGGCCGCTTTCACAACGACCTTGTATCTACAAGTATCAGTGAGGGGGTGGACAGGGTGAAAGGAAGGGGCGGGAGGAGGGAGAGGGGGTGGAGTGTGAGAAAGGGGAGGGAGGGAGAGGAAGGGGGCGGGATGAAGGAATGGGTGGAAAGGGGGGGGGGGGGGGGTAAGGGGGAGAGAGGTACCCCGCTGCCCCCCCCCCCCCCCCCAAAGTATGTAGAGCAAGGAACCATATTTCGCCGGTGACCATATTTCGCCGTTTCATAGTTAATTGTTTCTCCTTTGTTATCGGCATTGTTTGTAAAGTTTATCTTTCTATATCCTATCAAATATGACCGTAGCAGTCATGTTTTGATACATTGTGACATCTTCTGCACTCAACTGTGATGAAAAATACCATAAATGAGGAAAAATTGATAAAAGCCAAATTTTAGACATAAACATCCGAAAATTTTACGAAAACAAAAAAAAAGAAAACATTTTATCGGGGAAAATTTCTTAGAAGTAGTAGTGACAAAATATTTCCAAAAAACAAAATCATAATTTTCTCCATTATGTGTGCTGTGATGAAATATTTCTTCCAGCATAATATTTATTCCTTGGAAATTTTATCATATAATATTTTTTCCCAGGAACTTTTATTATGTATTAAAAATTCCGAAAGGAAATTTTATTATGTAATGAATCTTCCATGATCATAATAAAAGTTCTCGTGCCATGGAAAATATATTACATAACAAAACTTCCATCTGGAATTTTTTTCATGTTCATAATAAAAGTTCTGATACTAGTACCATGGTAAAATCTTACAGAACAAAAATAAGGATTTCATATTTGTGCATAATAGATTAATGATTGTCACTGGAAAAAATATTATAATGAATTACCTTATTTAAACATCGAATTCAGAATAAGAAATAATAAATTTCAAAAATCATGTACTGTATAGCATGGGAATTTGATCCCTATATTATTTCTTCCAATAGCAGAGTGTTCTACTTGTAGAAAAAAAAATTGAAAAATTTTAAAAATTATTTTAATAAAATTGAAAAGATAACTATATTATTAATACATATGAACATACGAACCATTCCACAGAATTATTCCTGTAAGCTAACCATGTTACTGTAATTATTGAAATGTTTAAATTATGAGAAAATATCTGTAAGTCAGTCATTTATGTATTTGAAGCATAGAAGGAAAAATATTACACATGATACTTACATATAATATTTCTTCTATTTCAAAGAAAAAGTAGTCCTTTGGGTAGTGAAAGAGTAAAACATCAACAATTTTCATAACAATGTTTCCGCCATATAGACGGAAACGTTTTCATGAAAATTGTTGATGTTTTACTCTTTTTTCACTTACCAAAGGACTGTGGAAAAAGTATTATGGACAAGGAAAAAATATTCTATAATGAAAAATCCTAGGAAATTTCATTATAATAATAAAACTTCCAGGAGGAAGAAATATTATGCGGAAGAAAAGTTCGTTCACAGTGCAAATAGGATACTTATCAACAAAAACGGCGAAATATGGCCACCCCCGAAAACATGGAAACGAAATATTTTGATGTTTTATAAGGAAACAATGAACTGGGTAAAATAAATTATTTTTGTAGTACTTCGATCGAGAATGGAGTTAAATTATATTTTAGCAATACCAATCATTGAATTCGCCTCCAAGTACGGAAAATTTCTTGCGGGAAATATACGAAAAATGCGGCGAAATATGGTCACTTGCTCTATATCTTACTGGATCTTACTGGACTCGAGATCTATTATATGCTGTGCATTTCTGATCCTTCTCTATGTAGACTTGTAGAGGAAAGGGTTTTTGCTGAGGATTGTCAACTATTTAAGACGGAATCACCTTGATCGTTCCTCGTCCTAGCGTTATCGAGTACACGCAATATCCTTCAAAATTAAACCCCCCAGCTGACCGGCTGAGCCAAGTAACAGAGCCGAGTTTCGGCGTTCTATATCTGATTGATCGATGTCTGTTGTCAAGAGTGCTAAGGCAGTGTTACGCAAAAAACTCAAAATTAAACTTGCGGATTTGAGTGACCATGTAAAACAAGAACAATCAAAAGTGGTAGAGAGAAAGGCAGGTTCATCATTATGCCCATTTTGAAGTTTGATAATTTAGATCAACTGTCACTTTTTATCAAAATATCTTTTAATCTCCGCAGCTTAATTTGCATTAGACACAGGTTTACTGAGGTATCATAAATTGTTAGATATTGCACGGTCTACCGTGTATTGTATCTCGCACTGACCATATAGTTCCTAGGTCATGTATTATGATGGACCCGTGACTGCCATATACTAGGATACATGTATGTTTGTCACACTGCAAATAAATTTCTAGGCATCTCATTGGTTGTTTAGCCATAATTATGAGGCTATACATATGTTACCTGTCTGCAGCCGTAAATATTATATGTTATTTATATAGTAACAGTTCTAGACAGGTAATATGCACAGGTGCCAGATTCCTTGAAAAAATTAAAACCACATCTTAAACTCCCGTTTCTCTTCTCTTTACTCTTTCCTTAAGGCATGACAGCTTCCATATTTCAACAACATCCCCCTTCTTTACTCCCTCAATATCTTAAGTTTCAACAGGATTTCAGCATTAATTATAATGAAGCTAATATATCGATCATTATTTTCTACAGATATTTTTCTTCACAGTCGTAACCTACTTGTCATTGATTATACTTGTATTTAGCCGCAATTAATCCAAAAACATGAAATGGAGTCGAAACCTACAATGTACACTTTACGTTATTCTTAATAGCATGTGCAGTCTGTTAGTTCGAGTTGTCATCCTTGCTGCTAACGGTAAAGTGTAGGTTTCGACTCGATTTAAAATTAATTAAAACATGGGAGCTGTCATGCCCTGTAAAAGGATAAAGAGAAGAGAAAGGGCGTTTATGATGGGTCATAGTTTTCTCTCTAGGAATTTGGTGCCTGTGGTAATATATGGTCTGATATACCATGTCTGGAATTTATATTTCCCGAGTCGAAGATGAGGGGAATATTAATTCCAGACAAGGTATATCAGACCGTATTACCTGTCTGGAACCGTAATAACATTTTTCTCATACTGCAGCAAATTTTAAATTGTCATTTCAAAATGGTGTCAACAATAAAATTTCTAACTTTTTTATTTGTTGATTGGATTGTAAAATTTTCTTCACCACTAAAAAGAATCATTGTACCATAAATGGTTTATTCAAAATGAATAAACCACGAATGAAATTCATTTTAGCAGAAAAGTAAAATTAAAGGATCTGAAGCGAGAGAAAAAATAAAAAAGTCTGAACGTTTTACGGGAAATGTGCACAAATACGTCACAAAGCTTTTATTATGTACCACTGCAGACAGGTAACATAGTATCATAATTACGGCTAAACAACCAATGAGATTCCTAGTAACATTCAAACAAATAATCTAGCACTAAGCTAAATATTATATATATGCATACATGTGACTAATAATAAAGTATATGGTATACAGCAAAGGGTCATACATACATGTAGCAAACATTGAACATGATAGTTAACATCTTGAGTAAATTAACATTTTATTATTAACTTAAGGTGAGATTATGTTTTTCTGATACTTCAAAATTCATTTACCACTAGATCTCATTTTTTTTTTTTTAATTTTACAAACAATTATTATTCAACCTACCATCTAGTGGACTACCATTTCATCCTGAGGGGGGAGGGGCTGGCAGTTTTTCGAAATAAATATTCTGACCCAGAAAATGTTGAAAATAAATAATCTGACCCTCTTTGTTGCAGAAATAAATATTCTTGCCCACAATATATGTGGGCTTGCTTCGCTCGCCATTCACTAATACAATGTACAAATTTAAGCTTGCTTCGCTAGCAACAAAATAAAAAACTCTAGGCTCGCTTCGCTTTCCTTACACTAAAAAAATTTCAGGCTTGCTCAACTCACTCACTGTCTCGCCCTTCCACAAAATTTTTTATCGAATTACAAATGTAAGAATAAAACAAAAATGAATATTTATTTTAACAAATAGGATTAGCTTCAAGTCTTATAGGAATGCCTATAGTACATACACATCAACTACCTACTTAATTGTACTCGACATGGCAAAGACTTTTTTGGCATATATCGGGCCTCTCACAATGTGTTGTTAAAACTCAATTTAGAATATAATGCAGGTGATACATGTACATTGACTTACTGAACTGCCAAGAAAGTCTTGCACATTGTAAATAATTGATGGCATATTTAGTTGACATAACCAGGGTGTGTGACTGTGCATTTATTCTTGGTTTAATTATTCTATTTTATTTATTTATTTTTTTTATTTTTGCTTGTCAGGATTGTTACAGGTTGAAAATAAATATTCTGACCTTGAGTCACTTGAAAATAAATAATCCGACCAGCCATGCGTTGAAAATATATAATCCAACCAAAAAAAATTTGCCAGCCCCCCCCCCCCCCCCCTTAGGATCAAAAGGTTGTCCCCTACTCATGTTGAAATGTTAACTTCATATAAATGTTCCATTAATGGTTTTCCTTGATATGATAATAATAATGATAATGATAATAATACTAATAAATTCTTTATTTCATGAACTTGCATTTAGGATAAACTGTGCTCTTTATAATTGCTTCATCGTTTGTCAAGATACATCAGATGAGCATAAGAATCATTTTTGCTTAAAAGAAGTATAAAATATTAGTAATCTATAATTATCTTTTACAGCTGCTATCTCTGAAGGAGTTCCAGCACAGCCAAAGAGTGAGCCTGTACTTAAACATGGCTGATGAAGTCCAGACAACAGGAATACTCCGACATCTACTGAACACCCAGAAAGATTGTTTTATACCTCACTACACGGGCACTGATATGAAGATGGTCAGGATAAAGTCCTGGGAGGATTTCCAATCTCTCCCCGAGACAAAGTGGAAGATCAAACAACCAGCAGACAGTGATATCAGGGAAAATGCACTGGATACTGGTAGGAGCAGTGTTTAGGAAACAATCTGAGAAATCATTGAACATTTTCTATATTTTTTTTGGTTTTTCCCTATATAATATGTTTGAAATTTCCCAAAATCCACATGACATTGGTATAAATCCACCAAAGATTGTTTGCAATCTGGCACTTTTCATAAGCACTAGTGTGGATAACATCAAGTTCTTCCTTACTTAAAGATCAGTTAAGTAGAAAATGATTTTTACAGAAAGTGACCTTGACCTTTGACATATAATATGCTTCTTTCTCTTCTGATAAGTAAGCAAATTGGGGTTACAGGTTAAAGGGTTCTTCACTTTTATTTGGAGACTGAAAATGTGACGGAATGACAGAAATAAGGAAGAACAGACAAAGAAAGCTCATGTTGTTACATACCAGGGCCATAAAAATGTGAATTCCATAGCCCATATTTTCCCAATCTTTTTTTTTATCAAAATAGATCAAAATTAGATAACATATTTTCAATCTTGATTAGCTTACTTTAGATAATCATCATTGTAAAGAATTTTCAAACATATTACGATCTGTATACTTATTCATTTTGAATAGAGTGATGTTTTCATTGCTATGTATCAGAAACACTGAATTAAAGTCAAAATTTTACTTACCCTCTAGTCCTAGCAAATGAAGGCGAGTCCCATGTTTGGCATATACATGCAGTTCTGTATAATTATGATTAATCTTTGTAGGTGGCCTAGATGTGATACTGATTCCAGGACTTGGTTTTACTACAGACGGAGCTCGCCTTGGCAGAGGCAAAGGATACTATGACACTTACTTGTCAAAGTGCGAGGCCTCTGGGTTCAAGCCACTGACAATCGCTCTAGCATTTAATGAACAGATATGTCAGTCTGTACCGACAGAGGAAACAGATAGTCTTATAGACATCGTACTGTATCCTGATAAAGGAAGTGCATAAATTACACATTTGATACAGTATTTCATTGTTTTTATATGATGATGAAACTTATTACCAATAGGTGCTATACATTCAATAAAAAATCTTACTGTCACCCAGTCACCCATGATGTTTCTGAAGATTTTCTAACAAACTTTGTGGGTCTCCAGATGCCTTTTATAGTTGCTCTGATCATTTGAATACCAAATACCACAGAGGCTTACTAAACTTAACAGGGAAGGGCAAATTCAAGGTCACACATATCAGTAGCAAATACCAAGGTTTATGTAAATATCCAGTATAAAGTGTGTACTCATAATCATTATAAACAATGCATGTAACACAAAGGCTGACCAAAATGCAAACTTACATGTATGTATCAAACATTTGATCTTGAACAGGCAAGGTCAAGGTCAAAGTCACACATGTCTATACCAACTCAGTAGTACTTATCAAGGTTTAACTACATCTTTGACCTTGAATAGGCAAGGTCAAGGTCAAAGTTACACATGCCTATACCAACTCAGCAGTACGTGTCAAGGTTTAACTACATGTTTAGTATAACTTCTGCACAGTCACCTTTAAAAAGATCAAACTGTAACATTGCAAATAGTGATTTGTAAAAGCAAGATCAAGGTAACAAATTAAAGTTTAAGTCACAAGGAATCTAAACATATATATCATGCAAAGCCTCAAAGACTTTTTAGAAATATAACTCACTCTTTTCAAAGTAGGTCAAAGTCCAAGGTCAAATGTTACCGTATAAATTGAAAGGTCCTGACTATTTTTATGTTTTTAATGCATATAGTTCTTAAGATTTTGCTTTAACGGGGAACATCTGTGAACGAACTTTTCTTCCGCATAATATTTCTTCCTTCTAGAAGATTTATTATTATAACGAAAATTCCCAGGACTTTTTATTATAGAATATTTTTTCCTTGTTCATAATACTTTTTCCATAGTCCATTGGGTAAGTGAAAAAGAGTAAAGACATCAACAATTTTAATTACAACGTTTCCGTCTATATCTAGATGGAAACGTTGTTATGAAAACTATTGATGTTACTGCTTTCTCTTTAAAACAGAAGAAATATTATATGTGGGTATCGTAATAATTTTTCCGTATATGCTTCAAACACATGAATGACTGATTTACGGATATTCTCTCATAATTCAAACATTTCAATGACTACAGTAACATGGTTAGCGTACATGAATAAATAATACAGAACAAAAATTCTGAGGAATCACATTTTCAAGCTATACAGTACATTGTACTGTACAAGACTTTAAAAATTTATTATTTCTTACTCTGAATTCTATTTGTAAATAAGTTCATTACAATATTTTTCCAATGACAACTATTACGCACATATATGAAATCCTTTTCCATGGTACTAGTATCAGAACATATATTACGAACATGAAAAATATCCAGATGGAATTTTTGTTTTGTAATTTATTTTCCATGGTATGAGAATTTTTATTATGATCATGGAAAATTCATTACATAATAAAATTTCCTTTCAGAATTTTTGATACAAAATAAAAGTTCTTGGGAAAAAATATTTTATATAATAAAATTTCCAAGGAATAAATATTATGCTGGAAGAAATATTTCATCACACATCAACTAAAATCCAAACCAAAGTCAAAGATCATTAGATCAAATGTTATGACATAAATTGAAAGGTCTAGTCATGGGCAACCTACCAGTAAAGTATTATGTTTCTACTGCATATAGTTCCCTATATTTTGCTTCAACCAGAAACTTAAATCAAAAACCTTAAAGTTCAAAGTCACCAGGTCATGTTATGACATAAATTGAAAGGTCTTGTCATGGGCAACCTTCCTGTATGATATGTCTCTACTGCATATGGTTTCCGAGATTTTGCCTCAACCAGCAACTTTAACCAAAATGTTGACGACAGACAGACTTCACCAATCTATATTTACATATGCCCATTCATATGTATAAAATTTACACTGTGATTATAGGAGTATAACCGCGGTGGCGTGATTTGTACACGGTGAAGTCATAGTAACTTGGCTTGATTTGAACAAACAGAGCCTTAGCAATGGAGTTTTAAACATATTTAGATGTCATTTAAGGGTGGAAAATTGGAATGTAAATTATTTATAACTGTCTTTTGGGATGTGATTATACTGTGATAACCTACAATGGATCCAGGAATTATGTTTCTCATAATTCCTGGATCCATTGTAGGTAAATTACCACAGTATAGTCACATTCCAAAAGACAGTTATTCTATGAACAGACAGGAATTGATTTGCAATCCAACCAAAAATCGTTAAAAAATGATGAAATTTACCAGGGGTCCAATCAATTGAGTAGGAAAAAGAAGCAAAACGGTGGGTGTGTGTGTGAAATTCAGTGTTGTATATTTTGGCAAATATTCATCCTTCCCTTGTGCTTTTTAGGTTTCTATACAATGGTTTTGCTGAGGTAATATGAAGAACCTAAGGCTATAGGTAATATTGTTCACATAATCCAAGACATATTGATCTGATAATATTCTCCAATATATTTGGTTGTCTCATTCTAAAATATTGCTAAGTGCAAAAAATTCTCTGTCAAAACACCAAGTGTTTACTGTTACGATAGACATGTACAGTAAAACAATTGGTCTACCAAGAATCTTCTCAATGTTGTGTGATGTTGGATGCCTAAATGTCAGGATCATTATTGTTTGCATCAGGATAAGTAAACAAACAAATTTAGCTGTAAACCATCCACATGCATGCAGGTTTCAGTTTACAAATATTAGAATGGTCCTTGAACCGCCTGATGAATCATCTAGGATGTTATGAGTTTAGTGAACAAGGCAGTGGTATACCCTGCCATAAACATGATGGGTGAACTTGTCAATAACATTTGACCTTGAAAATCAATAGTGTATTACTGCTTTGTTGCAAGTATGAGGATCTAAAATAACTTTGTAAGCATTATTGTGACAACAAGGTCAGCTTTGACCTTAACATTTGACCTTGAAAATTTAAATATGCTTGACGACTTACTGTGAAAATCTCAAGGTCAAGGATGATTAGTCTATCCTACTTTGAAGTACATGTATAAGGACAGTGCCTTACCATGATATTTATGTATACATGTGTGTATTTTGAGACTATGTACATGTATATAAGCAAGGAAGAAGTGAAACCAAAACTAACATTAAACTTTGTCACACTTATTTATTTTGTTGCTTTAAATATTTTTGAACAAACATGTTACTGAAGTGTCACTAGCGCACAAAACAGAAATGTTTTATTAACACAGATGATCTTTGTTGTTTCAGTCCAATCTGTCAACAATGCTATACCTGTAAATACACAGAAACTTACATGAATTCCAGATCACATACATGTATGTTAAATAACAATCATAATAAAAACATACAAGAAGTCTATTTGAAAACATCTGAAAATGGTAAAACTGTGAGATAAACTTGTGCATGAAGGATAGTAACTTGTGTGAACATGTCAATCAAAATATAGTAACCTGCAAGTGCAAGTTAGTAACCACTGCATGCAAGTTATTAACCTGTACACATAAGTTCTGACATGCAATTTTTCTGCTGTGATACATCTTGCTGCAGTTAGAATTACATTTATTAGAGTTTATTTTCTGTAATTATTGTAATTGTTGTTGCCATTTGGTATGTTTTTTAAACCTTTGATTGTTATGAAATACTTTGTTGATACTTTTTATGTTGATCAATAGCTCTACAGTGCTAATGTTATGTTGATGTGATGTACAATGACACTATTTCCTCTCATACCCCTGTATGTGTGACAGAGATACAGCTATGTGAACTACAACTGTATCACATATCATGTGACAGGGGTATCACATATCACATGACACTATTGTTTCGATTGTTTACCTTATTGTGAAGACATTATTTCAGCCCGCAAAACAAACAAGCTAACGGCAACATTGCAATTAAACATGAATTTTAAGATCGTTTTTCAATATATTTTGAAAAGCCAACTATTCCTAGTTTATTGTTATAGAATAAGCCATTTTCGGGCACTTAGTTAGAATATGGAAAAAAATTTGCGATCAGATCAATTTGATATTTTTCAATTTTGACTTTGACTGTTAGATACCACAGATAAATAATTTTTCATGTTCTTCTATGAACATATATATTGTTTCCATCCATGAGGTCTCAAAATTTTGCAAAACCCTCAGCAAGCCTCATGTTTTTCATGATTTTGATAGCCCTCTGGTGGAGCCAATGTATCTTTCATAGAGGACCATGAAAGAGTCTTATAATAACATTATCTTTTACCTGTAAATCATTAATGTTCATCTGGATTTGGTAAAGCTAACTCTGGTTGATCATAACCTATTTCCTCCAGTGTGGGGATACCAAGCTCCTTCATGGTTGGACCTATTTCTTGCATCATGTATGGCCAAACACCCTTTGCTTTTCCACCCTTCCACTACAAAAAAGACAACAAATAATTAGTATATATAGCTCTGTCCTCAGTCAGATTGCTTTTTGTATTGCTTTTTACCACATTATTCTTCAAGCATAATTTCAATCATACACTATTTTACAAGAGGGGGAGGAGAAATATAGTGGGTCAGTGAAATATAATGTATTTGGCAAAGCCCAATTTATAAACATCTGAAACAATCCTTCACTTCTAGAGTATCTACGAGTTATATTTTATATTTAGTAAAGACCTTGACCTTTGATCTTGAAAATCAAAAAGTATCATATTCTTGTACAGTAAACTTCGCATATAACAAAGCCCAAGGGGTCATTGGTCCAAATTCGATATAGCCATATTTTGTTACATGCATTTTGATGCTTGACCTTGACATTTGACCTACTTTTCAAAAACTTTACCATTGGGCATAACTTTTGAATGGTAAGTGATAGGGCTTTCATATTTCAAATGTGTGTTCCTTGTGACAAGACCTTTCCATTGATACTAACATTTTTGACCTCGTGACCTTGACTTTTGACCTACTTTTCAAAAACTTTAACATTAGGCATAACTTTTAAATGGTAAGTGATAAGGCTTTCATATTTCACATGGTATTCCTTGTGACAAGACCTTTCCATTGATACAAATGTACCAAAATTGTTGACCTTGACCTTTCACATACTTAACAGAAAATGAATTTTATACTAACAAAGATGCCACCTTAACAGAAAATAAATTTTATACTAACAAAGATGCCACCGGGTGCATTCGTGTTTCACAAACACAGGCTTTATTTGGATAGCGTTTAAAATATACATGTACAAAGCATCGCTTGCGTGGATAAAGCAAATAAAGAAACAATCAATTTCATTACATAATTCGTCAAATTTGACTAGTAGAACAGATTGAAATTTGGGAGATAGACATTTCATTTCTAGTAATTTTTCCTGGAACATCAGTTTCTCGGGGACATAAAATTCCGCGTTCCAGTCATCTCACTTGTATTCGCGAACTGAAGACGCTGCAAAAAATCAAAGCACTAAAGGTACTGTGTGCGAATAGCCAGAATAATATCACTTACAATATATGAAATAAAAATATTGTGTTTTCAAAGTTATATTTGTTCCTGAACACCTTCGTAGGCCAGTTTATGGAAGTATAAAGACAGAACTAAAATGCAAATGCATAATGTTGTCGTAATGAATTGAAAGATGATGTCGGACAGTGAATATGAAAATTAAATAACATCACGTTAAATCTACCCCTCTCCCCTAAAAAATACAACAATCCAATATGACTATCGATTGATGATTCCATATACAAGGAAAGAAGACGAATCTTATTTTCTAATTTGATTCCCACTCTCTCTTTAACCTTTCATGTTCAATGTTAGGTGTGTGCTAATAATTTGAAGGAAAATTCACTTCTTTTTTAGTGTATGAAAACATGATACATCCTAAACGGGAATGTTTTAATCTTTTATTTTTCATAATTGTTAATATCATACAGTGTGTATTTCATGATGGAAGTTCCTAATTTATGCGTCGTATACAGATTTTATTTTGTGAAGAGGGGCAAAATAAGCCTACTTCAAGTTAGTTTCACGTTTCAATGATTCAACTTAATATCTTTATCGATAGCACCATTTCATTTATATATTGTCCACTAAAACAGATAATCACCTGGTAATGGAAAGGGGTTTCCAACACACTGTGTTCATCTCAGTACATACAGATGCAATTTTTCATTAGGTCATGCATATACATATATAACACGACAGATCGATTCATATAGATATAATTCATTGATTCAGACACTGATCAGACTTTATACCGATCATGACGCTGAAGCAGTCCCAAGGTACATGTAAACAGAGTAACATCGTTTATACATACTCGGTAGACGGGGCTACCATGAGTGAAGAAATCAGGCAATCGCTATGTGCTATTCGCACAAAAATGGTTTACAGTAGTTGGGACGCATTAATTTTTGCTGAACCCATTGTTATGGCTTGGGACCCATTGGCCAAATTTCATCGGGTCCTTAGGACCCATTAAGATCAAATTGTAGATAAATCTTTGTGTGACAAGTGGACAAATGGAAAGGTTACGAAAAATGTTGATGGACAGAAGGAGGAAAGGATGGACAGACAGGCATCATCAATCCATAGGCTGGAATAGTTTTGGAAGTCCAGCCAAAATTTGTGGTTACATGATGTACCGGTACCAACAGAAACCAGTACCTGATACCAATACCTAAAAAGCAAGAAAAACTTGAAAAATTATTTTTTGGAGGCTCTAGCAATCACTCTCAAAATTACATTGGCAATGGAGTGCCTTACCTTTAGGATAAAGTAAAGACAGTAGACACCTACCTTAAGCATTTCAACAAATCTGATTGCAAGGGATATATCGTTTACTTTACGGCAGGCTTTCAATCCCTCTATTACTACATCTGGTTCAGGTATACCATCACCTGCCTACATAAAAACCAAAATACTATTAAAATACATTTACAGAGTATGTCTGCCTACATAAAACCATAATACTATTATTGTACTATTAAGATACATTTATGTATTGGATATACTGAATGATACATTATTACAAAGTACAGACAAGTCTAATACATTATCATAAAAGTACATGTATCTTAGCTCCATGGTAAAACCATTGCCTGCCTACATCATACATATAATACCATAACACTATAAAATTTACAATTTAAATATTTATATTCATTTTTGGCTATTTTTGAGCTAGGAATAATTTTTCAGGTCCTTTGCTCTTTTTTTTATAGGACGATGACTTACTGCAATATCATTTACACGAGCTCTGACTTCCCATCCATCAATTGTGGGGCTCTGGAAGGCAGCAATCATTTCTTGATCCCATAAGTCCTGTTCCTTTGATTTGGCTGGTACATTAGATGCAAACCTTACCCCTACAGCGGCTGTGAAAAGACAAAATCATTGGTATTTTAAGATTCAAACAGCATCTTATTATGCTTTTGAAATGCAACAGATCTCTTTGCGCCTTACATGTGATTTTCATGTTGGAGATGATATACATTGTAAGATGATTATAGCCTAAGAAGGATTATCATCTTCGTCATATTCTAATATAATCAGAAGGATGTGGTTTATTAGCATCCCTGATTAACCTCACCAAAAACAGCACTTATATATACTTATCAAAGTGCACCAATCCGGTTGTGTATCACATAATCGCATGTTATCACATATTGACAAGGTGATAATACATATTCAATTTAAACTTTAATACATTATAACTAAATAATTTCTTCCTTCATAACGGTAAAATTCCCTATTTAGATTGCGAAGATAAATATATAGATCGTGTTTAAAACCTTACCAGATGCATTTTCTGTCAAGATTCAAAATAATCGTTGTGTCAATAGTCGTAGAACGTAGATTAGATTAGACATTTTACCGTTTAGTGTGTCTGTAGGAATAACATTGTCTCGTAAACTTTAGTTATACAATGCTTTATATATCCTTCTTTCTGTATAAATATGGGACTATATATACTAACGAATATTCGAATACCTACTTTCCATTCGAATATTCGCTGATAACTATTCATTTGCGAATAGTTGAATTTTGTTTCAGCTCTAGTTTCTTTTCATGTTCATCTGCAGGACTTTTCTTATTCATTTGATACCAAACACTACTACAATACTCCAGTTCAATGCTTTAAGAAATAAATTCACACATAATAAATTTTTTTGGGTTATCAAAGTTCTTTTTCAGTTTTTGGTAATAGCTTTTTTGTTTCAAGTCCGATTTTCTTGAAATAAACTTTAAAATGACCATCTCAGAAAGACCTTTTCAAAAATATACACTTATGATCGAGGTTTTCTTGAAAAATTAAATTCACAACAGGGCTCTCGATCAGCCTAATTTGGGGCCCATATCATGCATATTGGGCCCCAGTCCCAATGGACAAGACTTCAGGAAGATCTCCATTTGTACATTGGATACGTTAAATAAATAGGATATAAAATCCAAGATCCAATGTTCGTTCTCGTACGTACATGTAAACAGTACTGATGTCAAAGCAGTAACCGAACCGTAACAGTAACCGAACAATTACGGTGTAGGGGTATTTGAATTAACAAAATTGGAATTTGGATAAAATTAAGGAATGTGATAAAGTTTCAAGTTAGACATGTTAGAAATCAACATGAGTTTCAACAGTTTTATATAAGGGTGACTTGATGAATAGTATTTGGTAATTTATTAAGCAATAATAGTTTCAAATTACATATTACGATTGGGAAAGAGTCCTTCAAGTAAGAACTATATTGATAAGAATTTTCCTTAATTTTCTACATGTCTGTCTTTGGAAAAGATGTTACTTCAGATTTATCAACATACGACATAGAATTGAAAATCGATCAATAAAACACTACTGCAGCGCAATTCGCACAATGTCTTTATTTTCCCACATTCTAAATAATACTGCTCAATTTGGTCCATGTTAAAGCTAGAACAAGCTTTTAGCTTTAGTAGCTAGATTTGCCGTTTCCCCGACCTAATAAACATATAATGGTATCACAGTACTAAATGGGGAACCCCCTTCGGGTACACAGCAAAACATGGGTTTCAATAAACAGTTTCGCATAATCTCTAAGCTGATTTGGCCCGGTCAATTTTTTGAATTATAAGAGCTGAGCCTTGATCTTCATACTGTATGCATGAAAATTAAAATAATGGCATATTATGAGGTATCATTAAAATCTGTAAGATATTTGCAAGATTATGGAAAATTTTCATTTTCTGAAACACATGTTCATAGGCAATGAGCTGGGGCTCATTAAAGGAGTCTACCACAGTAAGGGGCGCCAAAAGGGACATCATGATTTTCAGTGTTTTTGATGGTCATATTGATTTCTCCTAAACTACATGGTCAATCCCTAATTCACTTTTATATTTTATCGATATAAACATGATAAATACACTCTTTCTTTGATATGAATTTTATTCCCCAAATATTTACGGAACGATGTCGTTTCCGCTATAGAAGTTGCCCCGCGGTACCGTCAAATTGTTACTATTTTCCCCTTTGTCGAGCACATTTCTACATCTTATTCTAAGTTAATGGTATAATCTCGTGTAAGCATGATAAAGTGTAAGCTTTATTCTTTTTAACCTTATATATACTTTGATAGGTATGTATTTTATGATAGTATTATATGACGCTGGGTTAAGGGTGCCCGTCAAGGGATGATGTCATGAAAAAAACTGTTTACTGTAACCATGGCCGCTATTGAAATCTTGTTCCCGACTTTGAAAATAAAATTCTAAATAAATATAAAGAACTGAAATAATCTAATCATATCACATAAAAGGTCTATCAATAAATATTAAAGCACGGATCATTTGTGAAATTATCAACTGTAGCTATGGATGAAAGATCCATCTAAAAGAAGTCCTGTGAATTCAAAATTCGCATTTTAGATTTAAGTGCAAAAAAATGGATCTAAATCTTCAAGTGGCTAGATCTTTCTAGACTCTGTGGTCACTTTTTCTATAGATGTCATTTTCAAGTATCTCAAACCTTCGTGTACAAAACTTATACTGGTCGGGTACATATTATCGCCACTTCATTTATATCTCTACATATTGTTGATGTAGGAATTTAATTTTTTCATCTTAATTACATCTCTGAAATATGAAACAGTATACAAAATTTCAAATGATTCCATAACTTGCAAATACTGAATTTAATGATAGAAAGTCGGTAAATTTGAATGTATTTCCCCCGCCTCTCTGAGGAAAGGGTAGGTCTCTTAATCTTCCTATATCTCTTTGGTTTTTGAAATTTTTTGTAGGAATTTTTCACAGACGAAAAGGAGAAAGTTCAAAGATTCAAATAATGTGAACTTTGTCGAAAAAGTTTGTGATTTTCAGTAAGAACAGGTAGAGGTACCCTCCCTTCTTTCAAACTTGGTGCAACCCTTAAGTTCACTGAGCACCGGTAAACAAACACCAATCGTCAGATTTTCATGAAAATTGGAAGGAATATGTATCAAGGGTTCCTCATCCTTCTGTGCAAGTTTAATTAAATTTCATGAGGAAATAAAGATTTGATAGCAAAAAATGTTGAAAAAAGTGGCGATAATATGTGCCCGACCAGTATAGTGAATCATCTGGGTGAATGTTGTGAGAGACGTAGGATGCAATTGAACAGAGGTGGGTGCTCCATATACTTCAATGGAAAAGGCATTTAGTACTGTGATACTTGCAATACATGTATGCCAGCCGACGGCCGAATTTACTCTGTTCGAAAGCAAAAGAAGATGCACAAGGTTTAGAAATCACACAAGCATTAAGATATGAGAAAGATAGTATTAGGTCACCTTTATGCGTTTGTTTCACTGATTTATATAAAGATGTCCCTAATCTTTGCGTTAGTGTCCGAAACATTCTGCTTGACCTTCTTATGGACAGGATTCTTAGTCGCTAGAACGCTTCTTAAAAATGAGATCTATCAGATTCGCTCTTTAACCATTTCGTCTTTGGTTGATTTGAAATAAAACTTGATTCGCACGGTCATCGGCGGATTTAGGGGGGTGCGGAGGGGGCGTCCGCCCCCCGACACTGACCCAAAATTTTCCAAAAACAGGTATATTTTAGCCCATTTTCAGTAAAAATCAGCAAAATTCGCCCCTTGACCCCCCGGTAAAGGGGGCGCTGGATCCGCCACTGACGGTGGTAAATAATTCATATCCCTTATCGGGGGGGGGGGGGGGGGGGGTTGTACACCGGGCATATTCGAATCATATAGTTTATATGAAACTCCACCTGTTGCCGTTGGAGATAATCTGAATTGAATCTAGAAGGAAGAAGCCCATGATTGAGGGGTGGACAGTGTCAAAGGGAGGGGAGAAAAGGGACGGGAGGAGGGATGAAGGAGATAGAGGGAGGGAGTAGGGAGGGACGTAGGAAAAGGGGAGGGAGAGGCGGGAGGAGGAAGAGAGGGGCGGGAGGGAAAAGAGAAGGGTGAAAGGGAGGGGAGGAAAAGAGGGGGTATATAAGGAGTGGGAGGAGGAATAGCTAGAGGTACCCCCTGTCTGCCCCATCCCACCCCACCCCCACTCCATGATTCATTCAAGGCGGTCGAAAAAAAAAAAACGAATTACGATGTGTAAGCCGCTGAATAAACGAATTCGACCTTCACGTATATACTTTTCCAATGCTTCTTTCCTTTTTGTAAACACGCTGTGCCACTGTCTACAACTTTGAACAAGTTTCCGTTAGGAAAGTTTGCAAAAGAAGCGGAAGTCCCCCCCCCCCCCAAAAAAAAAAGAAATGACAAAATTAAAACTTAGAAAAAGGAAGAATTAGACAGATCAGTATCTTTATTAAAAGCTATTGAAATAAAACTTTGTACCATCGAAAGAGTCAATTAAGAATTCTAATATGACTTGATTCTTTTTCCCTATTAAGACGACAGACGCGAGCCGGGCTCTATTCTCCAATATAGGTCCTATAGCGATAAACCACGCCTACCCATTTTCTGAAAGCAGATAAACCGGCAGGAACTGGTTTTTAACAAGAATTTCATTTGATCGAAGTTTGGTCATCATTAGAATAGAAATAAAAAATGACAAGCCGGGCTCTATCGTCTCATAATGCCCTCGCGTCCTCAGCCAATCACATTTATTATCTCGCCGCTGACGCGGCTCGGTAATAAATATGATTGGATGAAGACGCTCGGGCATTATAAGGCAACAGAGCCCGGCTTGTCATTTTTTATTTCTATTCTAATGATTATCAAACTTAGACCTTTCGATTCTTGGTAAAAACCAGTTCCTGCCGGTTTATCTGCTTTCAGAAAATGGGTAGGCGTGGCTTATCGCTATAGGGCCTATATTGGAGAATAGAGCCCGGCTCGCGTCTGTTGTTTCGTTTAATAGGGAAAAAGAATCAAGTCATATTAGAATAGAGGATATTTTATGCTTAAAAGTATTGACCCATCAAATAACGACCCTATTTAAATCAAAGTGAATGTTTTTTGAGAAGCAAAAACAAAGACAATTTACGGTTTATTTTATTAAAAAACCACAGGTCTAATTGAAAGCACGAAGCTCTAGGCGGGTGAGGTATCATATAGCTTGGTAACAAACTCTTTCTTCAGCACAAACCCTACTCTACAAGTCTATAATTAAAACCCCAAATTGTAGACACTTCCTATACAATAGCTTTATTTCTCTTGGTTTCAACTTCTAGCTATCTGGATTTGATCGATACAACTTTTAGGATGAAGCTTTGATTTGGATTTCTTTTATTGATCATTCGCATGCAGTCTTGTCATTCCCGGATAACAAAACCAAAAAAGGAGCTGTTAAGATATGACGTAAAATCTGCCCTATAAAGTCGAAATTTCAATGTGCAAAAATTAAAAAAAAAAAAAAATTCGGTAAAAATAACAAGTAAATTGGTCCAGATATGAATCTTCTGTAAGGTTGGATAAATGATCTAGAATAAGACCGATTTTGGGGTCAAAATAAGCGCTTTTCTCATAGAAATCAATGGAAAACGGAGAAAGTTTTTCTACAACATTGTTTCTCCCCTCGGTTCAGAATGCCACTTTCACCAAATGTTGGGTTCTGAACCGAGGGGGGGGGGGCAATGTCCCAAAGGCGAAAAAAAGGGGGTTGGATGACTATTTTAGAACAAGCGCGGATCCAGGGGGGGGGGGTCGGGGTCGGGACCCCCCTGGAATGTTCGAAGCATAGTCCCGATTCCCCCTTTGTTGTCATAATATTTGAAAAATAACATGAATTTGTATTGAAAATCTTTCATTTTTATTAATTTTTGGTCCACACCTCAAAATTTTCCAGGGTTCGCATATACGCTTGCCAGATTTTATTACATACATATCAATTCAAATGATGCTTCCCTTTGCAACCCCTATACATTACACCTTTATCAATAAACAAAGGCATGCAATTAACTGAATAATACAGGAATAGAGGATGCAAATGGTATTATTGTCTAGCTGACCTTTTAATTTTATTCCAACTCGGACATATTTTGGTTGGCTCGTCGCCAGACTATATATATATTTTACATATAACATAATAAAATAATGCATTTGTTTGTGAATTTTCGTTCGATATTTGACGTTTTCTCTCTTCAATACGCCCTACCTCTTCAACCTGTAATTATAACATCTATCACCAAATCTATTTAAATAAAATACCTACTAGGAATCTGCTAATACTTGATATTTTAATCCTGACCAACTTTTTCCTAAAATAGAAGGACAGCGTACGAGAAATAATCGAGTGATTTTAGGGCTAAATCAAGCCCTTCAGCTCCTTTTATCAATTGGGCCGTTGGATCAGCCAAAAGGAACGAAAAAAGAGAAAGCCAGGATCGTGTACAAAGATTATGTCCCCCCTTTGGGTTTTAATAATACATACTTGAAAGGATTTGTGACCGAGCCATGATACCTTGCCCCTATGATTGAAAGTGTCAATTAATGGTTTCCTAAAACAATAACAATCTGAGCACCACTGTAACATTGGTGAACGCAGCAGAAGCAATGTCAATTATACTACCTACCTACCCTATGTCTTTCTGACCAGGTCGATGGAAACAGATATTCCATATTATTAGTCAAATTGAATTGTTTTTTTTTATGAAATGTATTACTATAGTGTTCATCCTGTACTCGTTGGTTGCAAAGGTATAAACTGTGTTGCCAAAGAAGTTTTTCTTATGTTTCTTTATTAAAAAAAATGCATATTTTTAGAAAAATTTCCTACAATTATATTGTTCTGAAACTAAATTTCTTGACAAAAAATTGTGTTTTCTTCAAGAAATTAAAATAAACTATGGTGTTCACATTGTTAATATTGGTTGCTAAGGTATGGATTGTGTTGCTAAGGATGTATTTCTTAACTTTTGTTTGCATGTTTTTAGAAAAATACATTAAAATTATATTATTCTGAAACTACATTTCTTGCCAACGGAAAAAAGGTTTTCTTGAAGAAATGTATTACTATAATGTTAACCTTGTTCATATTGGTTGCTAAGGTATAAATTGTGTTGCTAAGGAAGTTTTTCATAAGTTTCTTCATGTTTTTTTTTTAAATATTTTATTGAAATTATGTTTAGATATTATTATTCTAAAACTACATTTCTTGTCTATGAAAAAATAAGTTGTCTCGGACTAGGAGAAAAAGAGTTATTTAACATGTTAAATTGCATGAAAAAGTCACATCAAAACTGCATATTTCGTTCTAAAATAAAAAAAAAAAAAAGAAGGAATACCTGACTACCATTTTTTTTTATTAGAATTGATAGTCTTGAAATTGGTCTTTTGCGCCATATGTAAGACAACATCAGAGCTAGTTGCGCAGTCACAATTTTCACTTTTGAAAAGCACATGTTTTTGCTTATATTCCAAAATTCAAAACTTTGTCAATTCTGTGTTGCCATAGCAACCATAAGCAAATGAGGAAACCAGAAAAAGAAAGTAATAAAGTTTTACACAGTTTATTTTTTTCAGTACAGAAGAAGTCAAAAAGAAAATTGTGCATTCCATTTTGTTATTCTTTGTTCTTAATATGTCGGGAGCATGTAGAGATCTGGTTTTAATCAGATTGGATATTTTTGTAACCAATCTATGACAAAGAATAACTATCTAAATACAGTGGCAAATTTAGGGGGATGTGGAAAGGGGGCAGACAGGGGGTACCTCTCTCCTCCCTCCCTCCCACCCCTCCTCCCTCCCCCTCTTTTCACCCTTCCCTTACCTCCCCCACCCGCCCCCTTCCCTCACCTTTCTCCCCTTTCCTTTCCTCCTCCCCCTCTCTCCCTCCTCCCGCCCGCCTTCCTCCCTCCTCTCTTTCACCCTGTCTACACCCTCGGAAGGTTGTCACTGGACCCGCTACTGATTGAACAGAACTACGCGTATCTGACTTGAACGAATCTGAATTGTGACGAAATGACTACAGTAGTAGTCAACTCGATCTAAGTATTTTTGTTTGTTTGAGATGTTTCGTGCTATTAAACCCTCTTTAGTTTTTACCAATACATGTGTAAATTTTACTAATTTTTGAAATAGAAATCATCAAAATATTATATCTGGAAAATTACAGAACCTCTTGGGCGCATAAAATAAAAAGGAATCAATTACATATTAGGCTGCCTACATATTACTTACGAAGAATGAACGGTTTAATTGTCGACATTAGTCAAACAGTTATGACTTGGAAGAAAGTAACAAGATGATAGAACTTTGTACGAAAAAGAAAATGACAATAGCAATTATAATCTTGCTTAGGTAATGATCAGAATATCAAATGAGTTTGTATCAAAGACATTCATTCAGCAACCCCGTTCTTCTCTCCACAGTCACCGCGGCACATGAAAAATGCACCTGAACGTACTTCAGTTCGGGAAAACTCAAAATTCGGCAACGTTGTCAAATTCGGCAACTTATTGCCGAATTCGGCAACCTTACGGGAAAAAAATCAGGAGTGAAAATACAGATTTGTGTCTGATTTAACATTGGTTGTAATGGGCAACTTTTTAATTGCTCTACAGAATTTTTTCTCAGTTGCTCAAAAACATGCAGAATGGTGAATTATTCAACAGGTTGGGGAAAACTTCAAATCGAGCTATAATAGCTTGATGAGGCTATAATAGCTAGAACAAGCTTTTGCCTATGTAACAGGACTCAGCTTGACTCTGAGCGCCTGTCTTCAGGTTCGTAGGATTTCTACTTCTCCAGCCACGTGACGACAAAACAGATGAAATGAAACGATGAAGATTACTACAGTTTACATACTTTATTACAATACAAACAATTACGACATATAAAATAGTGAAAATCCTACCCCCAGCCCATACTTAGATGCCAAACGTTCCCCTAACATCGAAAAGTAAAGTAGCGAGTCGAGAAATGACCCATAGTAGGAAGGGAGAGGAGAATGATCCGTGCAGTGTTCAACTACAAATGGACAACCTGGCGAGATCGAACACGCCTTTTTATTACCAAAATAACCACGTGATATATCTAAATTTAGTACCGTGAAGGCATTTAAACTTCTATCGAGAGATATATACGATAAGATATGTTAAATATCATCCCAGGTGAAGAATACAGGGAAATAACTATGAGGGGACTATTTCCATATAAAATCATAGTCAAACATAATGTGTTCCTGTTTCACCTAATAACATTTTTCAATGCAAAATTAAACTAAAATCAAAATTTTTGAAAAATATTTACTGATTCCATTTGTACTCGATATATATCAAAATTTTTAACAAGACATATATATTCAAATATATACCGATGATGAGCAACAAGATTTTGAAAAAATGAAAACTTTGAGGTTCCTTATCTCCTAATCTGTTGGTATTTCAATAGGGGTTTCTATACAAAAGTTGTAGTATTTTATCGGTACTAGTGCGACTTGTAAACAAAATTTAATTATCATCAATTTTTTACTTTTTTCTTAAGAAAAAAATAGTTTTAAGATAGCTACATGGAGCTATTATAGCCCGATCCAACTATTATAGCTCGATCTGAAGTTTTCCCCAACCTGTTCAAGAAACTGGCAGCATATACATGCCGATTTTTCTAGTTTTATGCTGATTTATTATTCAGTGAAAAGTTGCTGAATTCGGCAACCTAAAGTTGCCGAATTCAGCAATGAGTTGTCGAATTTGACAACGTTGCCGAGTTTTGAGTTTTCCCGGACTGACTTTGTGAATGTGGGGCCCTAATTAGGCACGGTCCATTTGTATTCTGGGGGGGGGGGGGGGGGGGCTTGGGTTTTTTGTCGGAGCAAGATAATTTTTTTCGCCCTGGACCGGAGCAAAATTATTTTTTTCCAGCAAAGTTGGAGCAAGAAAATTTTTTTCAACATTTTAGTGATGTGCAATATATTAAGATATATTTGTTTTATCCATAGAAATTCTGTATTTTTATTCAAAACTCTAAAAATTACTTTATTTTCATGAAAATTTAATTCCCTTCTATACAGAGGGATAGAAGTATTTTAAAATATAATCCTCAGTAAACAAAATCTATGTATAAGGTACAAGTAAAAGGGTCTTAGGGGAGGGTTTTCTGGACAAATTTTTGGCCGGATTGCAAAGCAATTCCGGTCTATAGATTGACGATGTCCGTCTGTCCGTCCGTCCGTCCGTCTGTCCGTCCGTCCGTCTGCCGTCAACATTTTGGTTAAAGTTTCTGGTTGAGGCAAAATCTAAGGAACTATATGCAGTAGAAACTTTATATTATACATGAAGGTTGCCCATGACAAGACCTTTCAATTTATGCCATAATATTTGACCTAGTGACCTTGACCTTGAACTTTGACCTAGTTAAAGATTTTGGTTTAAGTTCCTGGTTTAAGCAAAATCTATGGAACTGTATGCAGTAGAAACTTTATATTAGGCCATATAAAAAAAAAATCCTGGTTCTCAGACACCGCCGCGCGCTCAAAATTCCTCCCGACGAGACGATTTTATCGTAGGAAGGGAAAAAAATAGCCGCCACCCGCCAGATTTCTCATGCTGATAAATATAATTTTCTATTAATTTTCTGAACAGATAATTCGTCAATAGATCAATTTTGTAAGTATATTTGACTTTAATTCACGCTACCAGTCCTGCGTAAGTAAACAATCGCGTTACAATAACATTTGTCCAAGTATTTACGGTACCTGGTCATCTAAGGTCAGATCATACAAGCGCATGTACGTTAAAATACCTGTATATGTGTAAACACCTGTCTACCCTGAGGGGTGTTGAACGGAGACAAATAGCCTTCACCGGTAGCGTTGCGGTCAAGCATGAAATTGATCTGTCACTTTTGACAGGTGAAGGGGGAAGTAAAATCTTCTCAAATAGGTTTATTCTAACGGTAAATTTCAATGGTCAGTTTAGTTAATTGATACATAATACGGCTGTCAATCCTAAATCTTTCAATCGTACTATGGATTATTTTGTAATCGGTATCTAATTCAAGTCATTACAATAAAAATTACCAAGCAGGCCGTTTCTTTGATATTTTTAATTTGGGAGAAAACATCGGCGAAATTTTGATTTTTTTTAATGCGTATTATTTACTAGATTAGAATTTTTTCCATGATTTTCAGCGCAATTTTTTGCCTGCGTGATATCTACTCTTGTGGACTTTTTTTCGGACGATTACGGTACTGTACTTTGTTATTGTAAACAAGATGCAAAATGGTGACCGGGAAGGGGGGGGGGGGGGGGGGGAGGAACGAGTGATTGTCAGCTTGAAGGTGAATTTTAAAATTGCAGACTGGACTGAAGCATTCTTGGCACTGTAAAAATGAGAAGAGTTGAGTATGGTGAACATTTACAACAAATATAGTCACTATAGATCACAGTCTCTATAATATCTGAATAAAAAATTGTGCTTAAGTAGTTTTCGGAAAATAAAAACAAAAAATAAAAACCCTACCTACCTACCCATATTTTTTAGATCAATTATCTGAGAACCAGAAAATTTTTTTTGCATGGCCTTATACATGTATGTTGCCCATGACGAGATCTTTCAATTTATGCCGTAACATTTGACCTAGTGACCTTGACCTTGGACTTTGACCTAGTTAAAGTTCATGGTTTAAGCAAAATCTAAGGAACTGTATGCAGTAGAAACATTATATTATACATATAGGTTGCCCATGACAAGACCTTTCAATTTATGCCATAACATCGGACCTAGTGACCTTGACCTTGGACTTTGACCTAGTTAAAGATTTTGGTAAAAGTTTCTGGTTTAAGCAAAATCTAAGGAACTGTATGCAGTAGAAACTTTATATTATACATGTAGGTTGCCCATGATGAGACCTTTCAATTTATGCCGTAACATTTGATCCAGTGACCTTGACCTTGAACTTTGACCTAGTTAAAGATTTTGGTTAAAGTTCTTGGTTTAAGCAAAATCTAAGGAACTGTATGCAGTAGAAACCTTATATTATACATTTAGGTTGCCCATTACGAGACCTTTCAATTTATGCCGTAACATTGGACCTAGTGACCTTGACCTTGGACTTTGACCTAGTTAAAGACTTTGGTTAAAGTTCCTGGTTTAAGCAAAATGTAAGGAACTGTATACAGTAGAAACTTTATATTATACATGTAGGTTGCCTCTGACAAGACCTCTCAATGTATGCTGTAATATTTGACTTAGTGACCTAGACCCAGTTGGTGACAAAAACTTACTTTGCAATCCGGCCATACCGTCTTTAGCGGTGTTTTATTGAATATAGAATTGTAAATTTGAGAAAAACTGAAGTTCACCTTCAAAGCTTGTATATAAATTTAGACTCTATGGTGATACATGCATCTATTAATAGTAATGCATTATATTGATAATATATGTGTCTATCAGGAAGCCCAAAATTCCATTAACATGCATTCTTTTGACATTTTTCAAATGTGAACTTTGCCATTAAAAATGATTGTTTTGATAGAAAACTATGGCGAGCAAAGCGAGTCAAAAAATTTATATAAATTTTCATTTAAAAAGTACGGCGAGCGAAGCGAGCCGGAAATTTTCAGGAGTTTTTCGCAAAATTTTATGGTAATTCTTCAAATTCAGATTACTTGTGAGAGCAAGATTATTTTTTTCTGACACACCATAAGCAAATTTATTTTTTTCTTCAAAATTCAGAGCAAAATTATTTTTTTCGAAAAAAACCCAAGCCCCCCCCCCCCCCCTAGAATATCAAATGGACCGTGCCTTATATCTTCATGTGGTCTAGTTCAAACCGGTACTTGAAATCAATTTGGTCGGATTTTTTGTATATTATGAAGGAAAATATAATCTGATTCTAAATTATATATTATACATGTAGGTCAAGGACGCTATACTGGTCGGGCACATATTATCGCCACTTTTTTCAACATTTTTTGCATTAAAATCTTTATTTCTACATAAAATTCGATGAAATTTTCACAGATGGAAGAAGAACCCTTGATACACATTTCATGTGATTTTCATGAAAATCTGATAATCTGTTCTTGTTTATCGGTGATTTGTGAACGTCAGGGTTTAGCCAAGTTTGAAAGAAGGAAGGGTACATATTATCGCCACCTCTATCTGTTCTTACTGAAAATCTTACACTTTTTCAACAAAATTGATATTATTTGTATCTTTGAACTTTCTTCTTTTCGACTGTAAAAAATTCATACAAAAAATTCAAAAACCAAAGAGATATGGGAAGATGAAGTGACCTACCCTTTCCCCGTAGGTGCGGGGAAAATACATTCAGATTTACCGACTTTCTATCATAAAATTCAGTATTTGCAGGTTATGAAATTATTTGAAATTTAGTATACCATTTCATGTTTAAAAGATGTTATTATGGTGAAAGAATTAAATTTCTACATCAACAATATGCGGAGATATAAATGAAGTGGCGATAATATGTGCCCGGCGATAATATGTACCCAACCAGTATATACATCCGAGCTATAAAATCTATTACAAATTCTTTTATGTCAAAGTTATCCTCGAATACCCAAACTCTGCAGGGATTTTTCAAGTCCATTTTTGGGTCCGATAAAATAATCGGACCCATTCCCAACGCCAAAATGACCTGTATTTTCCCAATTTATGATTGAAATTTCCCAATTTGAACCTCTTAATTTTTTGTTAATGACGACTGAAATACCTAGCAGAAATACGACATTAACGATTGATACGTAAACTGGTCATAAATCTTATATCCGGTATATATAGGTTTACGTTTTATTCATCAAATTGTATCTCCAGTATTGGGAACCCCTGGACCATGTCGTCTCACAACAGCAAATCTGATACCAAAAAATTACAAATGGGAGTTTCTCCTATTCTTTGAAGAGGATACCGGTAGATACGTTCTTCAAAATAAAATTTTGGATAGTGACTACAAAAGAAACAACAGAAAGTAGTTCATGTTCTGTAAACAGAACGGGGGCGACTTGGACAGTGCATGGAAATATGTCCTCCATCAAACACTGACTTTGAATCTGAATCCTGATTGATCATGATCATAAGTAGCCCCTCTGACTCAGAACAGATGCCTGTTCCAGATCCTAGAAGTTGATGTCCTTTGAAGTACAATCTAAAGTTTAGATGGCTTTACTAGTACTTTGTTTCTTTTATTGAAGACACTTTGAATAAGAAGGAGTTATATCTCTGTGTAATGATTTATTCCATTAAGAATCAATTAAACTGTTGGAAATTCCCAATTTCATTGAAACGCCGCGATTTTTCCCAATTTTAACGGACCCTGGACCCAAAGTGAAATACCCTGAAAAATCCCTGCTCCGTGGTATTAAGGATGTAAACAGTGTAGAAGTCATTAAAATTACTGCATCCATCTTTTTCATTTTATGATTGCATAGATGAAATATATCTTTACCTAAACAAGTGCTTGTTTGATTGTCTACAGTCAATAACTAGGAAATTGGCGCCTGAAATGCAACTGGGTCAAACATGTGTAACAGGGCGGCCATGAATGTAATATCGTGGTACCAGATATTAGGCCAAACCAATGCTATTATTATGTTTATCGTATATAGAATCATCCAGTCAACAAAACAACCTGGTCTCAGACCAGTCGAGCTTATGCGATCACCCTTCGTCTGGCGTCCGGCCGTCTGTCTGTCTGTCTGTCCGTCTGTCCGTAAACAATTCTTGTCCGGAAAACTCCTCTGATACTGTTGTAGATAGAAAGTTAATTCTTTTTGCATTTTACTTGGTCCATGGTCTAGTTGTGCACCTGACATTTAGTTTCAGTCCCTGAGCCCCAGGGTCTTAGAAAATGGGCGTGGTCATTAGTAGAGCTGCAATGATTCACCGCGGTGCACCGAGAATCGCGATTCTTAGCTCTGACTCGAATCGCGAGTCGTAGTGGTCAGAAACGATTCGAGTCGAATAGTCTAAATAATGCAGAAAAACGTTCTAATTTCAACTTAAAAGTATTCACTATTCGCACAAATCGCAGGATTCCCAATAAGAATAATTTAAGGTGATGATTTAGAATAAAAAGTTAACCTTTGAAGTGCATTTTACCTAGTAATTCGTAAGAAAATACAGGGTTAGAGGAAATTCGAAACGGCGACTTTTACCGCATTTCAACCAGCGCGCTAGTGCTACCCCAAATTGAAAATTGCCTCTTTTAATGTATTTTACCTATGCACTTTTTTGTGCAAACTGGCTAGTTATCATATATCTTTTGTACACAGTATTGAATTTACATCCCCAGAAGGCCGTTCTGTGGAAGGGGGGGGGGGGGGGAGGGGGGGGGGGGGGTTGGCTTGAATAATATTTTCCACATGATACATAAACATATATATCATACAGTGCTTTCACATGAACTGGGTATTTTATGCATTTTTAGCTCACCTCGACGAAGTTGAGATGAGCTTATGCTATAACCCCGGCGTCCGCGTCCCCGTCCGCGTCCCCGTCCGCGTCCCCGTCCGCGTCCGGTTAAAGTTTTTGGGCAACTCAGTATCTGACAAAGTACTGATGCTACAGTAACCAAACTTGCACAAGTGATTCGTTTTGGGATGCTGAGGTGAACCCATGCATCGGATGCAGCATCTGACCTACATTTTCCGGTTGAATGACTTTGTCAATGTCTGGTTAAAGTTTTTGGGGTAGTTCAGTATCTGACAAAGTACTGATGCTACAGTAACCAAACTTGCACAAGTGATTCATCTTGAGATGCTGAGGTGAACCCATGCATCGGATGCAGCATCTGACCTACTTTTTCCGCTTGAGTGATTTTGCCTTATAAGGCCAATATTGAGCAAAGTATAAGTGCTACATGTACCAAACTTGCATATTGGATGTATCTTTGATCAAACTTTCATAAAATGACCTTGACCTACTTTTTCCGCTTGAGTGATTTTGCCTTTAAAGGCCAATATTGAGCAAAGTATAAGTGCTACATGTACCAAACTTGCATATTGGATGTATCTTTGATCAAACTTTCATAAAATGACCTTGACCTACTTTTTCCGCTTGAGCGATTCTGCCTTTAAAGGCTTATATTGAGCAAAGTATAAGTGCTACATGTACCAAACTTGCATATTGGATGTATCTTTGATCAAACTTTCATAAAATGACCTTGACCTACTTTTTCCCACTTGAGTGATTTTCTTATTATACATGTACTTAGAGATATGTTTTAATTGAACTTTGCTGCCGCGAGGTGAGCTTCGTAATCTTTGATTACACTATGTTTATACCCCCGCCATAAAATGGTGGGGGTATATAGTGATGCACATGGTTTTTTGTGTCGCCTGCGAAGCATAGCGACACTTAGGGATCACTTTGTCCGTTGTCCGTCTGTCCGTCCGTCTGTCCGTCCGTCAGTCAGTCCGTCTGTCTGTCTGTCACACTTTGGGTGTCACAGCCCATAACTTTTGAATGGTAAGTGATAGGGCTTTGATATTTCACATGTGTATTCCTTGTGACAAGACCTTTCTACACATACCAAAATTTTTGACCTAGTGACCTTGACCTACATATTTGACCTACTTTTCGAAAAAAATAAGAATGCTTATATCTTTTGATTGGTAAGGGATAGGGCTTTGATATTTCACACATGTATTCCTTGTGACAAGACCTTTGTACACATACCATAATTTTTGACCTTGTGACCTTGACCTAGATATTTGACCTACTTTTCAAAAAAGTTAAAATTTGCATTATCTTTTGAATGGTTAGTGATAGGACTTTGAAATTTCACTTGTGTATTGGTTGTAACAAGACCTTTCTACACATACCATAATTTTTGACCTACTGACCTTGACCTACATATTTGACCTACTTTAGAAAAAAATTAATATTGTATACATCTTTTCATTGGTAAGTGATAGGGCTTTGAAATTTCACTTGTGTATTCCTTGTAACAAGACCTTCCTGCACATACAATAATTTTTGACCTTGTGACCTTGACATAGATATTTGATGTACTTTTCAAAAAAGTTGGGATTCGCTATATCTTTTGATAGGTTAGTGATGGGGCTTTGATATTTATCATGTGTATTCTTTGTGACAAGACCTTTCTAAACATACCATAAATTTTGATCTAGTGACCTTGACCTAGATATTTAACCTTTTTTCTTAGAATTGCGTATATTTTTTTATTGCTAAGTGATAGGGCTTTAATATTTCACGCATACATTTCATATGATGTGACCTTTGTTTTGTTACCAAAATATTTACGCAGTGACCTTGACCTAGTTGATTGACACTATTTTCTGAAAATTTGAGATTGACCATATCTTTCAGTTGGTAAGTAAGAGGTCTGATATTTCACATATGACTTTCATTAGACTTTTATAGTGATATCAGTAATTTTGAACCATGTGATCCACCTCCTAGAATAAGCCGCTTCGCAGGCGACACAAGCATTCCTTGGATTGCTATTTTTTTAGATTGAAATTAAATTTTTCATATAAAAGGAAAAAAAATTAAATATCCTTGGAAAATTATATAGCAAAAAACTCGAACCGAAAATAACCCAATCAAGACATAAAAATCGAAATCGAACCGAATCGAGAAGTTCCCGACTCGTTGCAGCTCTAGTCATTAGATTCTATGTAATCTTGTCCGGACAACTCTTCTGACACTATAAATGATAGAGACATAATTCTTTTTGCAATATGATGGGTCTGTGGTCTTGTTGTGCACCTGATATTTTGTTTGAGCCCCTGACCCCCAGGGTCTTAGAAATGGGTGTGGTCATTTTCATCTATATTACTCTATGTAATCTTGTGCTTGCAATTTCTCTGACACTAATATGAATCAAGGCAAAGCCTTTTTGTGCGAGCGGAGAGAAAATAGATATGATTATATAAAATAAAAAAAAGATTTTTCTTTTTTATTTTGACTATGACGGTTTATCTTATCAGACAAAACTTTCTGTTTGATGATTGCCAAAAAAGGTAGTATATAAGGCGAGTGGAAAAACGAAAGCATTTGTAAAATTGATCTAGACCAGCAGATGAACGTTTTAATGGGGGGGGGGGGGGGGGGGGGGGGGGCTTAAAATAGGGTTCTTTAAAAATTCGGTTCTTTATAATTCATTTTTATTTTGTAAGAATAATGTTTAAGCTAGATGAAAATAAATTACTTAAGAACCAAAGAAAAAATAAACATATTCCGACTTCTGACAGTACGAAACCACCCGAGACGAGAAAAGCAATCAGAACGAAACGTCTCCTTTAAAACCGGAAATGTCGGATTTCCCGTGGTTACGCCGCCTTGTTGATGCTTTATCGTTACCTGATTTACGAAAAATATTTTCAATAAATTTAACTTATAAACAAAAATTGAGTATAACATATACGTCTACTTGGAGTCGAAAAAAAATTTAAATGGCAATATCCAGCATCTCCGCAGTAACTCTGTCTGCGAGGGGACGAAAATTTTTGAAAGCATAGTAGTACATTCTCATTCTTTGATTCAGCATATTTTCTCAATAAGATATGTGTATACGCGTTACCATAAGGACGAGCTTCGCTCGCAAAGGCCCTTCAGGCCTTTGCATATAAATGATGGAGACTTAATTGAGTAAGTTCTTTTTGCAATATGATGGGTCTGTGGTCATGTTGTGCACCTGATATTTTGTTTGAGCCCCTGACCCCCAGGGTCTTAGAAATGGGTGTGGTCATTTTCTCCTATATAATTCTATGTAATCTTGTGCTCGCAACTCCTCTGACACTATTAATGATGGAGTCTTAATTCTTTTTGCAATATGATGGGTCTGTGGTCTTGTTGTGCACCTGATATTTTGTTTGAGCTCCTGACCCCCAGGGTCTTAGAAATGGGTGTGGTCATTTTTAGCTCACCTCCACGAAGTTGAGTGAGCTTATGCTATAACCCCACGCGTCTGCGTCCGCGTCCGCGTCTGCGTCCGCGTCTGCGTCCGCGTCCCCGTCTGCGTCTGCGTCCGCGTCCGTGTCCGCGTCTGCGTCCGTGTCCGCATCCGCTTCTGCCTCCGTGTCCGCGTCCGGTTAAGAAGTTTGGGGTAGCTCAGTATCTGACAAAGTACTAATGCTACAGTAACCAAACTTGCACAAGTGATTCATCTTTGGATGCTGAGGTGAACCCATGCATCGTTTGCAGCATCTGACCTACATTTTCCACTTGAGTGACTTGGTTAAGAAGTTTGGGGTAGCTCAGTATCTGACAAAGTACTAATGCTACAGTAACCAAACTGGCACAAGTGATTCATCTTTGGATGCTGAGGTAAACCCATGCATCGGATGCAGCATCTGACCTACATTTTCCGCTTGAGTGACTTGGTTAAGCAGTGATTAGGAAGGACAAAAGGGTTGATGGGCCAATGGCCCCATAGTTTTCGATATCAATGGGACATTTTTTGTTGTAATGGGACATTTAAACTTTTTCATGGGACAATTTTATAAAAGACAGAGATTTACAACGTAAATGTATCAAAACAAAACATCTTTAATGCATGATGTTAACAAAACAAGTTAACTGCATACCAACACATTATTTTTGTAGTTCCATTACAGAATATAAGATTCTCTTCTTGAGAATGCAACATATTGATTTCACCACTTCAAACTGTTCTAGTAAAGTCAACACTACTGTTTTCAACCAGATTCTACATGTACTGATACATACACGTACTGTTCATTTAAGTTGTTAAGCTTTTCAAGATTTGATAATTCGGGGGTAGGGTCCGACAAAGGGTCAAGGGACGGGGCGGACGTAGCGCTCTCGCCAGTCTCGGTATTCCCTTCATCAGAAGCCCCTTTCTTGCCGTTGTCAGATAGCGCCAAGAACAGCATTTGCTGTCCCTTTTCGAGACGAAGCCGCTTCCTCGGCGGCATAACAGTCTGTTTGACGAAAACCGTAGTTTGAAAATCCCCGCTATCGATATTATTGATCACCCAACAGCAAGGTAGAACAGAGCATTTACTTAATATAGCCACGAAAGTATAGAGAGACGTCCGAGGAGTTTTATTTTCACTTTCGTTTTATTTTGACACAAGGTTTGTAAACACAAAGGACGAATTTTCGTTGTGCCATTTGTATAGCTTAAGGTGCACTGTTTACAAAAACAATGGGACATTTTCATCGCCGATGCGCGTATGGCGCATGGCGCACGTCCTTCCCAATCACTGGTTAAGAAGTTTGGGGTAGCTCAGTATCTGACAAAGTACTAATGCTACAGAAACCAAACTGGCACAAGTGATTCATCTTTGGATGCTGAGGTGAACCCATGCATCGTATGCAGCATCTGACTACATTTTCCGCTTGAGTGACTTGGTTAAGAAGTTTGGGGTAGCTCAGTATCTGACAAAGTACTAATGCTACAGTAACCAAACTTGCACAAGTGATTCATCTTTGGATGCTGAGGTGAACCCATGCATCGGATGCAGCATCTGACCTACATTTTCCGCTTGAGTGACTTGGTTAAGAAGTTTGGGGTAGCTCAGTATCTGACAAAGTACTGATGCTACAGTAACCAAACTTGCACAAGTGATTCATCTTTGGATGCTGAGGTGAACCCATGCATCGGATGCAGCATCTGACCTACATTTTCCGCTTGAGTGATTTGGATAAGAAGTTTGGGGTAGCTCAGTATCTGACCAAGTAGTAATGCTACAGTAACCAAACTTGCAAAAGTGATTCATCTTTGGATGCCGAGATGGACCCATGCATTGGATGCAGCATCTGACCTACTTTTTCCACTTGAGTGATTTCGCTTTTAAAAGCCAATATTGAGCAAAGTATAAGTACTACATGTACCAAACTTGCATATTGGATGTATCTTTGATCAAACTTTCATGTAATGACCTTGACCTACTTTTTCCGCTTGAGTGATTTTGCTCTATAAAGCCAATATTGAGCAAAGTATAACTGCTACATGTACCAAACTTGCATATTGGATGTATCTTTGATCAAACTTTCATAAAATGACCTTGACCTACTTTTTCTGCTTGAGTGATTTTGCCTTTAAAAGCCAATATTGAGCAAAGTGTAAGTGCTAGATGTTCCAAACTTGCATATTAGATGTATCTTTGATCAAACTTTCATAAAATGACCTCGACCTACTTTTTCCGCTTGAGTGATTTTGCCTTTAAAAGCCAATATTGAGCAAAGTATAAGTGATACATGTACCAAACTTGCATATTGGATGTATCTTTGATCAAACTTTCATAAAATGACCTTGACCTACTTTTTCTGCTTGAGTGGTTTTGCCTTTAAAAGCCAATATACATGTACTAAGAAATATGTTTGAATTGAATTTTGCTGTCACGAGGTGAGCTTCGTAATCTGTGATTACCTATGTTTAGCTCACCTCGACGAAGTTGAGTGAGCTTATGCTATAACCCCACGCGTCCGCGTCCGGTTAAGAAGTTTGGGGTAGCTCAGTATCTGACAAAGTACTAATGCTACAGTAACCAAACTGGCACAAGTGATTCATCTTTGGATGCTGAGGTGAACCCATGCATCGGATGCAGCATCTGACCTACATTTTCCGCTTGAGTGACTTGGTTAAGAAGTTTGGGGTAGCTCAGTATCTGACAAAGTACTAATGCTACAGTAACCAAACTTGCACAAGTGATTCATCTTTGGATGCTGAGGTGAACCCATGCATCGTATGCAGCATCTGACCTACATTTTCCGCTTGAGTGACTTGGTTAAGAAGTTTGGGGTAGCTCAGTATCTGACAAAGTACTAATGCTACAGTAACCAAACTTGCACAAGTGATTCATCTTTGGATGCTGAGGTGAACCCATGCATCGGATGCAGCATCTGACCTACATTTTCCGCTTGAGTGATTTGGATAAGAAGTTTGGGGTAGCTCAGTATCTGACCAAGTAGTAATGCTACAGTAACCAAACTTGCACAAGTGATTCATCTTTGGATGCCGAGATGGACCCATGCATCGTATGCGGCATCTGACCTACTTTTTCCACTTGAGTGATTTCGCTTTTAAAAGCCAATATTGAGAAAAGTATAAGTGCTACATGTACCAAACTTGCATATTGGATGTATTTTTGATAAAACTTTCATAAAATGACCTTGACCTACTTTTTCCGCTTGAGTGATTTTGCCTTTAAAAGCCAATATTGAGCAAAGTATAAGTGATACATGTACCAAACTTGCATATTGGATGTATCTTTGATCAAACTTTCATAAAATGACCTTGACCTACTTTTTCTGCTTGAGTGGTTTTGCCTTTAAAAGCCAATATACATGTACTAAGAAAAATGTTTGAATTGAATTTTGCTGTCACGAGGTGAGCTTCGTAATCTGTGATTACCTATGTTCTCCTATATAACTATGTAATCTTGTGCTCGCAACTCCTCTGACACTTTTAATGATGTAGACTTAATTCTTTTTACAAGATGATGGGTCTGTAGTCTAGTTGTTCACCTGATATTTTGTTTGAGCCCCTGACCCCAGGGTCTTAGAAATGGGTGTGGTCATTTTCTCCTATATCACTCTATGTAATCTTGTGCTCACAACTCCTCTGACACTATAAATGATGGAGACTTAATTCTTTTTGCAATATGATGGGTCTGTGGTCTTGTTGTGCACCTGATATTTTGTTTGAGCCCCTGACCCCCAGGGTCCTAGAAAATGGGTGTTGTCATTTTCTCCTATATAACTCTATGTAATCTTGTGCTTGCAATTCCTCTGACACTATAAATGATGGAGACTTAATTGAGTTAATTCTTTTTGCAATATGATGGGTCTGTGGTCTAGTTGTGCACCTGATATTTTGTTTGATGCTCTGGCCCCTAGGGTCTTAGAAAATGGGTGTGGTCATTTTCTCCTATATAACTATGTAATCTTGTGCTCGCAACTCCTCTGACACTATAAATGATGGAGACTTCATTCTTTTTGCAATATGATGGGTGTGTGGTCTAGATGTGCACCTGATATTTTGTTTGAGCCCTTGACCCCCAGGGTCTTAGAAAAAGAGTGTGGTCATTTTCTCCTATATATAAATGTAACTCTATGGTATCTTGTGCTCGCAAATCCTCTGATACCATAAATGATGAAGACTTAATTCTTTTTGCAGTATGATGGATGTGTGGTTTTGTTGTGCACCTGATATTTTGTTTGAGCCCCTGACCCCCAGGGTCTTAGAAATGGGTGTGGTCATTTTCTCCTATATAACTCTATGTAATCTTGTGCTTGCAATTCCTCTGACACTATAAATGATGGAAACTTCATTCTTTTTGCAATATGATGGGTCTGTGGTCTAGTTGTGTACCTGATATTTTGTTTGAGTCCCTTACCCATGGGTCTTAGAAAATGGGTGTGGTCATTTTCTCCTATATAATTCTATGTAATCGTGTGTTCGTAACTCCTCTGATACTATAAATGATGGAGACTTAATTCTTTTTACAATATGATTGGTCTGTGATCTAGTTGTGCACCTGATATTTTGTTTGAGCCCCTGATCCCCAGGGTCTTAGAAAATGGGTGTGGTCAGTTTCTTGTATATAGTTGTGTTCTCAACTCTCTAAAGCTATTTATGATGGAAACTTCGTTGTTTATGCAATATAATGGATCTGTAGTCTTAATGTGTCATTGATAGTTCATTTGAGCTAGCAGCCCCTGACCCCTAGGATCTTGGAAAATGGGTATGGCATTATTTTTTGAAATCCTTTTTCTCGGATATTAAAAATTATATGAGTGATGTTCTAGATGCAGTCTAATGGATTTGTTATTTCGTTGTGGTACTTATAATTTATTAGAGTGCCTGCTTGCTATGGTCTTTTGTTTAAAATAGAATGGAAATTGTTATTTATATATGTGTATCTTATTCACTTGTCAATGAGTGAATAAAACAAAACAACCAGGAGAGCTACAGTCTCGTCAAAGACTTCTGTTTACTATTATTAGATACATGTATCACCATAGTGTCTAATTTGGAAGAAGAATTTAATTAAGTTTTTCATAATTTTTCATTTCTACATGTAAAATCTTGTCTAGAAGACCCTCCCCTCAGGCCCTCTTGCATGTTACATGACCTAATATATACATATTGTTCACTGAAAATTTAATATATAGCATATTGCAAAAATCTTTTATCTCTCTCAGTTTAGAAGTGAATACAAGTTTTACATAAAAATAAAGTAATGTTCAGAGTAATTTAAGTAAAAATAAAGAATTTCTATTGAAAAAAAACACAAACATTCTTAATATTCACATCAATTGTTGTAAAAAATTCCCTTGCTCCAACTTTGCAAGAAAAAAAAAAAATTTGCCCCGGTACGTGGCAAAAAAAATAATCTTGCTCCGACAAAAAACCCAAGCCCCCCCCCCCCCCCCCCCCCAGAATATCAAATGGACCATGCCTAAGCTGATTTTTGGTATGCAGATACATTATAGTCTGATAAAGAATAAGTTGAAGTTGGATTTGATTTATTTGTTCTTACAAAAGGTATGTCCTCATAGCAAATTTCATTAAATTTTCCTGTTTTCCAGACCTTTTTCTAAAACACATATTGAACTTATTTCGATGTTGGATTCATCTTTTGGTGTAAGTACAATGTACAGGTCGAGGCAGAGTTGAAGGACATTGGTTAATGCCGGTAGGGGACTTATATCGCTTGAGATTCATAAAATTTTTGCTTATGACAATAGAAAGAAATTATTCATTTTCATGGTCATAGGTCAAAGTGAATGTGAAATTGAATTCGTAACAATCCTTTAATATAGAATCTTAGAGGTGTCATTCAACAACAGATCTTTGTCAATCTTTATACAGTATATAGTGATATTAGGAACACCCCTTTCGATTATCATGTAGGAAGTGATATTGGGTTTTACAAATTGGTACTGGTTAAAGGCCACTGCCTATTTAAAAGTGAATACATTGATATTGATGCTGTGTGTGGGGATGCTGTGTGTGGGGATGCTACGCTTTGCACCGCTTAGTTTTTATTTTGGATCTTGGAATCTATTTGATTTTGACCAAATCCTGCAACAGCAAGCTATGTAATCTTAGATTACCAAATGTTTGGTCTACCTGTATGTCATCAAGCTATCATATTGTTTTTGTGTATGTGGACTCAGGCATTTATCAGAAATAAATGTATTATTTTGTTGACTCCGGCATTTATCAGAAATAAATGTATTTTTTGTTGACTCAGGCATTTATCAGAAAAATATATTTGTTGACTTAGGCATTTATCAGAAATAAACATATTATTTTGTTGACTCAGGCATTTATCAGAAATAAATGTGTTATTTTGTTAACTCTGTAACACTGCATGATTTATTATTTTATAATTTCAGTTTATCATTGATAACTTTGATAGCAGAGAGTGCTTGGCAAACCCATCAGAGACCAAAAGAAGTTAACATTCCTTCCTTGTATAGTAAGTATATAAATATAGTACTATAGTACTAGAATATTTGTAATACCAATACATACAATGTCATATTTGTACTACCAATACTTTTAATGTCATATTTGTACTACCAATACATTTAATGTCATATTTGTACTACCAATATGTTTAATGTCATAATAAGAATACTAAATTCTTTCTTGATAGGCTGAAACATATGAACAAACATGCAAAAGTCATGTAAATTTTTGGTCATGATCACATTAACACTGAATTTCTAAACAATAACAATGCAAAATTGGATCGTCAGACTTACATAATTTCTCCAAAAAGGGTCAAACATTTTGCTGAAAGTTATATAGGTCAATATTGTTGGTATTTTCAGAGAGAGCTTGTCACAAGAAATACAAATACATGTAGTTATGGTCAGTAGGAAGTAAAATACTTTTGTCTGTACAGAGACTGTCTTGTCATAAGGAGTAGACATGTAAAAACATAGGTAATCACAGATTACGAAGCTCACCTCGTGACAGCAAAATTCAATTCAAACATATTTCTTAGTAAATGTATATTGGCTTTTAAAGGCAAAACCACTCAAGCAGAAAAAGTAGGTCAAGGTCATTTTATGAAAGTTTGATCAAAGATACATCCAATATGCAAGTTTGGTACATGTAGCAGTTATACTTTGCTCAATATTGGCTTTATAGAGCAAAATCACTCAAGCGGAAAAAGTAGGTCAAGGTCATTTTATGAAAGATTGATCAAAGATACATCCAATATGCAAGTTTGGTACATGTATCACTTATACTTTGCTCAATATTGGCTTTTAAAGGCAAAATCACTCAAGCGGAAAAAGTAGGTCGAGGTCATTTTATGAAAGTTTGATCAAAGATACATCTAATATGCAAGTTTGGAACATCTAGCACTTATACTTTGCTCAATATTGGCTTTTAAAGGCAAAATCACTCAAGCGGAAAAGGTAGGTCAAGGTCATTTTATGAAAGATTGATCAAAGATACATCCAATATGCAAGTTTGGTACATGTATCACTTATACTTTGCTCAATATTGGCTTTTAAAGGCAAAATCACTCAAGCGGAAAAAGTAGGTCAAAGTCATTTTATGAAAGTTTGATCAAAGATACATCCAATATGCAAGTTTGGTACATGTAGCACTTATACTTTGCTCAATATTGGCTTTTTAAAGCGAAATCACTCAAGTGGAAAAAGTAGGTCAGATGCTGCATCCGATGCATGGGTCCATCTCGGCATCCAAAGGTGAATCACTTGTGCAAGTTTGGTTACTGTAGCATTAGTACTTTGTCAGATACTGAGCTACCCCAAACTTCTTATCCAAATCACTCAAGCAGAAAATGTAGGTCAGATGCTGCATCCGATGCATGGGTTCACCTCAGCATCCAAAGATGAATCACTTGTGCAAGTTTGGTTACTGTAGCATCAGTACTTTGTCAAATACTGAGCTACCCCAAACTTCTTAACCAAGTCACTCAAGCGGAAAATGTAGGTCAGATGCTGCATACGATGCATGGGTTCACCTCAGCATCCAAAGATGAATCACTTGTGCAAGTTTGGTTACTGTAGCATCAGTACTTTGTAAGATACTGAGCTACCCCAAACTTCTTAACCAAGTCACTCAAGCGGAAAATGTAGGTCAGATGCTGCATACGATGCATGGATTCACCTCAGCATCCAAAGATGAATCACTTGTGCCAGTTTTGTTACTGTAGCATTAGTACTTTGTCAGATACTGAGCTACCCCAAACTTCTTAACCAAGTCACTCAAGCGGAAAATGTAGGTCAGATGCTGCATCCGATACATGGGTTCACCTCAGCATCCAAAGATGAATCACTTGTGCAAGTTTGGTTACTGTAGCATTAGTACTTTGTCAGATACTGAGCTACCCCAAACTTCTTAACCGGACGCGGACACGGACGCGGACACGGACGCGGACGCGTGGGGTTATAGCATAAGCTCACTCAACTTCGTCGAGGTGAGCTAAAAAAAGCCACCACAGACATATACAATACACAGACAAGGACATTTTTTTTTTGCTATATAACACAGAACATAGAAGAGTATTTGTCGGCTGACACGTGGCCCTAGCTAGACTCCTTTCGGTCACTGGCCCGATGCCCTAACCACTTGACCACGGCGAAGACATGTTAAATACTTATTACTTATCAATTAAAAGTTATGGTCAACTAAACTTTATTTAAGTTTCAGAAAATTTGTATGTATGGAAAATATTATTTCAATATACCTATGGTTGATAACTTAAGCAAATCTCTGCCTCAAGTGGTGAATTTTCCAACATTTCTCTCCATGACACTAAATATAGATCAACTATTATGACAGCAGCTACTAAATGTAAACTTAGATGAACTATAGATATTTAAATTTCATACTGTCAATCGTAAACTGTAAGCTATTAATTTTAAAAATATAAATCATTTTGATTTTTTTAGGTAATTCTAGCAGGGGGTGTAAGTCAGAGAAATCAGTGGTGTATGGAGACTGTCAGAAATGCTCTGAAGAAGAAATGGTTAAGTACCTATAGCATAAAACATCAGCAAGATCCAATCCTATTAATGACTAGCCCTCAATGATTCTAGTCAACATTGACTCCATATGTGCAAATCAAAGATTATTTTCATCTATTCAGACTTTATTCACATGAAACATAATATACTGTGCATGTACTCAACAAAAATTCTGACACACGATTATGAAAATTTGCTTCATCATATGAATATAGCTAATTTTCACCTATTTGGTACTATGTTCAAATTTACTTTATGTATAAGACTTTCTCATTCATACAACAGTGCTCACTGAATATTTTAATTACATGTATTTGCAAATTGTGCAAACTATGATGTTTAAATGTGGTAAGACATATACACTATACATATGTATGATAGTTAAATTCACAGAATTCTAGATAGTACAACTGACAGGTTTGAAGAATCGATAAATGTCTGTAATATATAGAATTTTCAACAACAGTTTCTTCTGTTTCAGAAATCATCGGTTACTTTCTGCAAGGATACTGGGTATAAACAGTTAGTGGATTGTGACCATATTCAAAAATTTTATAGAAGGTACTCATTTTGAAATATTCTTTAATCTCTTCATTCATTCCAGTATTCTAAACCTGCGAAGCACAGCGACACTTAAAGATCACTTTGTCCGTTGTCCGTCTGTCCATCAGTCAGTCAGTGCGTCCGTCTTTCTGTCTGTCTGTCTGTCACACCTTGGGTGTCACACCCCATAACTTTTCATTGGTAAGTGATAGGGCTTTGATATTTCACATGTGTATTCCTTGTGATGAGACCTTTTTACACATACCATATTTTTTGACCTGGTTACCATGACCTAGATATTTGACCTACTTTTCCAAAACATTAAGATTGGCTATATCTTTTGATTGGTAAGTGATAGGGTTTTGATATTTCACATGTGTATTCCTTGTGATAAAACCTTACTACAAATGCCATGATTTTTGACCTAGTGACCTTAACCTAGATATTTGACCTACTTTAAAAAAATTTAAGACTGGCCATATCTTTTGATTGGTAAGTGATAGGGCTTTGATATTTCACATGGGTATTTCTTGTGATAAAACCTTACTATAAATGCCATAATTTTTGTGTCACCTGGGAAGCATAGCGACACTTAGGGATCACTTTGTCCGTTGTCCGTCTGTCCGTCCGTCCGTCTGTCAGTCCGTCCATCTGTCTGTCTGTCACACTTTGGGTGTCACAGCCCATAACTTTTAAATGGTAAGTGATAGGGCTTTGATATTTCACATGTGTATTCCTTGTGACAAGACCTTCCTACACATACCATAATTTTTGACCTAGTGACCTTGACCTACATATTTGACCTACTTTTCAATAAAAATTAAGAATGGATATATCTTTTGATTAGTAAGTGTTAGGACTTTGATATTTCACACATGCAATCCTTTCTACACATACCATAATTTTTTACCTTGTGACCTTGACCTAGATATTTGACCTACTTTTGAAAAAAAGATAAGATTTGCTATATCTTTTGATTGGTAAGTGATAGGGATTTGATATTATGTGTATTCCTTGTAACAATGCCTTTCTACAAATACCATAATTTTTGACTTATTGACCTTGACCTACATATTTGACCTTCTTTTCAAAAATAATTTAGATTGTATATATCTTATGATTGGTAAGTGATAGGGCTTTGGTATTTCACATGTGTATTTCTTGTGACAAGATCTTTCTACACAGACCATAATATGTGACCTTGTGACCTTGACCTAGATATTTGACCTACTTTTCAAGGGAAGTAAAATTGGCTATAGGTGATAGAGCTTTGATATTTCACATGTGTATTCCTTGTAACAATGCCTTTCTACACATACCATAATTTTTTACTTATTGACCTTGACCTACATATTTGACCTTCTTTTCAAAACAAAAATTAGATTGTATTTATCTTTTGATTGGTAAGTGATAGGGCTTTGGTATTTCACATGTGTATTTCTTGTGACAAGATCTTTCTACACATACCATAATTTTAACCTTTTGACCTTGACCTAGCTATTTTACCTTCATTTCTAAGAAATTAAGGTTTAATATATCTTTTAATTGGTAGGTGATAGGTCTTTAATATTTCTTATGATGGGACTTTTTTGTTACCAATTTTTACGTAGTGACCTTGACCTAGATGATCGACACTCTTTTCTGAAAATTTGAGAATGACCATATCTTTTAATTTGTAATTAAGAGGTCTGATATTTCAAATGAATTTCATTTGACCACTTTCTAGAATAATAATCAAACCGCTTCGCAGGCGACACAAGCATTCCTTGGATTGCTATTTTTTACCTAGTGACCTTGACCTAGATATTTGACCTACTTTAAAAAAAAAACTACGATTGGCTATATCTTTTGATTGATAAGTGATATGGCTTTAATATTTCAAATATGTATTTCTTATGATGAGTCCTTTCTTTTATTCCCAAAAAATTGTAGCTAATGGTCTTCCCCTAGATGATTGACCTTTTCTGAAAGAAATAGATTGACCTTATCTTTTAATTGGTAAGTAAGAGGTTTAATAGTTCACATGTGAGTTCATTTGACAAGATTTTCCCACTGATACATGTACACATATTAAACCAAGTGACCTTGACCTATATATTTGATCAACTTTTAAAAAATAGGCCACTTCGCAGGCGACACAAGCATTCCTTCGATTGCTGTTTTTAAATGCCCCTTGGTATAACTTACAACTTGTATTGAAAAAATGTCGTATATTTTTTTTATTAACATATCCAAGTCAGCATGTTTAAACCAATCTTCTCTTTTTCAGCTGTAATATTTCAAACAATGAAACAAGAAGGAACTTTTGGATATTTGAAGGACTGACATTCTTAGTAGGAATTGTGTCATATATTCTTGTGCGCCATAGACAGAGAAAGCTGGACTCATTATTGATGGAAAAAATTAATAGACAGATTGCATCAGGAACGTAGTGCATCTTCAGATTGTTTCAACTTTAGCTCAACTGATCAATGAAGATTACAATACTTTGTTGTTCAATGTCCATCTATGTTTACTGGTAAAGCTGTAATGATGTCATAACTCGGTCTGCAGCACATTATTACTCTTTGATCTCCGCTCTGTTGATAGCCCTAACTATTTTCATACATGCAGGTCCATGATTTTTACTATAGTCTGACATTTCTGTTTTCTCTTATTTTGAATATCCTTTGTTTTCATATAATGTAAGGAATCTTGTTTCCTTTCTTGAATTTAATCTATGAACATTACTAACCCCCCCCCCCCCCCCCCCCCCCCCCAAGAAAAAAGCCCAAAGAATTGGGTATATAGGAGTCTTATTATCTATTAGGGGTGAAATGATACAGCAAAAGTGAACCATGCTATATTGCGATATTTTATAAGCTGTATTGCGATATATTGTTTCTTTTTAATTTTATCATTTTTAATGTAAAATCAGATTCCTCTTTGTATGTTTGTCAACACTCTTCATATTTTTTGATTGAATTTCACATGGTCAATATCATTTTCTTGAAAGAAACACACACAAGTCATTGAATGATTTTGAGTGCCATTGTCATAATTCAAAACTGATTAAAATCAAAGTGATCAATTCAATGATTTATTCATGTAATCTATTTTGTTGAGAACATAATTTGATTTTTTCATTGAATTGAATACATTTCAGAATTATTGCAAAAGATGAAAAGGATGTGTCTTAGCTTTCGACCAAGGTTATCCCTGTAAGGTCAAGTTACCATGAAAAAGAAATTTTTGAAATCTTGCTGAGGCCATAGCCTTTTCATAATTATGTTGCCTGCAATGCAAAAGTGAAATACAGGGATCATTAGTTGTTCACAAAATTTGTTACCCACTTAGCAGAGAAATATTACTTTAGAATATAGGTCCATTAAGAAATTAGGGGTATAATACTCTACTTTCGGTTATTTTGATATTAGAAAAATTTTAAAATACTAGGGCTGAGTATTGCAGCTCAAATTTGTATTGCAGTATATTGCGATATTTAGAAAAATATATTGCGATATATTGAAATATTTTATAACATTAAGATTCCTTATGATTTTCATATGCTTTCAAAATTTCATAAAAAATACAAAAATGTTTGATGGATGACGTGCAGACAAATTTGACAGTCCTTCTATAACATTCGAAGTCATTCATACATGCATGAATATCCGGTTGAAAGATTTACTTTTCTGCTTGACATGTGTAGTGTGTTGACGTTTAAAGGTCGAACAAATTCCTTGGTATCTATAGTATTTGGCTGTGCAGCAAAGTACTGAAGCTACTTTTTTTAATTAGTCGTGTTTTAAAAGTGGCTAGTCAGGAAATTGTAGATTTTATCACTGCTGTTATCAGTTGAAATATTAAAAATCAGAGATGGAATGCACAGGATGTAATTCACAACATTCTAACTTGGAGGTCATACATGTATCTTAAATGCATACCATAACGTCACAGAGATAAGAATTATACCCACCTTTGGCAAGTTGAATTACCCTATTGTTGTACATGTATTTTGAGTAGGAATTCGTGTTCTCTCATAATTTTCAAAGAAACAACTTAAAAATATGAAGATAAAAAATATCGTCAAAAATTGGTTTTTGAAAATGAATACCGAAGCCTCGTATTGCAATATACTGGTACCGCGATAAAACCGCTCAGCTCTATTAAATACATGTACAACAAAGTTAGCTAAAGATGCATGACTTTGTCATTGTTTGGAACCTTACATTTTAAGGATGAGTTGAATGAAACATTAAAAAATATCAAATATCTAAACTATATGGAAGTACATGTACATGTTTCCTAGCTTTTTTGACAATATTATTATTATACCCTTAATACCTTAAAGCTTTCATGAAGGTGGGGTTCTGTTTAATTATGAAAAGGAGAAATTCTACTTATTGTAAGTGTTTAAAATTTTTCAGTCTTTTTGATTCAGGAAAATGTTACAAATATTGCATGCATATTTCTTAACTGTATGCAATGTAATTGTTTGAGAATATTTTAGAGAGTATATGTGGTTACCATTGTGTTTAATTTTATACATGTATTACACTTTCTCAGGAATGTGATGTCAAATGAAAGTACAACTGAAATACATTAGTAATAATCATAGGAAAATAGAAATTAACATCTATGTACCACATGCTCTATCTTAATCATATTTTTAGCTCACCTCGACGAAGTTGGATGTATCTTTGATCAAACTTTCATAAAATGACCTCGACCTACTTTTTCCACTTGAATGATTTTGCCTTTAAAAGCCAATTTACATGTACTTAGAAATATGTTTGAATTGAATTTTGCTGCCACGAGGTGAGCTTCGTAATCTGTGATTACCCATGTTTTAAAGATATGTGCAATGCAGTATTCATGTTATAGTGTTGGAAAATTTGTGTATGATAATATGAGAGTAACTTGAACATCATTTTTGCATGTACAGATTACAGATTAGTTCTCTGTTCTGATTTAGTTATACACAAGTCTCATTTTTATATGCCCGTCATTTGACGGGACGTATTATGGTATGGCGAAGTCCGTCCGTCTGTCCGTCTATCCGTCCGCCTATGGAACGCAATAACTTGAATACGCGTCAACGGATTTTTATGAAATTTATACATAGGGATCAGACTGTGGAGAGGAAGCCGCCTTTCGATTTTCAGGTTCATCCGATTTGTCGTTACAGAGTTATGGGACTTAGATTTTTAAAATACAGTGAAAATATACTAAAATATTTAAAAATTATTTAAAAATCTATTTCTGGTCGAAATGTTTTGAAATTTGGTATACTTCAAGTAGAAAGGATGTTCTTTGACATATGTAACGGGTTTTTAATTTTTTTGTCGCATAACCGAGATATTGTGTGTAATGGGAAGGGGGGGGGGGGGGTGGGTTATATGCACATACATTTTAAGCTAAGGGCAAAATATAGGCGCATGGAACGCGATAACTTGAATATGCGTCAACGGATTTTCATGATATTCATACATTATGATTGGACTGTGGAGAGGAAGCCGCCTTTCGATTTTCAGGTTTATTCGATATGTCGTTACAGAGTTATGGGACTTAGATTTTTAAAATACAGTGAAAATATACTAAAATATTTAAAAATTATTTAAAAATCTATTTCTGGTCGAAATGTTTTGAAATTTTGTATACTTCATGTAGGAAGGATGTTCTTTGACATATGTAACGGGTTTTTAATTTTTTTGTCGCATAACCGAGATATTGTGTGTAATAGGAAGGAGGGAGGGGTGGGTTATATGCACATACATGTTAAGCTAAGGGCAAAATATAGGCGCATGGAACGCAATAACTTGAATATGCGTCAACGGATTTTCATGATATTCATACATTTTGATTGGACTGTGGAGAGGAAGCCGCCTTTCGATTTTCAGGTTCATTCGATATGTCGTTACAGAGTTATGGGACTTAGACATTTTAAAATACAGTGAAAATATACTAAAATAGTTAAAAATTATTTAAAAATCTATTTCTGGTCGAAATGTTTTGAAATTTTGTATACTTAAGGTAGAAAGGATGCTCTTTGACATATGTAACGGGTTTTTAATTTTTATTCGCATAAGCGAGATATTGTGTGTAATAGGAAGGGGGGGGGGGGGGGGGGGGTATATGCACATACATGTTAAGCTATGGGCAAAATATAGGCGCATGGAACGCAATAACTTGAATATGCGTCAACGGATTTTCATGATATTCATACATTTTGATTGGACTGTGGAGAGGAAGCCGCCTTTCGATTTTCAGGTTCATTCGATATGTCGTTACAGAGTTATGGGACTTAGATTTTTAAAATACAGTGAAAATATACTAAAATAGTTAAAAATTATTTAAAAATCTATTTCTGGTTGAAATGTTTTGAAATTTTGTATACTTCAAGTAGAAAGGATGTTCTTTCACATATATAAGGGGTTCTTGAATTTTTTGTCACATAATCCAGAAATTATGTGTAATGGGGGGGGGGGGGGGGGTTATATGCACATACATGTTAAGCTAAAGGCAAAATATAGGTGCATGGAACGCAATAACTTGAATATGTGTCAACAGATTTTCATGATATTTGTACATTTTGATCAGACTTTGAAGAGGAAGCCGCCTTTCGATTTTAAGCTAGGTTCATCCAATTTGTCCTTATGGAGTTATGGGACTTAGATATTTTGGTGTTGTGAAAAAAATCCCAACGGGCGTATCTTGCTGCGTGAGCGTAGGCTTTATTTCAAATGAAATTTTCATTTTTGGACACTTTTATACATGTAATGCATGTGTATGCCTTTAACTGGGCCTAAATTGGTAATAAAGTATCTTGTATCTTGTTATCGTAAAACTTAATGTTCTGCTCATTACATGCACATGTACTGTTACTGTACTAGAATACTGTACTAGAATATGGAGAATCTAAGAAGTTCTTCATTCAAAATAAATAATTACTTTAACTAACAAAGTTACAATGTAGTTAGCTTTTCAATCTTCCCTCACAATTAAGGGTCTTGTCTTCAAACAGGGACCTGTCTTAGCTATACCCTCTGTCTTATGTGATCATGGATTTCCCAACTTAACCATTTTCATGTAACTGAACCTGTATTAGGAGACCACCTGTCTTGTGTGACTTTGATATAAAATTCCCTTGAAGGGTTATTAAAACAAGTTTAAATGTACTGCCAATCTTCAGCTTTGACAAGATGTTGCACTGTTACATTTCCATGATTTCAGAGTAGTTTTCACTGAAAATGGTCACGAAATGGTGAAGTCTCCTAGTTTTTCTCCTACTCAAGAAATTATTTTTCAGATTACAGCTTGACAGTCTAGTTAAAGAGTTGGGTTTAAATTCGACACCTGGAAATCCCACTTACACCCCAATAAACCTTTCTGCCTCTGAAATAATAGATAACCACAAATCAGCTCTTGCTTCCTTTGGCTTCGACACTACCAATTTAGATTTAGATTTACCATACTTATACTGCATACCTAAAATGCATAAGAATCCGTACAAACAACGTTTCATCGCTGGTTCCTCAAAATGTTCTATGAAATCTGTATCGATCTTACTCACCAAAGTTTTATCTGAAATCAAATCTGGGCTACAAAAATATTGTTCGACAGTATATTCTCGCAGTGGTATCAACCAGATGTGGATTTTAAATAATTCGAAGGAACTTTTAGAACATCTGAAATCCACTCATTTTAGTAGAGTCCATTCGATCAAAGCCTTTGATTTTTCGACACTTTACACTACAATTCCACATTCTAAATTGAAAGAAAGACTCGCAAAAATTATAAGTAATGCGTTTACAAGTAAGAACGGTAATCGCAAATACAAATTTATTGTTGTTAACTATGACAAAACCTACTTTGTAAAAGAAAAGTCTGATTCTGAAAATAAGTACACTGAAACAGACACTATTCAGATGTTAAACTTCCTGATCGACAACATTTTTGTGGTGTTTGGAGGAAAGGTCTTCCAGCAACTTGTCGGAATTCCAATGGGGACCAATTGTGCCCCACTCCTTGCCGACATTTTCCTTTACTCGTACGAAGCTGAATTCATTCAATCTTTGGTCTCTGAAGGGAAAAGATACTTAGCTTCTGACTTCAACTTCACTTACAGATACATAGACGATGTGTTGTCCATCAATAATCCAAAATTCGCGGATTACCTGAGCAGTATCTATCCTTCGGAGCTTGAAGTCAAAGAAACTACAGAGACAAATAATTCAGCATCCTATTTGGACATAATGTTGTCCTACGACACTGATGGTCACATGAACACCTCACTCTATGACAAACGTGACGACTTCAATTTCAGCATTACGAACTTTCCTTTTCTGAGTAGCAACATCCCTTCATCGCCTGCTTATGGCGTGTTCATATCTCAGTTGATACGCTATGCCAGAGCAAGTACCAAATATACGAATTTTGCTCTGAGAGCTAGGCGTCTTTCAGATAAGCTTCTCAGTCAGGGATATGTTTGTGACCGACTAACATCGTCACTGAGGAAGTTCTACGGTCGATATGGGGAACTCGTTATTCACTATGATGTCCCACTATCCAGAATGGTGGATGATATTCTGTCATAGACCATTTGAACCATCAAACCAAAGATTGTACTCTATATCTTCCAAATGGAAGTAACCGGATGTGACAGTTCTACCGAATTGAAGCCACGGGTGTTGCATGCAAGCAGGAGATGCTTACTCTTCCTGGGCACCTGGTCTCACTCTCATATCGGGAGTTCGCTTCTTTTCATATGGTGGAGGTTTTTGTTTTTGTTTGCTTTGGTTCCTGTTTTATCCTGATTTTGTATGCCTTCGGTTTCTGATTTTCTGAATTATCGATTTTGAACTGTAGACAGGGATATGGTCATTATCCATATTTGTCATTTTTACCACTGTTCATGTGTCACTGCTGGTGGACAAATTGTCCCCGAGGGCACTTGTCGAGTAGTCTTTTGCTTAAATGGATAGAACTCAAGAGACCTACAAAGTGGCTGGGGAGTCGCCCACTATAAAAAGGCCCCAACCTGTTGCGTCTACGGACACATACGCAACAGGTAACTTAGGTGTCCCTAGAATTAGCTTACACGACATTAGAGATGAAACATTTGTAGTTAGTAACAACCATGAGTTTTGGTATAAACATGCAGATGGGTATATTAAAATCAAGCCCTGTAAGATTGAAGTGGTCGATATACTAAAAGAGCACCTATTTTCACCAAGCGATTGCTCAATTTCTAAGTGTGGCATGAAGAACTGCAAAACTTGTAACATCCTAATAACAGACACTTCATTCTCAAGTAATCTCACAAAACAAACATTTAACACGCATAGTTTTGAAAACCTTAACTGCATGACATCTAATGTTGTGTACGGAATAGAGTGCTCACTTTGTGGATTGATTTATGTGGGCGAAACCAAAGGCCAGCTCCGAAAAAGAATGTCAGGACACCGGTCAAAAATAAATAATAAAGGAAGTCAACTCCTTTATCGACATTTTGACCAGGCGGATCATTCTGTTTTATCTATGAGAGTCAGAATCCTGGAGAAAATATATCACCCCACAAACAATCCCAATTTGAGCACACCTCTCCGTCGCAACAGAGAAGAGTTCTGGATAAAAAATCTTAACACTGCAGCGCCCTATGGGTGCAACGATAACATCAGCACTATAGGAAACTTAACAAGTCCCGGTTGTCAATCGGTAAATGTGACTAGCTTATTCAACAGATCACAAAGAAGACCTCGAAGTCATGGCATTCGAAAATATAATAGGCCTGAGATACATAGTTTCTCCTTCGATGACTTGGTTCCATTTTTGAATGAGCCTCTAGGCCTGCATTATATTCGTACCAAATTATACTCTGTTCCTTTACGGAAGTTACACGAAATCTACGATTATACGAAGGACCTCGCATATACCGATACACGTTCCCCAGAATACAGACTACAAGGAGTCATCTTGGACATTTCTACTTTTCGTTTATTTCAAGCAGTTAGATCAGATAAATCAGAGGAGAAAACAAACCGCCCTTTCATTAAAGTAAGATTTGCAAACAAAGGTATTGATAACTTGAATCTTGGTCAAATTTTGAATCACAAAACTGTCACAGAAAAAATCCCACCATATTTCAAAAGAAAAGAAACTCCTTGTATTTCCTATAGCTACACACCAACAGTTGCATCTAAAATTTACAATTACAAACGATTCCTGCAGTGTATTGATTTAAGTAATCCCTCACTACATCCACTTCCCTGCGAATGTTCTTCATCGGATTTCAACTACCCTCCTTGTGGACACGTTATTACTGGTGACCTTAGTATAGTCAAGAACGACAAGTTGAGAGAATTGTTAAAAAAGGGTCCCAAATATAGAGAAAGTATGTCCTTTACATGGAACCAAAATGTCAAAATTATCATGGACTCTTGTGAGGAATATGCAAGACGTTGGGCAAAGAAAGAGGATGTACAGCTCGACACCCTTTCCGAATGGATAAAATCAATCAGAGGGTTACTTTTATCTAGAATTAACCGATTAAAATCAACTGTGAACACCAGATTCGTGTCTATATTTAAAGACCCTGATGTTATCACAGAACTTACCTACCTCCAAGAACATTATGTCATCACACCAGCGGACAAAGCCTCAAATAATTACACATTTACTTGCAAAAAGTACTATTTCGACAGTCTAGTTAAAGAGTTGGGTTTAAATTCGACACCTGGAAATCCCACTTACACCCCAATAAACCTTTCTGCCTCTGAAATAATAGATAACCACAAATCAGCTCTTGCTTCCTTTGGCTTCGACACTACCAATTTAGATTTAGATTTACCATACTTATACTGCACACCTAAAATGCATAAGAATCCGTACAAACAACGTTTCATCGCTGGTTCCTCAAAATGTTCTACGAAATCTGTATCGATCTTACTCACCAAAGTTTTATCTGAAATCAAATCTGGGCTACAAAAATATTGTTCGACAGTATATTCTCGCAGTGGTATCAACCAGATGTGGATTTTAAAGAATTCGAAGGAACTTTTAGAACATCTGAAATCCACTCATTTTAGTAGAGTCCATTCGATCAAAGCCTTTGATTTTTCGACACTTTACACTACAATTCCACATTCTAAATTGAAAGAAAGACTCGCAAAAATTATAAGTAATGCGTTTACAAGTAAGAACGGTAATCGCAAATACAAATTTATTGTTGTTAACTATGACAAAACCTACTTTGTAAAAGAAAAGTCTGATTCTGAAAATAAGTACACTGAAACAGACACTATTCAGATGTTAAACTTCCTGATCGACAACATTTTTGTGGTGTTTGGAGGAAAGGTCTTCCAGCAAATTGTCGGAATTCCAATGGGGACCAATTGTGCTCCACTCCTTGCCGACATTTTCCTTTACTCGTACGAAGCTGAATTCATTCAATCTTTGGTCTCTGAAGGGAAAAGATACTTAGCTTCTGACTTCAACTTCACTTACAGATACATAGACGATGTGTTGTCCATCAATAATCCAAAATTCGCGGATTACCTGAGCAGTATCTATCCTTCGGAGCTTGAAGTCAAAGAAACTACAGAGACAAATAATTCAGCATCCTATTTGGACATAATGTTGTCCTACGACACTGATGGTCACATGAACACCTCACTCTATGACAAACGTGACGACTTCAATTTCAGCATTACGAACTTTCCTTTTCTGAGTAGCAACATCCCTTCATCGCCTGCTTATGGCGTGTTCATATCTCAGTTGATACGCTATGCCAGAGCAAGTACCAAATATACGAATTTTGCTCTGAGAGCTAGGCGTCTTTCAGATAAGCTTCTCAGTCAGGGATATGTTTGTGACCGACTAACATCGTCACTGAGGAAGTTCTACGGTCGATATGGGGAACTCGTTATTCACTATGATGTCCCACTATCCAGAATGGTGGATGATATTCTGTCATAGACCATTTGAACCATCAAACCAAAGATTGTACTCTATATCTTCCAAATGGAAGTAACCGGATGTGACAGTTCTACTGAATTGAAGCCACGGGTGTTGCATGCAAGCAGGAGATGCTTACTCTTCCTGGGCACCTGGTCTCACTCTCATATCGGGAGTTCGCTTCTTTTCATATGGTGGAGGTTTTTGTTTTTGTTTGCTTTGGTTCCTGTTTTATCCTGATTTTGTATGCCTTTGGTTTCTGATTTTCTGAATTATCGATTTTGAACTGTAGACAGGGATATGGTCATTATCCATATTTGTCATTATATTACAGATGCAACGTGCAAAGCTGAAGCATACATCACATAAAAAATAACCATCTTGTAATGCAATATGACTCCATTACATTCATCCATAACCTTGATTAACAGCGTTCACCCTTGAAACATGTACATGTATACAAGTGTGTGAATGAAGATTGGCTTATAAAAATGTGTACAGATTGATTCAACAGGATTCATCCTCGATCCATTTGCTACATGTGTACAAAAGTGTGAAAGAGGAGTGTTACTTATAAAAATGTACATTGATTACAGCATGTAGAACATTGACGCACAACATTAATCGACAGAATCCATCCTTGATCCACAGGCTACCAGAGTATGAAAGATAATTGTTGGCTGATAAAGCATAAAGAGCATCTAGCCATGACCTTGATGTTAAAGTAAACAGGGGTTATCCATTGTCCACTTATTTACTGCATGTGTCAGTCAAATGTGAAAGGTTGATTTTTGGCTATAACAAAGAACCTACAGCATGTAGAGCATTTCCTATCACAATACCAAAGACATTTTCCTTAAAGCCATCAAGTGTTATCTTAAATTACATGCAATCCTTACAAGACAACACTTTGGGCACCTTGATCTTTGGCTCTGCGATCTTCACTCTGAAGTTTGACATACTTTTAGGGGCAAGACACTTTCAGCAATGTCTCCATCCTCATTAAAAGTGAAATGCTCATTTCAATATGTGTTCCTTATAAAAAGACCATTCTACTGATACCATGGTTTCTGATCCCAATGACATTTCTCTACCACTTATACATGTATACTTGGATTTTGACTTGAGGCAAATACATGTACACTTACTGTATTGTAGATACAGTTTACATGTATTCTGGTTTTGAATGAAAAGCTGCAAACAGAGGTATTGTACACATATTGCTCGTTTTTCAATAGAAACAATTCAGTGGCAGATTTAGAGGGGGCTGGGCCCCCCTTTTCCTTCCAAAGTTATGCTTTTGTGCATATAAATTGCATAAAAAATAAATTTAGAAACAATATTTTTGGCTCGCCATGACTACTGTAAATGGGGAAATAATTGCGGTGGTTTTAATTTCGCTATGTTCGCGGTTTCAAAATTTTCCGCGAACATTAAACCCCCGCAATGATTGTATATTAGACAAAAAATAAAGAGGAATATAGAGGAAAAGATGTTCATATGCTTCAAATAGGAAAGCTATTGAATAGTTCAATTCTCTTAACATGTTTTTCTTTTAAGTTGGTACATGCATATTCGTTTGTACAATTAAAGGTATCGATAATATTATTTACGATGCATCTATTATCATACCCGTAATCTTTTTATTATTTATTATTTTTTTTTTGTTAAAAGGAAGATGACGTTGACACGCATAGCGCAAAACGTACGCGGTTAATTAGTTTCAATCTACTTATCCGTTCTCTGTTAATTGATATTTTATCGTTTCTATGTAATTATCACTAATTACTACGTGTTTGTCATTAATTACCACAAGTATAGTTATAACTACAAACAACAATCAAATTACATGTGTGCTTGTGCGACAAAATCTTTATACATGTACCAAAAGTGTATAAGTTTTTTTTCTTCTGCAACTTTCGATACCACTAAATTAAAGCAACCGCAATTGGCTACATTCAGAAAACCACGAACTTTTAACACTAAACCCGTTTACAGTATTATTAATTGAATAATAATTTTGAATCGCCTTATTTTTCAATTCTTTAATTAATGCATCTTGTATATTCATTTGCTTTTCTAATCAAATAATTTGAAAAGTGGCGGCACAGCCATGGTTTTATCTCCCTTTTCAACAACATACTTGTAAAAAACATTGATCAATTTGTAAAGGAAATCCTTAATTCTGATGCCAGCATTCAAAAATTTTCGCTTGCTTGGCAGCTTTTCTTACATTATAAAATTCAACTAATAAGGATTTTCTCTATAAAAGGATATACATATGTAATGTAAAGTGCAACTTCCAACAATGCCAAAATTGTGCACTGCAATTCTTCATCTTTCAAGTAGCTTTTCTTGAAGTTAAGAACACTACCAGGTGGTAAAATTTTCTTATCTCCATGCATCAGAGTTGTAACAGTACAGTATATTAGGAGAGATAACTCTTAAAAAATTGTCAAAATGTTCATGTATTGGAAAAACGGGAGCTTGTAGGGAATTACCTTGACATTAAGGTTTAGTAAATAAATACAAAGATTCTTGAAAGGTCTGATGAAGTCATGCAGCAGAAAAAAGAACGTAGAAGTCTGTATTATGTGAATATCTGTCTTTTATCAATTATCCATATAACATGACACAACATAATGTAGATTTTACAATGATTTCTACATGAAGAAATTTAAAATGAAGAGGAAATTATTATATGATTTCTACATGAAGAAATTTAAAATGAAGAGAAATTATTACAAGATCAATAGTCAATGTAAAGAGTGACTACACAAGAAACAAAAGAAAAACAATGTTGAACTTATTTTGTATTGAATAAAGCCTACGCTCACGCAGCAAGATACGCCCGTTGGGATTTTTTTCACAACACCAAAAAATTTAAGTCCCATAACTCCATAAGGACAAATTGGATGAACCTTAAAACCGAAAGGCGGCTTCCTCTTCAAAGTCTGATCAAAATGTACAAATTTCATGAAAATCTGTTGACACATATTCAAGTTATTGCGTTCCATGCACCTATATTTTGCCCTAAGCTTAACATGTATGTGCATATAACCCCCCCCCCCCCCCATTACACATAATTTCTGGATTATGTGACAAAAAATTCAAGAACCCGTTATATATGTGAAAGAACATCCTTTCTACTTGAAGTATACAAAATTTCAAAACATTTCAACCTGAAATAGATTTTTAAATAATTTTTAACTATTTCAGTATATTTTCACTGTATTTTAAAATATCTAAGTCCCATAACTCTGTAACGACATATCGAATGAACCTGAAAATCGAAAGGTGGCTTCCTCTCCAGAGTCCAATCAAAATGTATGAATATCATGAAAATCCGTTGACGCATATTCAAGTTATTGCGTTCCATGCGCCTATGTTTTGCCCATAGCTTAACATGTATGTGCATATACCCCCCCCCCCCTTCCTATTACACACAATATCTTGCTTATGCGACCAAAAAATTAAAAACCCGTTATATATGTCAAAGAGCATCCTTTCTACCTTAAGTATACAAAATTTCAAAACATTTCGACCAGAAATAGATTTTTAAATAATTTTTAAATATTTTAGTATATTTTCACTGTATTTTAAAATGTCTAAGTCCCATAACTCTGTAATGACATATCGAATGAACCTGAAAATCGAAAGGCGGCTTCCTCTCCACAGTCCAATCAAAATGTATGAATATCATGAAAATCCGTTGACGCATATTCAAGTTATTGCGTTCCATGCGCCTATATTTTGCCCTTAGCTTAAAATGTATGTGCATATAACCCACCCCTCCCCCCTTCCTATTACACACAATATCTCGGTTATGCGACAAAAAAATTAAAAACCCGTTACATATGTCAAACAACATCCTTCCTACATGAAGTATACGAAATTTCAAAACATTTCGACCAGAAATAGATTTTTAAATAATTTTTAACTATTTTAGTATATTTTCACTGTATTTTAAAATGTCTAAGTCCCATAACTCTGTAATGACATATCGAATGAACCTGAAAATCGAAAGGCGGCTTCCTCTCAACAGTCCAATCAAAATGTATGAATATCATGAAAATCCGTTGACGCATATTCAAGTTATTGCGTTCCATGCGCCTATATTTTGCCCTTAGCTTAAAATGTATGTGCATATAACCCACCCCTCCCCCCTTCCTATTACACACAATATCTCGGTTATGCGACAAAAAAATTAAAAACCCGTTACATATGTCAAACAACATCCTTCCTACATGAAGTATACAAAATTTCAAAACATTTCGATCAGAAATAGATTTTTAAATAATTTTTAAATATTTTAGTATATTTTCACTGTATTTTAAAAATCTAAGTCCCATAACTCTGTAACGACATATCGAATAAACCTGAAAATCGAAAGGCGGCTTCCTCTCCACAGTCCAATCATAATGTATGAATATCATGAAAATCCGTTGACGCATATTCAAGTTATCGCGTTCCATGCGCCTATATTTTGCCCTTAGCTTAAAATGTATGTGCATATAACCCACCCCCCCTTCCTATTACACACAATATCTCGGTTATGCGACAAAAAAATTAAAAACCCGTTACATATGTCAAAGAACATCCTTTCTTCTTGAAGTATACAAAATTTCAAAACATTTCGACCAGAAATAGATTTTTAAATAATTTTTAAATATTTTAGTATATTTTCACTGTATTTTAAAAATCTAAGTCCCATAACTCTGTAACGACAAATCGGATGAACCTGAAAATCGAAAGGCGGCTTCCTCTCCACAGTCTGATCACTATGTATAAATTTCATAAAAATCCGTTGACGCGTATTCAAGTTATTGCGTTCCATAGGCGGACGGACAGACGGACGGACGGACAGACGGACAGACGGACGGACTTCGCCATACCATAATACGTCCCGTCAAATGACGGGCGTATAAAAATCAAATAAGAGATAAATCAACCTCAGGTCAATATGAAAGCCAAACTAAATATCTTTTAACTCCGTTATCAATTTGATGGTTTCCAGAATTTGGGACTTCAACTTTAGATGCAACACGTATACATAATTTATAATAGTCTAAGCATAAACATGTTACATGCTATTTGAAACTAGTACAAAATGACTATACATATATTTTTAAATCCTATTGAATCATGATATTCAGACCCCTACTGTTCATACTACTGCTCAGTATAATTTTGCATTGCAATATCATTTTGGGGCTTTTCTTATTCAAAACATGCGATCCATATACCGTTAGGGATAGATCTTTAAATAGTGAAAATCATTCATTCATCTTTAAAATGGGTCAATTCAACATTTGGATGACATTTTCCCCACTGAATGAACAGTGTAGCATAGCACTGGTGTCTGTCCCCTCAGCAAATACAAGTTGATTTAAAGCTCTGTATAATCATTTTAAGTCTTTGACAACAGCGTCAATTTCATCCATTTGGTCTTTCAGTTGATTCCATTGCTCTAAATTCAAGGATATACCTGAAAATAAAACGTGATGTCAGCTTTTAAGGTAATCATAATTATTCTTAACTCATATTCAAATAGATGTTTGTACTGTAAACTGATTTATTTTCACCAGTATCAATTTTTGCCAACTACTACCCAACATTTACATTTGTCATACTTGTACCAATGACTATATCTACAAATGACACTTTTACCTTTCTTGCCAGGTCTGAGTTCACCGTCTGCTTCATAATGTTCTCTAATACTGACCATAACCTTCCCTCTGAACTCACTCACAGTCACAAATCTCATCTTGGATAACTGCAATTAATATAACAAGTCAAATGACTTGAAGAATAAAATATATATTCAGCAACTGCAAGAACTTCGGCCAAAAAGAAATATTTCCCAAAATGGTGGCTCAAAAATAGTTCTATGAAGCTTTTTCCGAAGATTCACACAGGATGCAAGAGAATGATGATGGACAGAAAAAGAGAGTACTATAGCAACGGCCTATTTGAGTTTCAACCATTTTTGATAGATACATGTACATGGCATATCTGTCAGACAAACATACAGGTAATACAGACTAGTTTAAATATTACTCCCGTCCCACACTTTATTTCTATTTGGTTATAAGTGTGTGTAAGAGGGCTTCAATTCCTCCCCATAGATCACTATGGAACAAGTCGATTGTGTCTCAAAGTTTGCATGTTACTGCAAGATGACAAGATGTGCATGTTTTAATGAAAACCACAAAGAGTAGTGAACTCCTATGTCAAAACCTATCTTATTAGTCAATACTTCTGGAATTCTTAGTCTAACCCACCTACTAGAGTGCTGATTATTTTTGAAAACCTTACCGGAAAAAAATGCTTCTGGTAAGGTTAAACACGCGACTCAGACATTAATCGTTGAGCAACATGACTTAGATAGGGAATATCACAGATAAGAAATGGAAATGTATTAATTTTACTGCTAGTTTAATTCACATATGCAGTATCATCTTGGTATCATGCAGTAACATGTGATTGTGATTAGGCAATCGCTTGTGCCACATCAGCCTGTGAGAAGAAATTGAAGTCCTCCTACCCACATAAATGAAAATTTGCCCCCAACGGGAAGAAAAAAAAAAAAAATACCCCACAGCAATATTTTTTTGGAAAGTTATCTAAGGATTAAGGTCAAGCATCTATTGTGACCTTGTCCTTTGATATATGATCTTGGTTTAAGGTCACGACTGACCCTTAGGTCCTAAGGAACATTTCAGTGAAATATTGTTGCAATCCATCCACAGGCGAAGCAGTTATGCTCTGGACAAGGTTTTTTCTAATTATGTCTATTGTGACCTTTGACTTATGACCTTGATTCAAGGTCATGACATACCCTTAGGTCCTAAGGAACTGCGTTATATTACTGAAATACATCCACAGAGGAAGGAGTTATGCTCTGGACAAGGTTTTACAAATGATGTCTATTGTGACCTTGACCTTTGAACTTGTTTCAAGGTCATGAGACACGACACAACCTTAGGTCCTAAGATATATTTCTGTGAAATATTATTGAAATCCTCTGGACAACGTTTTATTAATGGTGTCTATAGTGACCTTTACCTTTGACCTTGATACAAAATCATGACATACCCTTACGTCCTAAGGAACATTTCTGTGAAATATTATTGAAATCCATCCACAGGGGAAGGATTTATGAGGTTTTACTAATCATGTCTATTGTGACCTTGACCTTTGACCTATGTTCAAGGCCATGACACATCCTTAGGTCCTAAAGAACATTTCTGTGAAATATTACTGAAATCCATCTACAGGTGTGATGGACAACTAGACAGACAAACAGGGTGATTCCTTTATTATCCCCCCAAAACTTTGTTTGCATGGAGTATAATAAGCAAATAGAAAAAATATTTCGGAAGGGCAAAATATTGAAGCTGAATTGAGACAGGCATAATTATTCTATTGACAAAAACCGTTTTCTGATATGACCCACAAATACCTGGAACATATGCTCTCCTCCTGGTCCTTTTGATGACTTTTTTTCTGCCTTGTCTTCTTTCTTCTCTGATTTCTTTTCTACCTTCTTTTTCTTTTGTTTTGGCTAAAATTAGGGTTGTCATTGTCACTATATTAAAACATTCTAATTAAATTTGAAAAGGGTAATCCAAAACTCTAGTATAATAAAAACCATAATGAAATGAAAATCGCAATCCAAGGAATGCTTAAGTTGTGTTGCCTGCGAAGCGGCTTATTTTTAAAAAGTGGATCAAATATGTAGGTCAAGGTGACTTCGTTCAAAATCAATGGCATCAGTACAGTAGAAAGTCTTGTCAAATAAAATAGATTAAAAGATATGGTCAATCTCAAATTTTCAGAAAAGATGGTCAGTCATACAGGTTTAGGTCACTACGTAAAATTTTAGTAGCAACAGAAAGGTCTGGATCATCATAAGAAATACATGTGTGAAATATTAAAGCCGTATCACTTACAAATCAAAAGATTAAGCCAGTCTTAATCTCTTTGAAAAGAAGGTCAAATATCTAGGTCAAGGTCACTTAGTCAAAAGTTATTAGAAATGTCATGCTACAAGGAATACACATATGAAATATTAAAGCCCTATCACTTGCCAATCAAAAGATATAGCCAATTTTAACTTTTTTCAAAAGTAGGTCAAATCTCTAGGTTAAGGTCACTAGGTAAAAAATTATGGTATGTTTAGAAAGGTCTTGTCACAAGGAATACATATGTGAAATATCAAAGCGCTCTCACTTACTAATCAAAAGTGGCTGAGACACCCAAAATATGACAGATGGACTGACTGATGGACAGACGGACCACAGATAAAGTGATCCCTAAGTGTCGCTATGCTACACAGGCGACACAGAAAGTTTAAAAAGTTTAAAATCTTAGTCAGAGTACTTCATAATAATTAAAATGTGCCTCGCACTGTCATTGTTGATATGTAAAAGAAAGAACAAACAGACTTAGACAACTATGATGCGATCAACTGGCTCATCTCACAAAAACGGAGTTTGCACAGTAAGTCAGACCACCATTTCGATAATAGTTTATCAGACATGAGTCAATTTTGTTGCTTCTGCCAGCATTTGCGACACTTTTTGACACCTCTACTGTATTGATATAAACTTAGTTCATTTTTCGTTCGCATGGTGAAGATCAATTTATTAATTAAACTTCAGATAGAAAACAGAAAAGAAAAGATTAACATGATTAATTTACCCCTTAAAAGATAATGATATTTACTAAACACCAGTTCTTCATTAATTTTCTAGAACTGGCAATTTCATACTCCTTTGAAATTTCTGCAACTAATAAACAATTTTACAACTATATCATACCAACCTCTCCTTCTGAGTCAGATTCCGAGGAGGAAATGAATTCTTTTGACTTAGGCATCTGAAATAGACAGAGAAATAAAGTTAAGACATACATATGTTGGCCCTGGCCCTTGTATTTAATCTTTATCTATATGGAATCCCTGCAGTCTTTGCTTGAATCTCACTCAGTATCAGTATTTGAGTATACCACACACAAACTATCCAAAGCTTACTTTCATAATTATGTTTAAGGTACATGTAAACTTTCCATTAGGAAGTTTAACTTTAGATAATCGCATTATTGCCCTCTGCAAGAACAAGAACATCGGAGTAAGATATTAAATCTTATTAACGTGTGCATAAATATCGACGGCTCCTGGTTGGACGCATGAAAGTTGCAGCATTTCTAACATGGCACTTCCCCGAACTCGTCCAAACTTTTGAATTTTAAGTCTTTTACTCAATTGTTCATGTTTTATATTCACAACTTTCAACGTCATTACCTGAATGACGTTGGCGATCAATAGTAAGGGAGTTAAAATCAAATACACAATCAGCAACTTCGTGACTTGGGTATAAACAACGATAGTAAGCTTAACGAATTTTGACTTGTACTGAGGGTTTTTTAACGTAAGAACAAGAAGCACATCACTCACCTGATTTGCAGATATAGGAATGATAGTGGACAATTTGTAGGAGGCTTTTGAGTATTTCCTTTCTTAAGGTTTCGTGACATTTGAAGTGGTAACTTGCAGAGATGTTAAAAATATATCAGCCAATCAGAGCCCTTGGCAGCCATATTTGTTGACCAATCAGCCATAAAACACATATTTGGTAGAGGACCTTGAAAAATACAAACTTGGTAGAGGGTAATGAGTACTTGCTTCCTGTGAAGTTTCGTGAAATTTTGTGCAGCAGTTTCAGAGAAGAAGTCCAAAATGTGTGAGCAAATCAGAGCCTGTGGCGGCCATCTTGGATTTCTGATCGGCTCGAAAAACACAAACTTGGTCATTGTTGGTAGAGGGCATTGATAACTTCCTTCCAGTGAAGTTTCAAGAGATTCTGTGCAGAAGTTTCAAAGTAGAAGTCAAAAATGTGTCAGCCAATCAGAGCCTTTGGCGGCCATCTTGGATTTCCGATCGGCTCGATAAACACAAACTTGGTAGAGGGCATTGAGTACTTGCTTCCTGTGAAGTTTCATGAAATTCTGTGCAGCGATATCAGAGGAGAAGTGGAAAATGTGTCAGCCAATAAGAGCCTGTGGCGGTCATCTTGGATTTCCGATCAGCTTGAAAAACACAAACTTGGTAGAGGGCATTGAGTACATGCTTCCTGTGAAGTTTCGTGAAATTCTGTGCAGCGGTTTCAGAGGAGAAGACGAAAAATGTGTAAGCCAATATGAGCCTGTGGCGGTCATCTTGGGTTTCCGATCAGCTTGAAAACACAAACTTGGTAGAGGGCATTGAGTACTTGCTTCCTGAGAAGTTTCATGAAATTCTGTGCAGTGGTATCAGAGGAGAAGTGGAAAATGTGTAAACCAATTAGAGCCTATGGTGGCCATCTTGGATTTCCGATCATCTCGAAAACACAAAATTGGTAGAGAGCATCGAGTACTTGCTTCCTGTGAAGTTTCATGAAATTCTGTTCAGCAGTTTCAGAGGAGAAGTCGAAAATGTCTCAGCCAACCAGAGCCTAGGGCGGCCATCTTGGATTTCCGATCAGCTCGAAAACACAAACTTGGTAGAGGGCACTGAGTACTTGCTTCCTGAGAAGTTTCATGAAATTCTGTGCTGCAGTTTCAGAGAAGTTGAAAATGTGTCAGCCAATCAGAGCCAGTGGTGGCCATCTTGGATTTCCGATTGGCTCGAAAAACACAAACTTGGTAGAGGGCATTGAGTACTTACATCCTGTGAAGTGTCATGAAATTCTGTAATGTGGTTTCAGAGGAGAAGTCGAAAATAAGTCAGCCAATCAGAGCCTGTGGCAGCCATCTTGGATTTCCAATCGGCTCCAAAAACACAAACTTGGTAGAGGGCACTGAGTACTTGCTTCCTGTGAGGTTTCGTGAATTTCTGTGCAGCGGTTTCAGAGGAGAAGTCCAAAATGCGTCAGCCAATCAGAGCCCTTATCAGCCATATTTGTTGACCGATCCGCACAAAAAACACAATTTTGGTAGAGGATCTTGAGTACTTGCTTCCTGTAAGGTTTTGTGAAATTCTGTGCAGCAATTGTTAACGACAGAGGACAGATGCTGGGCTATGACAAAAGCTCACTTGAGCTTCGCTCAGGTGAGCTAAAAAACCAACTTGGTAGAGGACCTTGAGTACTTGCTTCCTGTAAAGTTTCATGAAAATTCTGTAAATAGCAGTTGCAAAAAAAAAAAAAAAAAAATCTTGGTAGAGGAACCTGAGTTTTTGCTTCCTGTAAGGTTTCATGAAATTCTGTGCAACAGTTGCAGAGGAGAAGTCGAAAATGCGTCAGCAAATCAGAGCCCTTAGCGGCCATATTTGTTGACCGATCCGCACAAAAAACACAACTTTGGTAGAGGTACTTGCTTCCTGTAAGGTTTCGTGAAATTCTGTGCAGCAATTGCAGAGCAAAAGTCCAAAATGTGTCAGCTGATCAGAGCCCTTAGCATCCATATTTGTTGACCAATTGGCATGAAAAACACAAACTTGGTAGAGGACTTTGAGTACTTGCTTCCTGTAAGGTTTCGTGAAATTCTGTGACTCGGTTGCAGAGGAGAAGTTGAAAATGAGTCAGCCAATCAGAGCCCTCAGCGGCCGTATTTGTTGACCAATTAGCACAAAAAACACAAACCTGGTAGAGGACCTCGAGTGCTTGCTTCCTGTAAGGTTTCATGAAATGCTGTGCAGCGGTTGCAGAGGAAAAGCCAAAAATGCTTTAGCCAATCAGAGCCCTCAGCAACCATAGTCACGAAAAACAAAAACACAAACTTGGTAGAAGACCTTGTGTACTTGCTACCTGTAAAGGTTTGGGGAAATTCTTTGCAGCGGTTGCAGAGGAGAAGTCAAAATGTAAAAAGTTTATGCCCGACAGACAGACGACATGCTATGAAAATGGCTCACTGGAGCTTTGCTCAGGTGAGCTAAAAAGAGCTTTATAATAACTTTAGTGCGTTCCGTGGTTGCCATATTTTTTTCCCTTTTTTTCACTTACACATCACGTTGTTTCTTCTCATAAAAATGAAGATATACCTTGGCTTACATAAATGTAGGACCTCTGAGAATCACAATTTTTCCCTCACATTTAGATCTTATTTTGTTGATCGAAGTATCAAGTTCCTCAAGTTATATCAGCACTAGGAGGTCGATAATAGCTACCTATGATGATTTTCTTACTTTTAGTCTGCATTTCGGCCCACACAACTTAACATCAACTGTCACTGTTTTCTACTTCTAGAGTCTCAAATTCATCATGAAAAGAGATGAAGACGCCTCCCCCATTTTTACTGCAGTCCTTACGGTAGACGTTTTTTGTGATATCCATCGGGGAAAATCTCTGCGTTTTTATGCTCGGCAGATAATCAGGACTCAGTGCCTAGATTAGTAGAACAACATCTGGTTTGAAGTAGTCAATACATTCAGCAAGTTTGGTGCGTTTATTTTGAATGCTCTGACAATTCAAGGTTATAACAGTTAGGTTTTGACAAGGTAGTTTGTGTGGACTAGTGGATAGGGCTGAGTATAGTGGGTCAAATTTGTATTGCGATACATGTATTTGGAAAAATATTGCGATATATTGCAATATTTTATAGCATCGGGATTCCTCATGATTTTCATTTTCCTACCTCAATGTTGCTTTAAAATTTATTTAAAAAATAAAACACCGCTAAAGACGATATGGCCGGATTGCAAAGTACGTTTTTGTCACAAACTGGGTCAAGGTCAATAGGTCAAATAATACAGCATATATTGAAAGGTTTTGTCAGAGGCAACCTACATGTATAAAATAAAGTTTCTACTGCATACAGTTCCATAGATTTTGCTTAACCAGAAACTTTAACCAAAATCCTTAACTAGGTCAAAGTCCAAGGTCAAGGTCACTAGGTCAAATGTTATGGCATAAATTGAAAGGTCTTGTCATGGGCAAGCTTCATGTATAATATAAAGTTTCTACTGCATATAGTTACTTAGATTTTGCCTCAACCAGAAACTTTAACCAAAATCTTTAACTAGGTCAAAGTCCAAGATCAAGGTCACTAGGTCAAATGTTACAGCATAAATTGAAAGGTCTTGTCATGCGCAAGCTTCATGTATAATATAAAGTTTCTACTGCATATAGTTCCTTAGATTTTGCCTCAACCAGAAACTTTAACCAAAATGTTGACAGCATACGAACGGACAGACAGACGGACGGACATCGTCAATCTATAGACCGGAATTGCTTTGCAATCCGGCCAAACATCGTCAATCTATAGACCGGAATTGCTTTGCAATCCGGCCAAAAACTGAAAATGTCATGATATAATTATGAACATGTGCAGACAAATTTGACAGTCCTTCTGTAACATTCAAAGTCAATCATATACATGCATGGATATCTGGCTGGGACACCGGCAGACACTCATGGACAGACAGTGCAAAAAGTCACTAGCAAACTTATTAAACTTCTTTTAAAGTACCCTTATAAACCAGAAGTCTCTGACGAGACTGTAGCTCTCCTGGTTGTTTTGTTTTATTCACTCATTGACAAGTCAATTAGATCATGTAGATACATACACATAAATATCAATTTCCATTTTTTTTTAAACCAAAGACCATAGGGAGCAGGCGCTCTAACAAATTACAAGTAGCACAACGAAATTACAAATCCATTAGACTGCAACAAGAATATCACTCATATATTTTCTAATATTCGAGATAAAGGATTTCAAAAAATAATGCCATACCCATCTTCCAAGATCCTAGGGGTCAGGAGCTGCTAGCTCAAATAAACTACCAATGACACAATAAGACTACAGATCCATTATATTGCATAAACAACTAAGTTTCCATCATTAATAGCTTTAAAGGAGTTGAGAGCACAACTATATACATTGTACTGGAAAATGACCACATCCCTTTTCTAAGACCCTGGGGGTCAGAGGCTCAAACTAAATATCAGGTGCACAACTAGACCACAGACCCATCATATTGTAAAAAAATAGCAATCCAAGGAATGCTTGTGTCACCTGCGAAGCGGTTTGATTGTTATTCTAGAAAGTGGATCAAAATTATTGGTTTCAGTAGAAAAGTCTTGTCAAATGAAAAATTGGTAACAAAAAGGTCTCATCATAAGAAATATTAAACACCTATCACGAACCAATTAAAAGATATATACAACCTTAATTTCTAAGAAAAAAAGGTCAAATAGCTAGGTCAAGGTCAAAAGGTAAAATATTATGGTCTGTGTAGAAAGGTCTTGTCACAAGGAATACAGATGTGAATACCAAAGCCCTATCACTCATCATAAGAAATATTAAACAACTATCACCAACCAATCAAAAGATACATACAATCTTAATTTTTTTGAAAAGTAGGTCAAATATGTAGGTCAAGGTCAATAGGTAAAAAAATTATGGTAAGTGTAGAAAGGCTTTGTTACAAGGAATAAACATGTGAAATATCAAAGCCCTATAACTTATCAATCAAAAGATATAGCGAATCTTATCTTTTTTTCAAAAGTAGGTCAAATATCTAGGTCAAGGTCACAAGGTCAAAATTATGGTATGTGTAGAAAGGTCTTGCCACAAGGATTGCATGTGTGAAATATCAAAGTCCCAACACCTACCAATCAAAAGATATACCGGTATCCATTCTTAATTTTTTTGAAAAGTAGGTCAAATATGTAGGTCAAGGTCACTAGGTCAAAAATATTGGTATGAATACACATGTGAAATATCAATGCCCTATCACTTACCAATCAAAAGTTATGGGCTGTGACACCCAAAGTGTGACAGACAGACAGACAGACAGACGGACGGACAGACAGACGGACGGACGGACAAAGTGATCCCTAAGTGTCGCTATGCTTCGCAGGCGACACAAAAAATTAAGTCTCCATCATTTTTAGTGTCATAGGAGTTGCGAGCACAAAATTGCATAGAGTTATATAGGTGAAAATGACCACACCCATTTTCTAAGACCCTGGGGGTCAGGGACTCAAACCAAATATCAGGTGCACAACTAAACCACACATCCATCATACTGCAAAAAGAATTTTAAAAGTCTCCACCATTTATAGTGTCAGAGGAGTTGCGAGCACAAGATTACATAGAGTTATATAGGAGAAAATGACCACGCCCATTTTCTAGGACCCTGGGTGTCAGGGGCTCAAACAAAATGTCAGGTGCACAACTAGACCACAGACCAAGTGTAATGTAAAAAGAGTTACATTTCTATCTCTTATAGTTTCAGAGGAGTTGCGAGCACAAGAATTGTTTACGGACGGACGGATGCCGGACAAAGGGTGATGACATAAGCTCGACTGGTCAGAGACCAGTAGAGCTAAATCACAGATTACGAAGCTCACCTCGTGACAGCAAAATTCAATTCAAACATATTTCTTAGTACATGTATATTGGCTTTTAAAGGCAAAACCACTCAAGCAGAAAAAGTAGGTCGAGGTCATTTTATGAAAGTTTGATCAAAGATACATCTAATATGCAAGTTTGGAACATCTAGCAGTTATACTTTGCTCAATATTGGCTTTAAAGAGCAAAATCACTCAAGCGGAAAAAGTAGGTCAAGGTCATTTTATGAAAGATTGATCAAAGATATATCCAATATGCAAGTTTGGTACATGTATCACTTATACTTTGCTCAATATTGGCTTTTAAAGGCAAAATCACTCAAGCGGAAAAAGTAGGTCGAGGTCATTTTATGAAAGTTTGATCAAAGATACATCTAATATGCAAGTTTGGAACATCTAGCACTTATACTTTGCTCAATATTGGCTTTTAAAGGCAAAATCACTCAAGCGGAAAAAGTAGGTCAAGGTCATTTTATGAAAGATTGATCAAAGATATATCCAATATGCAAGTTTGGTACATGTATCACTTATACTTTGCTCAATAGTGGCTTTTAAAGGCAAAATCACTCAAGCGGAAAAAGTAGGTCAAGGTCATTTTATGAAAGTTTGATCAAAGATACATCTAATATGCAAGTTTGGTACATGTAGCACTTATACTTTGCTCAATATTGGCTTTTAAAGGCAAAATCACTCAAGCGGAAAAAGTAGGTCAAGGTCATTTTATGAAAGTTTGATCAAAGATACAACCAATATGCAAGTTTGGTACATGTAGCACTTATACTTTGCTCAATATTGGCTTTTAAAAGTGAAATCACTCAAGTGGAAAAAGTAGGTCAGATGCTGCATCCGATGCATGGGTCCATCTCGGCATCCAAAGATGAATCACTTGTGCAAGTTTGGTTACTGTAGCATTAGTACTTTGTCAGATACTGAGCTACCCCAAACTTCTTATCCAAATCACTCAAGCGGAAAATGTAGGTCAGATGCTGCATCCGATGCATGGGTTCACCTCAGCATCCAAAGATGAATCACTTGTGCAAGTTTGGTTACTGTAGCATCAGTACTTTGTCAGATATTGAGCTACCCAAAGCTTCTTAACCAAGTCACTCAAGCGGAAAATGTAGGTCAGATGCTGCATCCGATGCATGGGTTCACCTCAGCATCCAAAGATGAATCACTTGTGCAAGTTTGGTTACTGTAGCATCAGTACTTTGTCAGATACTGAGCTACCCCAAACTTCTTTACCAAGTCACTCAAGCGGAAAATGTGGGTCAGATGCTGCATACGATGCATGGGTTCACCTCAGCATCCAAAGATGAATCACTTGTGCCAGTTTGCTTACTGTAGCATTAGTACTTTGTCAGATACTGAGCTACCCCAAACTTCTTAACCAAGTCACTCAAGCGGAAAATGTAGGTCAGATGCTGCATCCGATGCATGGGTTCACCTCAGCATCCAAAGATGAATCACTTGTGCAAGTTTGGTTACTGTAGCATTAGAACTTTGTCAGATACTGAGCTACCCCAAACTTCTTAACCGGACGCGGACGCAGACGCGGACGCGGACGCATGGGGTTATAGCATAAGCTCACTCAACTTCGTCGAGGTGAGCTAAAAAGCAGGAATTAAACACAAACGTCAGTGAATTTCAATAAGTATACCAATGATCATTTACTTTTGTCCTTGACAAATATGTAGGTCAAGGTCAATAGGTAAAAAAATTATGGTAAGTGTAGAAAGGCGTTGTTACAAGGAATAAACATGTGAAATATCAAAGCCCTATAACTTACCAATCAAAAGATATAGCGAATCTTATCTTTTTTTCAAAAGTAGGTCAAATATCTAGGTCAAGGTCACAAGGTCAAAATTATGGTATAGTGAAGACACTTCGTTGTGTTTAAAAGTGGCGAGTCAGAACGTTGTGGAACTGATCACAATTTTATCACTACTGTTATCGGACGCAACACAAAACTCAGACTGAAGCTCTCCTGGTTGTTTGGTAAAATTCGTCTAAGTGGCATACTCTTTTTCCAAGACCCCTGGGGTCAGGGGCTTAAACAAAATATCAGATAAACAACAAGACTCTCCCTCAGTAATACTTTCTAAGAATTGGTGTTCAAAAGATTACATGGAGTTATTTAGGAGACCAGAAGTCTCTGACGAGACTGTAGCTCTCCTGATTTTTTTTTTTTTTAAACATCAATTTCCTTTCTTTTTTCTTTTCGGACAAAGGGTGATGACATAAGCTCGACTGGTCAGAGACCAGTAGAGCTAAAAAAGCAGGAATTAAACACAAACGTCAGTGAATTTCAATAAGTATACTAATGATCATTTACTTTTGTCCTTGACATGTACAGTGTGTTGACAAACTATAGAGGCCAAACAAGCGTTATTTATTTCTTAGAATCTATTGGGCTGTGTAGCATAGTGAAGACACTTCGTTGTGTTTAAAAGTGGCGAGTCAGAACATTGTGGAACTGATCACAACTTTATCACTACTGTTATCGGACGCAACACAAAACTCAGACTGAAGCTCTCCTGGTTGTTTGGTAAAATTCGTCTAAGTGGCATACTCTTTTTCCAAGACCCCTGGGGTCAGGGGCTTAAACAAAATATCAGATAAACAACAAGACTCTCCCTCAGTAATACTTTCTAAGAATTGGTGTTCAAAAGATTACATGGAGTTATTTAGGAGACCAGAAGTCTCTGACGAGACTGTAGCTCTCCTGATTTTTTTTTTTTTTAAACATCAATTTCCTTTCTTTTTTCTTTTAAACCAAAGACCATAGGGAGCCGGCATTCTAACAAATTATAAGTAGCACAACAAAACAACATATTCATTAACTAGAATATCACTCATATAATTCATAATATCCGAGATATAGTATTTCAAAAAAGAATGCCACACCTATCTTCCAAGATCATAGGGGCCAGTGGCTGCTAGCTCAAATAACCTATCAATGACACAACAAGACTTAACAAGAATTAACTCTCTATCATTAATAGATTTAGAAGAGTAGAGAGCAGGAAAAAATTACCAGACCCATTTTCTAAGACCCTGGGGGTCTAGGGCTCAAACTAAGTATCAGGTGCACAACTAGACCACAGACCCATCATATTGAAAAAATAATTAAGTCTTCATCATTTATACCATAGTGTCAGAGAAGTTGTGAGCACAAGATTACACAGAGTTATATAGGAGAAAATGACCCATTTTCTAAGACCCTGGGGGTCAGGGGCTCAAGCAAAATATCAGGTACACAACTACACCACAGACCCATCATATTGCAAAAAGAATGAAGTTTCCATCATTTATAGTGTCAGAGGAGTTGTGAGCACAAGATTACATAGAGTCATATAGGAGAAAATGACCACACCAGTTTCTTGGACCCTGGGTGTCAGGGGCTCAAACAAAATATCAGGTGCACAACATGAGCACAGACCCATCATATTGCAAAAAGAATTAAGTCTCCATCATTTATAGTGTCAGAGGAGTTGCGAGCACAAGATTACATAGAGTCATATAGGAGAAAATGACCACACCCATTTCTTAAGACCCTGTGGTCAGGGGCTCAAACAAAATATCAGGTGCACAACTCAAGAATTAAGTCTCCATCATTTATAGTGTCAGAGGAGTTGCGAGCACAAGATTAAATAGAGTTATATGGGAGAAAATGACCTCACCCATTTTCCAAGACCCTGGGGGTCATGGACTCAAACAAAATATCAGGTGCACAACTAGGCCAAAGACCTATTATAATGCAAAAAGAATTTACTATATATCATTTTTACTTTTTGAGAATTCATGTTCACAAGATTACATGCTAGGGTTATATAGAAGACCAGAAGTCTCTGACGAGACTGTAGCTCTCCTGGTAGTTCTTTCTTTAAAACATCCATTTCCTTTCTTTTTTTTAACAAAAGACTATAGGGAGCAGGTGCTCAAACAAATTATAAGTAGCACGACAAAACAACATATCCATTAGACTGCAACTATAATATCACTCATATAATTTATAATATCTGAGATATAGTATTTCAATAAAGAAAGCCACATCAATTTTAAAAGATCCAAGGGGCCAGAGGCTTCTTGCTCAAATGAACTATCAATGACAAACTAGACCACAGATCCATCATATTGCAAAAAGAATTAAGTCTCCATCATTTGTAATGTCAGAGATGTTGCGAGCGCATGATAACATGGAGATATATATATAGGAGAAAATGACCACATCCATTTTCTAAGACCCTGGGGGTCAGAGGCTCAAACAAAATATCAGGTGCAACACTAGACCACAGACCCATCATAATGCAAAAAGAATTAAGTTTCCATCATTTATAGTGTCAGAGGAGTTGCCAGCACACGATTACATAGAATTAAAATAGCAATCCAAGGAATGCTTGTGTCGCCTGCGAAGAAGATTATTATTCTAGAAAGTTGATCAAATTTATTGGTATCAGTAGAAAAGTATTGTCAAATAAAATTCATTTGAAATATCACACCTCTTAATTACAAATAAAAAGATATGGTTATTCTCCAATTTTCAGAAAAGAGTGTCAATCATCTAGGTCAAGGTCACTACGTAAAAATTGGTAACAAAAAGGTCTCATCATAAGAAATATTAAAGACCTATCACCTACCAATTAAAAGATATATACAACCTTAGAAAAGAAGGTCAAATAGCTAGATCAAGGTCAAAAGGTAAAACATTATGGTATGTGTAGAATGACATTGTGACAAGGAAAACACATGTGAAATATCAAAGCCCTATCACCTATCAATCAAAAGATATAGCAATATTACTTTTCTTGAAAAGTAGGTCAAATATCTAGGTCGAGGTCAAAAGGTAAAATTTTATGGTCTGTGTAGAAAGGTCTTGTCACAAGAAATACACATGTGAAATACCAAAACCCTATCACTTACCATTCAAAAGATATAGCGTTATCCATTCTTAATTTTTTTAAGTAGGTCAAATATGTAGGTCAAGGTCACTAGGTCAAAAATTATTGTATGTGTAGGAAGGTCTTGTCACAAGGAATACACATGTGAAATACCAAAGCCCTATCACTTACCAATCAAAAGATATAGCGAATCTTATCTTTTTTTCAAAAGTAGGTCAAATATCTAGTTCAAGGTCACAAGGTCAAATATTATGGTATGTGTAGAAAGGGGTTGCCACAAGGATTGCACATGTGAAATATCAAAGTCCTAACACTTACCAATCAAAAGATATATCCATTCTTAATTTTTTTGAAAAGTAGGTCAAATATGTAGGTCAAGGTCACTAGGTCAAAAATTATGGTATGTGTAGGAAGGTCTTGTCACAAGGAATACACATGTGAAATATCAAAGCCCTATCACTTACCAATCAAAAGTTATGGGCTGTGACACCCAAAGTGTGACAGACAGACAGACGGACGGACTGACAGACGAACAGACTGGACAACGGACAAAGTGATCCCTAAGTGTCGCTATGCTTCGCAGGCGACACAATAAAGGAAGAAATGACCACACCCATTTTCAAAGACCCCAGGGGACAGAGGCTCAAAGAAAATATAAGGTGCACAATAAGACCACAGACCCATCATATTGCAAAAAGAATTAAGTCTCCATCATTTATAGTGTCAGAGGAGTTGTGAGCACAAGATTACATAGTTATTTAGGAGAAAATGACCACACCCATTTCTAAGACCCTGGGGGACAGAGGCTCAAACAAAATATTAGGTGCACAACAAGACCACAGACCCGTCATATTGCAAAAAGAATTAAGTCTCCATCATTTATAGTGTCAGAGGAGTTGCGAGCACAAGATTACATAGAGTTATATAGGAGGAAATGACCACACCCATTTTCTAAGACCCTGGTCAGGGGCTCAAACAAAATATCAGGTTCAACACTAGACCATAGACCCATCATATTGCAAAAAGAATTAAGTCTCCATCATTTATAGTTTCAGAGGAGTTGTGAGCACAAGATTACATAGAGTTATATAGGAGAAAATGACCACACCCATTTTCTAAGACCCTGGGGGTCAGGGGCTCAAACAAAATGTCAGGTGCACAACAAGACTACAGACCCATCATATTGCAAAAAGAATACACTATCCATCATTTATAGTGTCAGAGGAGTTGCGAGCACGGGATTACATAGAGTTATATAGGTGAAAATGACCACACCCATTTTCTAAGACCCTGGGGGTCAGGGGCTCAAACAAAATATCAGGTGCACAACTAGACCACAGACCCATCATATTGCAAAAAGAATTAAGTCTCCATCATTTATAGTGTCAGAGGAGTTGCGAGCACAAGATTACATAGAGTTATATAGGAGAAAATGACCACACCCATTTTCTACGACCCTGGGGGTCAGGGGCTTGAACAAAATATTAGGTGCACAACTAGACCATAGACTAATCATATTGCAAAAAGATTTAAGTCTCTATCATTTATAGTGTCAGAGGAGTTGCGAGTACAAGATTACATAGATTTTCATAACCACGCCCATTTTCTAAGACCCTGGGGGTCAGGGGCGAAACCAAATGTCAGGTGCACAACTAGACCACATACCAAGTAGGATGCAAAAAGAATTAACTTTCTAACACCTATGGTTTGAGAGGAGTTGCGAGCACAAGAATTGTTTACGGACGGACGGACAGACGGACGAACGCCGGACAACGGGGTATCGCATAAGCTCGACTGGTCTAAGACCAGTAGAGCTAAAAATGACCACACCCATTTTCCAAGACCCTGGGGGTCAGGGAGTCAAACAAAATATCAGGTGCACAACTAGACCACAATTCAATTTTATTGCAAAAAGATTTAATTCCCTATCAATTATAGTTTCTGAGATTACGTGTTCACAAGATTACATAGAGTTATATAGGAGAAAATGACCACACCCATTTCCCAAGACCCTGGCGGTCAGGGGCCAAAACAAAATATCAGATGCACATCTAGACCATAGGCCCAATATAATGCAAAAAGAATTAATTTCTTACCATTTACAGATTCAGAGGATTCGCATTCACAAGAAAAGTTTAACGGACAGACGGACGGACAATCGCCGGACACAGGGCCATCGCATACCGGTGTCAAAGCTAGTGATGGGAAATCGGTTCAGAATCATAATCGATAATCGGTTAGAATCGGTTGGTGTATCCGATGCGATTCTACCGATTATAATCAGTGATATTATTTTCCTAAATATTTCTATACTGTTATTATCTTTTATCCGAATAAAAAATATATGTTTCATTCATTACTTACCAACAAAGCAGCTCTATGTGTTTTAATCACATGCCCTTATCGTAAACAATAAAGTAATCAAAGTAATCAAAGGCCTTCTCCTTACAGTTGTTTCATTTAAAATAATTTGTGATGAAAAGTATACAAAAACGGATCTTTATTTTGCGGAGCGTGTGGTGTGGAATGTTCACATTTGCTTGCAAGTACAGTACATGCATCTGTGAAAGCAAACAGTAACATAAATATTCAGACAGGAACGCTCAATAAATCTCAATCAAATATTAAATCAGTTGTAACTTAAAAATTGAAAAGGATTGAAGTAGAACATACTGTCACCGTCAGTATGTCAAAAATATGTAGTCCTTGGAGATTGTAATAAATGATTTTTTTTACAAGTTTTCTCTCTAATTTATCAGAGATCACTTTATGCTGAAAACACTCATTTTCCACAGTAAGAAAGTTTTGACCATCAGACAGACTTTTCTCTGATCTTGGTACCCCCCCACCTTTCAAATTTCCCGCTATCGATTATTTTACTTTCAAATCGATTATCGAAATGGGATGACTTCAACACGCCGCTAATCGATTATTATCGATTATCGGCCCATCACTAGTCAAAGCAGTAACCGAACGGAAGAAGTAACCAAACGATTATGGTGTAGGCAGTGATTGGGATAAGCATGCGCCCTGCGCCATAGTCACATTCAATTCTAAGATGTCACATTTAAATTTTACTTAGTGCGCCAATGTGGCGCATTAAATTTCTAAACAAATTGTGGAAATCTTCTGTTTCTTTCATTCAACATGGTGATGACTTGACCATAATCAGTTATTTAAAGTTCTGCATGCGATTTTTTCGTATCAATTGATACACAAGACAGCAATTTGAAAGTGTCATTTATTCAAAACACCATCGTTTCCTGTTGCAACAATCCCTATTTCAAGACATTATACATGTATGTACGTACAAATGGTCTTCACCTATTAAGACGAATCATGGACTTAATTTGTTAACAAAACGCAAACATACAAAGTTTGTCATTAGATTTGGATGTACTGTAGTTTACAACAATTTATAACAGAGTGTGTATTTTGTGGAGGGGGTTGGGTTCAGGCAAATTTTGAATTATAAATTCAGGTTTAAAGCATGCAAAAATATTTAAGAAGATCTTTTGAGACTGTTTTGGTCAAATGCGTCCCCCTATTTCCTATGTTTAAGTACAGAAAAGTCCGTCCAGACAATTGGAGCGGCGGGTGATGCAGATCTATATATGTTCTTGCTTGTTTGTGTGGTTTTTTTTTTTGGGGGGGGGGGCAGCAAATTGCTCATGGCACATTCATTTTCAACAATGGCACATTCATTTTGTAAATGGCACATTGATGTCCCAGGATATGGGGCCATTGTCACATTCACCCAATTGCCTATCCCAATCACTGTGTAGGGGGTATTTAAATTAACGAAATTGCATAAAGTTAAGGAAACTTATCAAGTTTCCCTAGAAATCATCATAAGTGTCAGCATTTTTATAATAAGGTGACTTGATGAATAGTTTTTGGTCATTAATTAAGCAATGATAGTTTCAGATTAGACATTACGGTTGGGAAAGGGTACCCTCCTAAAACTTCCAGTAAGAACTATATTTGAGGGAATTTTCCTTAATTTTCTACAATTCTGTACTTGGAAAAGATGTTACTTCGGATTTATCAACATAGAATTAAAAATCGATCGATAAAATACATTCAATTCTCAATCGTTCGGTTAATGCTTTAGCAAAGTGGCGAAATTTAAGATATCTTGTAGTAAAAATATCGACATAAAAGATGAAGAAAGACCGAAATTTTTAGATAAATATTCCTTTGTGCCAAGTTTCATGTCTCAATTCAACAAAACAACGAAGTTATCGTGAATAAACCCTTAAAATGGTTCGGTTACTGCTTTGACACCAGTAAGCTCAACTGGTCTTTGACCAGTAGAGCAAGGACTTATAAACAGAAGGATTGGAATCTCGTCTTTTCCCGTTAACATCTCGCGTGCCCTTTTGATATGCAAATTAGGCAACGAGATGTTAGGGTTGTGATATTCAAAACCATGAATGCCCTATATATGTTAATTATGACAACATAAAATTGAATTGAATAAGTAGAATAGATTATCCTGATCATATTGGTACCAATATTTTGATATTACGTCTTGAAATAGTCGAGAAAATGGTAAATTAAATCGGGCCTGTTTATATATATGTCACGTCGTACGTAGTCGTAATGGCGAGGGCGAACTTCATCGAGATCCCTTATGTCTGAGGGCAGGCAGTTATATTATGGTCGATTATCGACATCTATACATGAAAAATAATTCTAGCAGATACAAAAAAGTCCAACTTTATTTTAAAAACAACTTTTCATAGTTACTTTATAAAATAAAACAGAAAAAATGGTTTTTAGATGGCTTGTTTGCCTTCTTCTTTACAGGCCGTGGCTAACAGGTGATCGTAAGCACCCCCATTTTCGAAGTCTTGTATTCTTATTAATATTAGGTATCATGAAATGAAAATGGTACTAATGCACGCATTAGGATTTATTAATTACTTTGATAACAATATTCCTTGTTTTTATCGTGTCTTGTTTGAGAAAACGGGTCAGAGCGTTGACCTGCCTACGTCTTTTGGGAAAATGGCCGCGCGTACCGACGAGTGAAAACACCCATTTTCGAAGCCCCATAAAACAATGAAATTGTCGAATTAATAAAACAAAATTGGTCCTAATGCACACTTTATGTTTTAGTCTTTATTTTGATAACAATATTTCATATGTAAATCTTGTCTAGTTTGAGAAAATGGGTCAGAGCGTTGGGCTGTCTAGCTCTTTCAGAAAATGGCCGCGCGTACCGACTAGTGAATTACACCCATTTTCGAAGCCCCGTAAAACAATAAAATTGTCGAATTAATTAAACAAAATTGGTCCTAATGCACACTTTAGGTTTTAGTCTTTATTTTGATAACAATATTTCATATGTAAATCTTGTCTACTTTGAGAAAATGGGTCAGAGCGTTGGGCTGTCTACCTCTTTCAGAAAATGGCCGCGCGTACAGACGAGTGAAAACACCCATTTACGAAGCCTCGTAAAACAATAAAATTGTCGAATTAATTAAACAAAATTGGTCCTAATGCACACTTTAGGTTTTAGTCTTTATTTTGATAACAATATTTCATATGTAAATCTTGTCTAGTTTGAGAAAATGGGTCAGAGCGTTGGGCTGTCTAGCTCTTTCAGAAAATGGCCGCACGTACCGACTAGTGAAAACACCCATTTTCGAAGCCCCGTAAAACAATAAAATTGTCGAATTAATTAAACAAAATTGGTCCTAATGCACACTTTAGGTTTTAGTCTTTAGTTTGATAACAATATTTCATATGTAAATCTTGTCTACTTTGAGAAAATGGGTCAGAGCGTTGGGCTGTCTACCTCTTTCAGAAAATGGCCGCGCGTACCGACTAGTGAAAACACCCATTTTCGAAGCCCCGTAAAACAATAAAATTGTCGAATTAATTAAACAAAATTGGTCCTAATGCACACTTTAGGTTTTAGGCTTTATTTTGATAACAATATTTCATATGTAAATCTTGTCTAGTTTGAGAAAATGGGTCAGAGCGTTGGGCTGTCTAGCTCTTTCAGAAAATGGCCGCGTGTTCCGACGAGTGATAACCTCTATTTTTGAACCTCCGGTATACGATGAAATCGTCGAATAAATTAGTCAAAATCGGTTCTAATGCACGCACTAGGTTTTCATTTTCGATTTGCCACCAATATTTTATGTGTAAGTCTAGTAATGACCCAGAAAATAGGACAGAGCATATACCTATTTAACTCTCTTTGACGATATCTGGGTCATAACGGCGAATGTCAAGGCTCCGCTTTGAAGCTAGATATTATAAAAAAATATCAATATATTTTTATTAAATTGGTATTTATTGAAACAGTAAGGTTTCTTCTACATGTGCGTATCAATATATTATATGTTTATTGTGTGATGCTTGAGAAAATCATGTTATTTGATCACCCTTCTCGGATAGGACTGGGCAATGTTTTGATCTCGTTCAGATCTCGTTACACGCGAGTTTTCGTTACTATTCTCAAGGCGGTGTAGAGAGTTGCGAATCCTTCTGTTTATAAGTCCTTGAGTAGAGCTAATAAAAATATGCAATTTTAGAGATGGCGATATTTGATATGTAAAATGTAACACTATGGGAAACACTTGTGTGCTTTTTTTTTTCCATTTTCACAGAAAATCTATCTCTCGCTCTGAAAAATCTGTGCACATTTTTTTTCGTACTCCACGGTGTGCACACCATGGCAGACTTGGTGCCACAGGGTCTTAAATTGCGGTTGGGATTCCGAGATTTGTGCAGTTTTAAAACATCATTTTTAGGATTTTAACCTACATTAATCCCTTCTGGGAATGCCAAGGACACTCCTACCCTAGCTATTATATATCTTTAGTCACAGGAGGGAATTTCGGCATACATACATACTGGCGTATAGGCAGCTATGCCCCTGATTGGAAATGCATTTCTCTCACCCCGGACAGAGATATCTACAGATTTACCCGTTCTGAGACAACTCTGTCTCCCACCTCCGGATGTTTGTCTCGAACCCCCTAATGTGACGTCATAGACGTTTACGTAGGTTTAGCTGTGTTTGATGTCACATAGTGCAACATTTAACGAAAAACGTTTTAACATTTAACGGAGAAGAGTGCGCATGCGTCGTGCAACTAACACAAATTTTACCGCCGTCTAAAATTTTCTTCTAAACTAATATATCCAACCTTTCTTCGGACCAGATCTTCCTAGAAACAGCAAAGGATATCACCAGAGAACCTGCAGAAACCATTGCAGTATTGTAGAAATCAATTTCGGTTACTAAACAAAGCTGTTGTAATTTTTCAGCTGATCGGTCATGTGACCACCATTTTTAGAATCTACTTTCACTTTAACAATCGTAACATGGCACAAACTTTGGTAAGTCTCCTCACTTTTACTCTCACAATATCTTTCCTTATCCAAATCCTAGATGATAAATGGACCCCTCCCCCTCACCAAAATCAGTTGAAACAATTGTTGGGCCCAAATTCACCCCCTACCAGTACACCTGGTGCCAGTGAACGATCCATTCTTGAGCTACGTAAGGCCCTTACTAAGGGTATGAATAGGAGCAAGTCATTAACCTCTTGCCACGTAAGAGCATGGTCATCCATAAATGTTTTGCTTCTTATTTTGTCGGCGGACATTGAAGTAAACCCCGGTCCCTCTAGCTCCACAAATGATGCTTGTGGTACATGTAAAGTACCTGTGACCTGGGACCACAAAGGGATTATTTGCGATACGTGCCAGGCTTGGTTCCATGCAAGTTGCCAAAATGTTGGCTCCCAAACATATAACATACTGTCTGAACATGAAAGCATCTCCTGGGTATGCACCAATTGCGGAAATCCTAACTACAGTAGTGTCATCTTAGATACCCCATTGTCCTCATCCATAAGTACCTCCAACATATATGATTCATTAGACTCCATCACTTGCGAATCCCCAGTTATGACTTCCACCCCTATCAAAATTCCGTGTGACACATCTAACATGTCTAATTTAGGCACAAAACAGACACCCATCACAAATCGTAGAAACACTACAAAAAACAAAATGTCACTCAAAGTTCTATGTGTGAACTTCCAATCTGTCAAAAATAAAACATCACAATTCCACCAACTACTCGACTCGACTAAGCCGGACATAGTAGCTGGTACCGAGACATGGCTTACAAGTGACATATCTGACAATGAAATATTACCCAGATCGATGGGCTACTCTATGTTCCGTAAGGACAGAAAAACTGGGAAGGGTGGTGGTGTCTTACTTCTGGTTAGAAATGACATCATATGTAGTGAACAACCACAATTAGACACAGATTGTGAAATCATCTGGACTAAAATTGAAGTGCAGGGTAGTAAACCACTATTCATTGCCTCCTACTACAGACCTAAGGAAACTGATAGAAAGGGTTTTGAAGAACTACAGAAATCCCTAAACCTAGCAAGGTCACAAAAGGCTAAAAATATCTGGGTCCTAGGTGACTTTAATTACCCCCATTTTACATGGAATAACAACTTACCTGTAATTAAGCCAACATGTAGCAACATCACATTATATGAAGAATTCCAGAACATGCTGTTTGACCTAAATCTCTTTCAGGTTGTAAATTTTCCAACAAGAAATACTAACATATTGGACTTATTTATCCTGAATAACCTATCTCTATTAAATCGCATTATTTCCCTACCAGGTATGTCTGATCATGAGGCCGTTCTTGCAGATATCAACATCAAAGTACAGCTAGGTAAAAACAAAAAACGAGAAGTCCCACTTTTCAAGAAAGCAAATTGGGGTGAATTTAAGACCTTTCTCATCCAGAGGTATGAAACTTTTTATGAAAATAGCACCAACAAATCACCAAATGATCTCTGGCTGGAGTTCAAAGACGCCATCCATACAGGTATGAAAAACTTTGTACCATCCAAAACACTAAGATCAAAGCAGTCACTACCGTGGATAACTCAGGAAGTGCTCCGAAATATCCGTAAGAGAGACCACTTATACAAAAAACACAAAAAATCAGGTAAGTCAAAGGACAGACAAGCGTACCTACACCAAAAACATCAAACTCAGAAAAAACTCAGAACAGCCCATCATAAATACCTGGAGAACATCATTGGGTTAGATGACTCCAAAGACACACAAAACAGTAAGTGCTCTCCAAAAAGACTCTATAGCTATCTTAAAATAATCGTCAAGACTCTAGTGGGATCCCCCCACTACGGGAAAAAGGTCTCCTCCACACTGAAAATCAAGTTAAAGCAAATATACTAAACAAACAATTCCAGTCCGTCTTTACCCCAAATAGACCTCTCTCTCTCAAACAACTTTGTAGTATGACTGTCCAGGACCTCACCAGTCAAGGTATGTTTACTGAGTCAGAAAATCAGTCTCCCCCTAAATATCCAGATATGCCTACCATAAACATCTCTACAACAGGTATAGATAAACTCTTAAACAACTTGCATCCCGGGAAAGCTGCTGGACCTGACAACATTAGGCCTCTCCTGCTTAAAGAACTGCACCATGAGATTTCTCCATATCTCCAGGTATTATTCCAGGCTTCAATTAACAGTGGGTCCTTACCGGAGGATTGGACCAAAGCCAGGATCTCCCCAATATATAAAAAAGGTGACAAGGGGGATGCAGCGAATTACAGGCCTATATCACTGACCTGTATTTGCTGCAAACTCCTTGAACATATAATAACGTCAAATTTTCTCAAACATTTAAACAACAATAATATATTATATGACCTACAACATGGTTTCCGTGAGAAACGGTCTTGTGACACACAGCTGGTCATGCTTGTCGAGGACCTTGCTCGAAGCCTCCAGGAGGGTAAGCAGACTGATCTTATCCTTCTGGACTTCAGTAAGGCCTTCGACAAGGTGAACCATGCCAAACTTCTTTTTAAATTACATGACTATGGGGTCAAAGGTCACACACTTGACTGGATAAGAGGCTTTCTTTGTCATAGGACTCAAACTGTTGCTGTAGACGGGGAAGAATCATCAGAGGTCCCAGTAACATCCGGGGTACCTCAGGGGTCCGTTCTCGGCCCCATATTATTCCTCGTCTACATAAACGATCTCCCTTCAAATGTAAACTCTAACGTTCGACTTTTTGCTGACGACACGGCCCTATACTTGACACTTGACAAACAGGATGACAGTAGACAACTACAGAAGGACCTTGACAGCCTACACTTATGGGAAGGACTATGGGACATGGCTTTTAATCCCTCAAAATGCCAAGTCATTCAAATCTCACGCTCCAGGAAACCTTTACCCACATCATATACACTTCACGGACAAACACTACAAACAACAACAGAGGCAAAATACTTAGGCATCACAATAACAAATAAACTCTCATGGAAAACACACGTGGACAATATCACAAACAAAGCAAACAAAACACTTGGATTCATTAAACGAAACATAAAAACCACACATCAACAAACAAGAGAAACAGCATACAAAACACTTGTAAGGCCACAGTTAGAGTACGCCTCATGTGCCTGGGACCCTTACACTAAAGACCTCTCAGACCAAATTGAGTATGTTCAAAGAAGAGCCGCCCGTTGGTGCCTAAATGACTTCTCTCCCTATAGCAGCGTAACTAACATGCTTCACCAGCTCGGCTGGCAGCCACTTCAGCACAGACGGCAAACTGCACGAGCAGTTATGCTCTACAAAATCATTTTCGGCATCGTAGCAGTTCCTATTCCTCCCTACTTCCTTACACCTGTTAGGTCCTCAGCCAGAAACCATCCCTACCATCTTTTTCAGATATACACAACCAAGGACTATTATAAATTTTCATTTTTCCCCCGTACAGTAGTCTTTTGGAACAAATTACCCTATGACATTGTCACACTGACAAACCTGGACACTTTTAGATCAGCAGTGTCCCAGGTCCCTTACACCCCCTAAATCTCTCAATCCCCCCTTTTTAACTGTAAATAAATTTTGTTTTAATCACAGCACTTTACTTACTTGCACAGACGCGCACGCTGTTGAGAGTACTCAGAAATGAGGGCGAAACAGTATCCAAAGAAAGAAAGAAAACAAGTAATGTTTATTAATGAATTATGTGAAAATATATGGGTGAGAGAAAAATAATCACCCCTTTGTACAGGGAAATCCCATCCTCGTATCAAAGAGGTGCACCGTCAACGACTCGGCAAGCCTCGTCGTGGACTGCAAATCTTTGATACTCGGGTGGGATTTCCCTGGCCTGTCCCTGTACAAAGGGGTGATTCTCGTGGGTCTAAATATGGGGAAAAGTACCACTTTTTGGCATTGGTCAGTTGGTATTGGGACCGAATTACGGCCCCCTACAGGCCCTAATAAACCAACGCTTAGTAACATTAAGTAAGTAAGTAATCTTACATTTCCAATTCTAATCAAATCAGAAATTGTTGTACAGAAAATGGCTCTTTTTCCCGTTTTTCCCTCTCTTTAAATCGGAATACCTCAGGTTTCGCTATCAAAAGTTAACCTGGATCCAAAGAAGTACCGATGGCTTCCGCAAAAATGGGTTGTTTCGCCCTTCATTAAAAGCCTTTGCGTATATCGTTTCGCCCAAGGCTTAAGAAAATGCAAACATCTTCAAACCCAGCCAATGTGACAACTTACATGTAATGATTGGTGAAATATCACAGATTGGCTAATGCAACTGTGAGAAAGACCTAAGAAATTACAGTAAATGAATGATTAATACACAAATTATATCAGGACTTAAATAAATAAAGAGTTATTAAAGTCCTGATACGACAACTGATAAACGTATAGATGCATTTTATCACCCAGTGAAATTTTCAAAAATAAACATTAAACAGTGGCGGATCCAGCGCCCCTTTGCCGGGGGTCAAGAGGCGAATTTTGCAAATTTTTACTAATTTATTCAAGTCGGTGGTTTCTGGTGTGTTTTGGGGCTATATTTCTGACTAATTTCATAGATTTATTTCTGAAACGCTGTTTAATGCTTCCAAAAGCATGACATAAGTTCCCCTTCTTTGGTGGGCACGGCACTGCCGGGGGGGGGGGGGGGGGGGCGTGCCCCCTGAATCCGCCACTGAAACAGATCTGTTTTAAGAGTCTTAGACTTCACAACATCTGTCATTCAAATATTTCAAAATTAAGCATTGAGATTCGTATTCCTAATTTTGGAGTTCCCTCCAAGCTGAGATGTGACATTATCAAACCTACATTGAGAATCATTATTTCCCCGCATTTACGTGTTGCATTCTATCCATTCAGAAATTGCCTTCTCCTGTAGATTATTCTGGATTTCAAGGGAAAAAAGACGAATAAGACGAGGAATAACAAGAACACATAAAATTTGTACATATGACGTATTCTATTTTACAGAAATTATTTAATAAAAAAAAAAATAGTGATTTATAGTTAAAATTCATTGAAATAATCTGCGTCATCACAATGGCTTTGCCATATTTCATATTATTATGTTTCAGCAAGGACGGATATACGCGCCTGGTTTCGGACTCCTGAAACATATAAAAGAATTTATATCCGCCCTTGAATAAGATGAATTAAAATGAATTCTATTGTCGATCTAAGGATCAATGATACCCCCGATAGGCACATTTTACATATATAAGCAATGTATAAAAAGTTTGAAGGTGCACAATTCAACACAAAATTGAGGAACATGACCCTTTATTTGAACTTATATTTCTAAATGTAAAGCTATATCTAAGAAATAAATATAAGACAAGCACAAAATATTGATTTTTTTCCAAGTTTATAGGGGCACAACTCTGCATAAAATTGAGCCATATTCAAATCAACCTAACCTGTAATTTTTGGTATAATAGCTACATTCAAGAGATGATGTTATTATCTGTAACAGTTGTCCTTCTAATGTCCAGAAACCACAACATTTTGAATTTGTCTAAGTTTCAAGGGGCATAACTCTGCACGTAATTGAGGGACATGACGCATATTTGAAGTTGACCTGTATTTCTTGGTGCGAAAGGCATAAGCAAGGAATGAATTGATTATTTGCATCAGTTTTCCTTTAAATGTCTGGAAACCATAAAATTATGAATTTTTCAAAGTTTCAAGGGGCATAACACTGCACGTAATTGAGGGACATGACCCATATTCGAAGTATTTCTTGGTGTAATAGCTATATGTAAGAAATGAATTGATTATCTGAAACGGTTTTCCTTTAAACGTCCGGAAACCACAAAATTTTGCATTTTTCAAAGTTTCAAGGGGCATAACTCTACACATAATTGAGGGACATGACCCATATTTGAACTTGACCTGTATTTCTTGGTGTAAAAACTATATGCAAGAAATGAATTAATTATCAATAACGGTTTACCTTCAAATGTCCGGAAACCACAAAATTTTGAATTTTTCAAAGTGTCAGGGGGCATAACTCTGCACAAAATTGAGGGACATGACCCATATTCGAACTTGACCTGTATTACTTGGTGTTAAAGCTATCTACAAGAAATGAATTGATTATGATATCTGTAATAGTTTTCCTTTAAATGTCCGGAAACCACAGTTGGGACGGACGCACGCACGCACTTACACACGGACGGACAAGTGCATCACTATATATACCCCGACCATTAGATCTATATTGCGGGGTATAAAAAACAAAACAAAACAAAAAAAACGTAAGAATTGTTTAGTGGCCGAAGAAACTCGTAACATCAGTAGCGCATGCGCACCTGTAGTCGACGTCAGTTGTCAAAAAGTGCGTACAGAAAGGGTTTTCTTACAGAAAGAAAGATTTTTGCACACTAGGAATCTGTAAAGATGACCCGTAAGCTTAATTTAAATTCCAAATACTATTTGCAAACGTTATGGAAGTTTTAAAGAACGAATTGCCTCTGCTCTTGTCACTTTCTACTTTCCTGAATATTCCTTTCATTTTTACTGTCAGAACAGTTTCCGACAGTAACAGTTTGCGGACAGCAGCGCTTTTCAAGTACTTTGAAGAAACTTATTTTCAAAATTTTGTGACAATTTAATAGATTTGTAAATGGAGAATTCAAATCGTGAATCGTAATTGATATAAACAAAATTTTTCGTCTACTCTCTGCACAGCTCACTTCAGAAATTGGAAAATTTGATTAAAATTTATATAGGGGGAAAGATCTTGAACTCTCATAACTAACGCCGGTGTTTGATATTATACACTTCTCCCCCATTATATCGCCACCTTTTGTTTATCTAGAATTTGGTGGTACAGAGGACTCCGTTTAAACTGATAGCCTATTTGTCAGACCCCAACTATCAGTATAAACGGAGTATCAGATAAGACGGAGCTATAAATTTCAAAACATTTTCGTCCGAAAACCATGAAAATTTCGTGTTTTGTGTTGTTTTTTCTTTCACTGGGGTGTATGAACGATATATATGCATGTATATAGCAGGAGACAGGTAAATTATAATGTTTAAATGTGTTGACATGTTCTTTTATGCTAGTAATTTGTTTCCTCAGCGTGTGATTGACATTTCTGTCAAGTTTTATTACTTCAATTTGTACCTGTTGAATGACCACTTGAAATGACATGAAAATTTTACGGACGAACGCATACATAAGTACCTGTACATAGTTAAGATATGTAAGTGGACGTTGGAGATTTAAATCTCAGGCGCAGAACAAGGATAAAAAGAACGACTTGGAAAAAATCAATATTTTAATAAGCACTACATATCTGAGTAAAATAACAAACTTTAAGAGCATAAATAAAATATGAAACTTTAGATGATTCAAGTCTCTGTGAAAGTACAACAAGCACTAATTTAAACAAATCTTTTCGAAACGCACAAAGTTAGAGTCAAGGTATCCAATTGATGAATTCTGTGATTTTCGTCTGCTTCCGTGAAGTGTCAATAAGGCGTTCGCAAGTGTCTTCCAACTCGTACAGCTGATCGAAGTCATCACTTTGCTTCTGACCAAGGAACTTACGGAGCGTCTCGATGGCGGCACGAGCTTCAGTTGCGGATACAGGGAGCTCAAGCGGGGTGAAATCGTCTTCATCCTCGGAATCAACATCTGCGGCGGTTTCTCGGATTTCGGCGCAGATTTCTTCGTCAGAGCGGCTGGCAAAGCACGGGAGATCGTCGTCATGTGACACGAAAGTAGAGAATGACTCCGCATCAAGTCCGCTGGGTACGGGTGGTACATCCTCGTCTTCATCTTCACAATGTTCCTGCTGCTCAGGGGCCACAAATTCTGCTGTTCTGTAGCTGCTTGTCACTGTTGACTCCTTCACACATCGCCAGGCTCGACGAAGTAAATGCACTGCATCTAAGAGCGTCAGCTTCCTAGCGAGTTCGTTGGCTGTCATCTCTGTATTGTCGATGTTCCCTATGATTCGCCGGATCACCTCACTACGATAATAGAATTTCAAGTTGCGGATTATCCCCTGGTCGCACGGCTGGATTATCGATGTAGTGTTTGGTGGGAGGAATTCCATCTTGATGTTAGCAAGGCGATCTGCGGAACCTTTCGGATGAGCGGAGCAATTGTCGACGAACAGAAGAATCTTGCGTTTCTGCCTGGCCATGTCCCTGTTGAAGTCCCGGAGCCAGTTTTGAAAAATCTCAGCTGTCATCCACGCGTTACCGCTATTGGTGTACGTCACGGGTAGGCTCTTTACTCCTCGAAAGCAGCGGGGATCCTTGCTCTTGCCGATCACCAACAGTTTTCGTTTGTCGGTCCCGGTCATGTTGGTGCAAACGAGTACAGTCACCCTCTCCTTGGACTTCTTGGATCCGCCACTGTTGTCTGTTTTGAAGGTCAGGGTCCCGTCCGGTAGTGCTCTAAAGTAGATGCCTGTCTCGTCCGCATTATATATGTCGTCTGGATGGTAGGAAGGGAGGAACGTTGGCAAGGTGCTCTCCTTCCATTGAGTGGCTGCTCCCTCATCGGCGTCCTTCTTCTCACCGTGCATTCTCTTGAATCCGATGTTGTTCCTGGACTTCCATCTCTCTAGCCAGCCATTGGTAGCGGAGAAGTCAGGCTTATTAAGGTGCTTGGCTAGGTCAGCGGCCTTCTCTGCCAGGATAGGTCCGGATAGGGGGATGTCTCTGGACCGGGCCTCCGTAAACCATTGGGTCAGGGCTCCCTCCACGTCGACTGCCTTCCCAGATCGGTGTCTCTTCTTGTCTGGATTGGAATTGGATTAGTATTCTTCGCGGATGGCATCCCTGTTCTTGGAGATGTTGGAGACTTGAGCCTGGGAACAGCCAAACTTCTTGGCTATCGCTGTCTGGGGGGTCTTCTGTTCCAGGAGCATCACTGCTTCATATTTATCAGCCAGGGATAGGTCTGTTCTTTTTCTTTTCAGCGCCATGTCGTCTTCTCTGGATCAGGAATGAATGATATGGATAGAAAAAAAACCCGTCCCTTTTTATTGGAACCAAATTCTGTCCCAAGCTTTCGTCCTTTTTCATGTTCTTTGATTCGCAAGAAGATCAAGGAGAATAAATCGATGTTTGATCGACTCATCATTTGATTTAATTTTGAAACGCAATTTTATGAACGACCAGTCATTTAAAAAAAATAATGAAGAAGACAAAACCAACAAAATCATTTTCATAATTGATAAATAGATTCCTGTGATATTTTAACAAGGCCTTCTTAAAACATGTGGGTCAAATCAAAGATAGATTACGATCGTTTAATGTTCCGACGTGGAATACACCTACTGCAGACTATCTATGTAACGTAAAAATCAATATAGCTACATAAACATCGTCTGCTACGCCCTTAATAGGGGGTATCCACCTATCAAATAACACAGCAGCGTTAAAATAACACCCTACGTTAACTCCCCTACAAAGATTGACAGCCCAAAAGGTGAAGCCAGACCATAATTGGCCGGAAAACGGGAAAATTTTACCTGTGATACGATTTGGTACCTTGCGGATTTTTTTTATTACGGAAATTTTGTATCAGAATAAACGGAGTTCTGATAATTTTCTATCAGTTTAAGAATAGTATTTTCAATAGAATTAGATACAAATGGTTTTGTGTTTTGAAATCATATCAGATTAGCCGGAGTATCAGTTTAACCGATATCAGATTAAATGGAGTCCTCTGTATTACAGGTTGGAGATTAATCTACCAGTATACAATTTGATCTTACTGTGGTAGTACATGTATGACATTTTATTATCTTTCATATTTATTTATGTCTCCCCCCCAACGGGGAGGAGACATATTGGTTTTGCCTTCGTCGTCCGTCTGTCTGTCTGTCCGTCTGTCACACATCGTGTCCGGGCTATATCTCCTGAACCGTTTGCCCAATCACTTTCATATTTTAGTATGTTGTTGCTTATGACCCGAAGGTTTCACATCTCCTTGACCCAAGGTCATGTGACCAATGTCAAGGTCACTTAGTGCATTTTTAATGAAATTATGCATACATTCCTGTCCGCGCTATATCTCTTGAACCGTTTGCCGGATCACTTTCATATTTTAGTATGTTGTTGCTTATGACCCGAAGGTTTCACATCACCTTGACCCAAGGTCATGTGACCAAGGTCAAGGTCACTAAGTGCATTTTTAAAGAAATTATGAATACATTCCTGTCTGAGCTATATCTCTTGAACCGTTTACTGGATCACTTTCATATTTTAGTATGTTGTTGCTTATGACCCAAAGATTTCACATCACCTTGATCCAAGGTCATGTGACCAAGGTCAAGGTCACTTAGTGCATTTTTAATGAAATTATGCATACATTCATGTCCAGGCTAGATCTCTTGAACCGTTTGTTGGATCACTTTCACATTTAAGTATGTTGTTGCTTATGACCCGAAGGTTTTGCATCACCTTGACCCAAGGTCATGTGACCAAGGTCAAGGTCACTTACTGCATGTTTAAAGAAATTATGAATACATTCCTGTCCGGGCTATATCTCTTGAACCGTTTGCCAGATCACTTTCATATTTTAGTATGTTTTTGCTTATGACCCAAAGATTTCACATCACCTTGACCCAAGGTCATGAGGTCAAGGTCACTTAGTGCATTTTTAATGAAATTATGCATACATTCATGTCCAGGCTAGATCTCTTGAACCGTTTGCCAGATCACTTTCATATTTTAGTATGTTGTTGCTTATGACCCGAAGGTTTTGCATCACCTTGACCCAAGGTCATGTGACCAAGGTCAAGGTCATGTAGTACAATTTTAATGAAATTGTGCATGCATTCCTGTTCGGGCTATATCTCTTGAACCGTTTGCACAATCGCTTTATATTTTAGTATGTCGTGCTTATGACCCGAAGGTTTCACATCACGTTGACTCAAGAGCATGTGACCAAGGTCAAGGTCAATTAGTATACATGTATTTTAAATGAAATTGTATTTGTTATGTGTATTATGTCCAGGCTTAATCTTTTGAACTGTGATCGGATCATTTCATATTTTAGTATGATGGTGCTGATAACCCAAAGGTTTCACACCACCATGATCCAAGGTCATAATCCTAAGGTCAAGGTCAAATATTACATTTTTTAATGAAATTGTAAATACTATTGAGTCTGGACTATATCTGTGGAATCGTATACTGGATCGCTCTGATACTTTAGAATGCTGTTGCTCAGGATTGGAAGGTTTCTTATCATCTTGACCCAAGGTCATGTGCCCAAGGTCAAGATCATTTAGTTCTTCTTAATGAAATTCTACGTACTAATCTTGTCTGGGCTATATCTGCTGAACCCTTCTCACAATTGTTTTCATATTTTAATATGTTGTTTCACAGGACTTAATGTTTCTTATCACATTGTCCCAAGGTCGCATGATTAAGGTCACTTCTTACATATGTACTTTGGTAATGAAATTGTATATGCTAATCATGTCCAGGCTGAAATTGTTATGCTTATCATGTTTAGGCTTTATATTTTGAATCGTGTATCCAATCACTAATTCAGTTTTTTGTTGTGCATGATCCATACAATGTATTTTTCAGATCACCTATATCCAAGGTCATGTGACCAAAGTCAATTTCACTAAATATGAAATTGTATATGCTAATCATGTTTGGGCTTTACCTCAAACAATACAATGAATCACTTTCATGTTTTAGTATGATGTTGCCCATGACTCAAAGGTTTCACATCATCTTGGCCCAAGGTCAAAGTAACTTAGGCCACAATTAAAAAATTGTTTGTTTCCCCTCCCCCTGGGTCAGTTTTTTCCAAGTGACCCAGCAGGCGGGTACTTTTTTTTTTTTTTTTTTTTTTTTTTTTTTTTTTTGAAAAGTAGAACAAAGTCCAAGGTCAAGAGGTCATGATCTCAAATGAAAGATATTATCATAAGGTATCTACTTGTGAAATATGAAAGCCCTACCCCTTATGGTTGAAGAAATATAGCACACTTTAAGGTTTTTGAAAAGTAGGTCAAAGTCCAAGGTCAAGGTCACTAGGTCAAAGATCATGGTTCCAAATGAAAGGTCTCGTCACAAGGTATCTACATGTGAAATATGAAAGCCCTACCCCTTATGGTTGTAGAGATATAGCCCAGGTTAAAGCTTTTTCTACGGACGACGCCAAGGGTATGGCATTAGCTCTTCAGACTTTCGTCCTGGCGAGCTCAAAATATCCGTTGTGTCTCAATTTCTATCGCTGGTTAAGTATGAAATGTTTATTTATTACGTTGTCCTGTAAAAACCTATTCTATATAAACAAAATTGTCCCAAGATACTCGATAAATATTTCCGCAACAGGTGAATCAAGTGTTTCAGCGTGGCGTAACGGGTCATTTTACGGCAACATCAAAATCTGCGAGAATAAGATGCACTATTGAACGATTACATCTTGACTTTTTACGACTTGAAAATATTGAATTAATATACATGTAGATATTGACCACACGCAACCACGAGTCACGGAGTATATAAATGGCCGGCGTTTTCCAGTGCATGATAAAGATGAAATAAGTTTGTAGACCTTTCTTTCTCGGTCTGTTTATTGTATGTAAACAGCGTAAGTGAAAAATAATTCATCAAAAATTCATTGATATATTGAGTCTATTGATAATGACATTCAAGATGCAAAAAGTTAGCACGGACCGCCGACAACCGCTAGAGAAATGTAGGTCAATCATAATAACCGAGTACTTTGATCAGGTAGTAGTTTTCTTATTCACTCGATTTTATGCATTTAGATATTGTCTGAATTTTGGCCCACTCAGCGGATCCTTCCAAATAAGCGATGGGTCTTCATAGCGTTCAAACGCCTATCCGTGAAACGAGATTTCACAAGTTGAGGAACTAGATTGGGCACATGCGTATACATGGAAAGATGGGAGCCCACAATACCTGTCGCACTCGCAGAATTCGAAATAGGCACAAGCTTGTTTGAAAGACCGAGCGCTCTTCTACCGTGACTTACGACTGAACATGCTCAGTGTTCTCAAAAACTTTGGGAGAATATTTACAATAGACATGATAGAGAGACATAATTATCGATGTACCAATAATGCGTAAACTGACGGTTCAAAGCCGACGGGAATGGGGGGACGGGGGGTTTACAGCAAGATTTCTTATAATAATGCAAGAATGAGAAAGCTATTGAATTGATTTACAATTCTATTTGGATACAATATTGTAACGTTGAAACTGAAAATGGACATAGCCGTGATTCGATTTCTGAAAAAAAAAAAAAAATATCGGACTTTTTGGCTATAAAAAAATCTGACTCGGCGGCGTTTTTCCTGACCCGGTCGGGGCGAGGGGAAACAAACAATTTTTGGCCGGATTGCAAAGCAATTCCGGTCTATAGATTGACGATGTCCGTCTGTCCGTCTGCCGTCAACATTTTGGTTAAAGTTTCTGGTTGAGGCAAAATCTAAGAAACTATATGCAGTAGAAACTTTATATTATACATGAAGGTTACCCATGACAAGACCTTTCAATTTATGCCGTAACATTTGACCTAGTGACCTTGACCTTGGACTTTGACCTAGTTAAAGATTTTGGTTAAAGTTCCTGGTTTAAGCAAAATCTAAGGAACTGTATGCAGTAGAAACCTTATATTATACATATAGGTTGCCCATGATGAGACCTTTCAATTTATGCCGTAACATTTGACCTAGTGACCTTGACCTTGGACTTTGACCTAGTTAAAGATTTTGGTTAAAGTTCCTGGTTTAAGCAAAATCTGAGGAACTGTATGCAGTAGAAACCTTATATTATACATATAGGTTGCCCATGATGAGACCTTTCAATTTATGCCATAACATTTGACCTAGTGACCTTGACCTTGGACTTTGACCAAGTTAAAGATTTTGGTTAAAGTTTCTGGTTTAAGCAAAATCTAAGGAACTGTATGCAGTAGAAACCTTATATTATACATTTAGGTTGCCCATGATGAGACCTTTCAATTTATGCCGTAACATTTGACCCAGTGACCTTGACCTAGAAAGATTTTGGTTAAAGTTTCTGGTTTAAGCAAAATCTAAGGAACTGTATGCAGAGGAAACCTTATATTATACATTTAGGTTGCCCATGATGAGACCTTTCAATTTATTCCGTAACATTGGACCTAGTGACTTTGACCTTGGACTTTGACCTAGTAAAAGATTTTGGTTAAAGTTTCTGGTTTAAGCAAAATCTAAGGAACTATGCAGTAGAAACCTTATATTATACATTTAGGTTGCCCATGACGAGTTTCAATTTATGCTGTAACATTGGACCTAGTGACCTTGACCTTGGACTTTGACCTAGTTAAAGATTTTGGTTAAAGTTCCTGCTTTAAGCAAAATCTAAGGAACTGTATACAGTAGAAACTTTATATTATACATGTAGGTTGCCTCTGACAAGACCTCTCAATGTATGCTGTAATATTTGACTTAGTGACCTTGACCCAGTTGGTGACAAAAACTTACTTTGCAATCCGGCCATACCGTCTTTAGCGGTGTTTTATTTAATTATGGCCTTAGAGGGAGGGGGGAGACATCTGTTTTTTTTCTGAAAAACATTTGATTTAATTTCTATTTATCGATCTGTCAAACATTATTCTATTTTTGGATTTGCTTAACTCTTCTCGATCTATTTTTATAACTATAAACGTCATTTAAAATTATATCCGGAAACCTCTCCAGGCTTTCTACTGTTCCTACTATTTCCTACTTTTTCCTACTTTTCCTACTTTTTTATTTTGATCCTATTTTTTCCTACTTTTTCTTCAAAACCTCCTACTATTCCTACTTTTTCATCTCAAAAGTTAAAAATTACTTGCTTCACTTGTCATCGACATCTGGTTCAAAATTTTAAAGAAATTTCGTGCTCGCTTCGCTCGCCCATTCTGTATATTTTACATGAAAAATCAATCTGTCCTTATTTCCCTCTGTCATTTCCTCAAAGATGAACATTATCAGTCTACAATCATTGCTTACTGTGATTTGTGTGTCATACTTACTGTAAATTGACGCTAAAAGTGATGGAAAATTTCCTACTTTTCTCCTTTTAATTCCTACTTTTTCCTATTTTTCTCCTACTTTTTAGCTCACCTGAGCCAAAGGCTCAAGTGAGCTATTGTCATAGTGTGGCGTCCGGCGTCCGTCGTCCGTCCGTCCGTCGTAAACTTTTAACATTTTCAACTTCTTCTCAAGAACGGCTGAAGGGATTTTGATGAAACTTGGTATGCATGAAGTACTAAAGGTCCTCTACCAAGTTTGTTCATTTCGGCTCGATCCCTTCAGGGGTGGATCCAGGGCGGGGTCAAATAGGCCCCGGAGGGTACCCCTCTTCAAAAATCTTCTTCTCCAGTTCCACTAAATGGATTGAAAAACTAATTGTATCTATGTGATCTAGAAGGATGTATGATTCAAGTTTGTTCATTTCGTTAAAATCCGATAACTAATTTTTGACGCGTTTTTGACGTCTTTTCGGACTTAGTCAGAAATGCACATTTTTGCACTATTTCTTTAAATAACTCAATAAGTGTATGATTTTACACACTCATTTAGTACATATTTATCATATTTAACTTACTTAATGCTTTGATATGTATTTTATGCTTAAATTTTATTTTTTTGATTTTTTATGAATTTATTTCTTATGTAAAAAAGGAAGGGGGGGGGGTGATTTTCATACATTTTCTGCTTCTTTTCTATAACCACTCTTCAGATTGTCATGACAATTTGTAGGTATGAGGTACTCATGCATGGTACCCTACAAGTGAAAGAATTTTGTCAAGATATCCACTTTTGGATTTTTAAGGAATATTTTTTAAGATTGTACATAGGTATAATGTATGTTTTCCATGCCAATGGACCCATGGGGAGTGGCTTCAAACCCCGGCGGGACCCCAACAAAATTTTTTTCCCCTTTTTAGCTCACCTGAGCCAAAGGCTCAAGTGAGCTATTGTCATAGTCCGTCGTCCGTCCGTCCGTCGTAAACTTTTAACATTTTCAACTTCTTCTCAAGAACGGCTGAAGGGATTTTGATGAAACTTGGTATGCATGAAGTACTAAAGGTCCTCTACCAAGTTTGTTCATTTCGGCTCGATCCCTTCAGGGGTGGATCCAGGGCGGGGTCAAATAGGCCCCGGAGGGTACCCCTCTTCAAAAATCTTCTTCTCCAGTTCCACTAAATGGATTGAAAAACTAATTGTATCTATGTGATCTAGAAGGATGTATGATTCAAGTTTGTTCATTTCGTTAAAATCTGATAACTAATTTTTGACGCGTTTTTGACGTCTTTTCGGACTTAGTCAGAAATGCACATTTTTGCACTATTTCTTTAAATAACTCAATAAGTGTATGATTTTACACACTCATTTAGTACATATTTATCATATTTAACTTACTTAATGCTTTGATATGTATTTTATGCTTAAATTTTATTTTTTTGATTTTTTATGAATTTATTTCTTATGTAAAAAAGGAAGGGGGGGGGGGTGATTTTCATACATTTTCTGCTTCTTTTCTATAACCACTCTTCAGATTGTCATGACAATTTGTAGGTATGAGGTACTCATGCATGGTACCCTACAAGTGAAAGAATTTTGTCAAGATATCCACTTTTGGATTTTTAAGGAATATTTTTTAAGATTGTACATAGGTATAATGTATGTTTTCCATGCCCAATGGACCCATGGGGAGTGGCTTCAAACCCCGGCGGGACCCCAACAAAATTTTTTTCCCCTTTTTAGCTCACCTGAGCCAAAGGCTCAAGTGAGCTATTGTCTTAGTGTGGCGTCCGTCGTCCGTCCGTCCGTCCGTCCGTCCGTCGTAAACTTTTAACATTTTCAACTTCTTCTCAAGAACGGCTGAAGGGATTTTGATGAAACTTGGTATGCATGAAGTACTAAAGGTCCTCTACCAAGTTTGTTCATTTCGGCTCGATCCCTTCAGGGGTGGATCCAGGGCGGGGTCAAATAGGCCCCGGAGGGTACCCCTCTTCAAAAATCTTCTTCTCCAGTTCCACTAAATGGATTGAAAAACTAATTGTATCTATGTGATCTAGAAGGATGTATGATTCAAGTTTGTTCATTTCGTTAAAATCCGATAACTAATTTTTGACGCGTTTTTGACGTCTTTTCGGACTTAGTCAGAAATGCACATTTTTGCACTATTTCTTTAAATAACTCAATAAGTGTATGATTTTACACACTCATTTAGTACATATTTATCATATTTAACTTACTTAATGCTTTGATATGTATTTTATGCTTAAATTTTATTTTTTTGATTTTTTATGAATTTATTTCTTATGTAAAAAAGGAAGGGGGGGGGGGTGATTTTTGTGTCGCCTGCGAAGCATAGCGACACTTAGGGATCACTTTGTCCGTTGTCCGTCTGTCCGTCTGTCCGTCCGTCTGTCTGTCTGTCACACTTTGGGTGTCACAGCTCATACCTTTTGATTGGTAAGTGATAGGGCTTTGATATTTCACAAGTGTATTCCTTGTGACAAGACCTTCTTACACATACCATAATTTTTGACCTAGTGACCTTGACCTAGAAATTTGACCTACTTTTCAAAAAAATTAAGAATGGATATATCTTTTGATTGGTAAGTGTTAGGACTTTGATATTTCACATGTGCAGTCCTTGTGGCAAGACCTTTCTATACATACCATAATTTTTGACCTTGTGACCTTGCCCTAAATATGTGACCTACTTTTGAAAAAAAAGATAAGATTCGCTATATCTTTTGATTGGTAAGTGATAGGGCTTTGGTATTTCACATGTGTATTCCTTGTGACAAGACCTTCCTACACATACCATGGTTTTTGACCTATTGACCTTGACCTACATATTTGACCTACTTTTCACAAAAAATTAAGAATGGATATATCTTATGATTGGTATGTGATAGGGCTTTGGTATTTCACATGAGTATTCCTTGTGACAAGACCTTTCTACACAGACCATAATATTTGACCTTTTGAACTTGCCCTAGATATTTGATCTACTTTTCAAGAAAAGTAATATTGGCTATATCTTTTGATTGATAGGTGATAGGGCTTTGATATTTCACATGTATTTTCCTTTTAACAATGCCATGCTACACATACCATCATTTTTTACCTATTGACCTTGACCTAG
>VSWD01000007.1:72342050-72494550 GCA_033119305.1 Pinctada imbricata
GTTAACCAGGTGTTTTGAGATGTTGGTAATTAACTACCATGGTAGTTTGAGGAGTTATGCAGTGGACAGAGATAACGGCTTCCAGCTACAACACACCTTTCTGTTCAACACTCAATACCCACTGGGAGTGTCTAGTGTTGTGTACCACCCAGGGGCAGACCTTCTGGTGGTCGGCGGGTGCTCCTCTGATGCTGACTCCGCCCCCTCACAGGCTATAGGTCAGGGGCTGTCACTGTGGAGGGTCCTCTCTGATGAACCTTACTACAAACTCGTCACTGATTATGACTTTGATCAGCAACAAGTAAGAACAATAATTTATACGGAATTTTACACTTGATTTGTTTTCTTAGATCTTTAGATCATCACATATTCATAATGAGTTTTGTTCATAGGTCTAGAAAAAGAGATAATATAGCATATGTAATATAAATACTTCATGAAATACCTTTTTCAGGAATAATACAATGTGCTATTTCTTTTCATAGGCTGCAAAGAAGAAATCGTTCATGAGGAGGATGAAGTCGGTGTCATTTCTGGGTAGAAAAACTGACCTTCAGGTGAGATGTAACTGCAATAACAAGGGATCATGTTTCAGATTAGACAAAAGATAGCATTTAATCATTTATTAGCTCACCTCGACGAAGTAGAGGGGGCTTATGCTATTGCCCGTTGTCGGCGTCCGACTATAGGTTAAGCAAAATGAGACAGGTCCATTCCCGCCAAACTATAAGTCCTACATAACCAAATTTGCATGGATGATACATCTGAGGATGCTTACAACAATGCATGGTACAGAGGCTGCATCTGACCTACATTTTATGCTTGAGTGAGCAGGTTAGGTAAAATGGGGCAGGTCCATTCCCGCCTTACTATAAGTCCTACACCAACCAAACTTGCATGGATGATGCATCTGAGGATGCTTACAACAATGCATGGTATGGAGGCTGCATCAGACCTACATGTACATTTCATGCTTGAGTGAGCAGGTTAGGTAAAATGGGACAGGTCCATTCCCGTCTTACTATAAGTCCTACATCAACCAAACTTGCATGGATGATGCATTTGAAGATGTTTACAACAATGCATGGTACTGAGGCTGCATCTGACCTACATGTCATGCTTGAGTGAGCAGTTTAGGTAAAATGGGACATTTCCATTCCTGCCTTACTGTAAGTCCTACACCAACCAATTTTGCATGGATGATGCATCTTAGGATGCTTACAACAATGCATGGTACGGAGGCTGCATCTGACCTACATTTCATGCTTGAGTGACTAGGTTTAGTAAAATTGGAGAGGTCCATTCCTGTTTTACTGTAAGTCCTACATCAACCAAACTTGTGTGGATGATGCATCTAAGGATGCTTAATGCAATGCATGGTACAGATGCTGCATCTGACCCACATTCTATGCTTGAGCAATCAGGTTAAGTAAAATGAGACAGGTCCATTTCCGGCTTGTGTGGGTGATGTATCTGAGAATGCTTACTGCAATGCACTGTATAGATGTTGCATCGGACCTATATTTTATGCTTGGTTGACCAGGTATGGTAAAATTAGAATCTTCACTTCCAGCCTTCTTTGAATTTTTTATCAACCAAACTTATGTGGATGATGCATCTGGAAATACTTTGTGCAATGAAGGTATAGTTGCTGGTCATGTGACAATGATGCTGTTGAGGTGTGAGCTGTCATCTCTGATGACCCTATGTTTGAGTGTTGAATTAAGAATATGAAAAAATTAGCTTAATCTATTGAAAGAAGTCCTAACTTCATTATCAAGTGATGAAACTACAACTTATAACTGTTTATCATGATGTCAATGTTTTACGTAGGATGGTGTGTTTAAGCTGAGCATATCTCCAGACAATAACTACATCTCAGCCATACACTACTCGGGTACTCTGTCTGTCTGGCATCTACCTTCCCTCAAACCATACAAACTATGGAAACTAGAGGATCAGGTAAGATAGGCTTTTTTCCTGATATAAACAAAGAATTGTAATTGCATTGTATAGATGTTGCATCTGACCTATATTTTTGATTGCTTAAATTATTTTTCATCAGTCTTTAAAAACGAGATTTGTAAATGGGAGCAATGTCTGATCTTTCATGAATTTACCTATTTTTGTAAATTGAATTTTTGTACAACTACATGTACTTAATGTTGAAGTAGCTACTTTAAGACATTTGTATCAATGAAAGTTATTTCCTTTGAGTAAATATTTATGTACATACAGTATATTACATAAAAGTTTATGCAATTTTTCTTTATTTTATGGATTAGAATACATTTCAAACTTTTTGTAATTGGAATTTTAAAATGTACATGTTGTTTAAGTCATTTACTCTAAAATTTTCAATTGTAGCCAAATTTTGATGAAATTAGTCCTGAATTTACTGAAAATCCACAAAGAAGAAAGACACTCAAAGGTATGTTATTTCAAAATTTCATGTACTTGTGCATGTAGTAAGGAGTAAGAGGAAACTCATTAACAGTAAATTTCATTTGACATATCATTTATAATTTACTTTTATTAAAAAACCTTCATAGAATTTAGAAATAAAGCCATTTCCTTGAAAAAAACTGATGATTATTTGCAGGGAGCTGTGAATTTTCATACTTTCCTCGAGCGCATAGTATTTGTTACAAAATACAATGCTTTGAAAGAAAGACATCATTGCTAAGAAATAATACTGAGAAATGTCTTTTTTGTTGGGACTGTAAACTTCTTAAGAATTAAATTTTAATACCGAGGAAGTATTACATGTATGATTGCAAAGTACAGTGTAGTAAAAATTATGAATTTATCATTGTCTTGATTTGTTTACATGTAGATTTGCCAGTGGCCACATGTAAAGCTTTATTGGATGTTAATTGGTGGAGCAACTCGGTGAGTTCAATGGCACATACATGTACATACATGTAATATTTAGATAAGGTTTACCACTCTAGGAAAATGTTTCAAATAGGTTAAAAAAAATTAATCTCAAGTAAGATTTTCCTAAAAGAGGATAAAACCTGCTGATAAAAAAGCCCATACAAAACATTACATGTTTAGTAAAGTAAACATACTATTTTATTAGACATTGTCTTGTTCCTAAAAACGAGACTCATACATAATGGATACACATGTTACATGTATGAATTCAAATATCATTATTATTTTAGGCGCTCATATTATCTCGTTGTACTGGAGCAGTGACTGTGTCTTCATCATATACATTAAAAAACCTCCTTGGTACATCACCAGAGTGGTTTGAGCCTGCTTCGCGGGTCACTGCTGTACATGATGGTGGCTTCCTAGGCCTGGAAGTATGTATACATATAGTTATTAGTAAATGTATATGTACATGTTAGGTAGAGGTATATACATGTAAAAAGGACAAAAAACTGTATCATTGTGTATCCTGCCCTCTCTTTTCTTTGTTCTTGATAAAAATGTACCTTCATCTAAAACACAGAAATGCATGTTGTTTCATTACTTATCATGGTATTTCATAGTTTCTTTTAATGGAGCCTAAGACTTAAGGTAGCGTCACACCTTACCAGATAGCATGAACGGAATCTAACGGATGATAATTTTGCTAAAATCCTTAGTCTGTTGGTCGTCCAATGCCGCCACTGCTTGAGGCCCTCGCGATCAGTTTGGAACGGATACGTACCGTACAAGTACCGGAGATCTACTGGAAAAGTAACAGACGTATAATGGACTTCAGTGTATGTGTTACAGAAAAGTAAGGGATAAATTGGAAGTGCAATGCACAAGAAAAGGACAAAACAGACAATAATGGAAATCCATTTCTCGACCGTTGACATCTGGTAGCTGTCCGTTACATCTCAATTTTTATCCCTTTCACGTCTGGTAGATGTCCGTTAATGACTCTAGGCTACTGTACATCAATGGGCTCCTAACGGATATCAACGGATACATAATGTACAAGTAACAAACGCTTTAGTCCATTCTGTCCAGTGGAAAGGTTTGAGCATTTTAAAAACTTTCCAACAGACAAAACGGTGACCAATGGACATCACCGGACGAGTAACGGACTACTAACGAATGAGTAATGGACTACTAACGAATGAGTAACGGACCACTAACGGATGAGTAACAGATGTGAATGGAGACCAAGAGATAGGAAATTTTGTTATACTCTACTCGTCCGTCCCCTTATCTGGTTAGGTGTGACTGAGTATTTTAAAACCTTTGATCTGCCTATAAATCTTATGCTACTCCTGCACATTGTCAAGGTCTTTATAATGGAAATTTAGAATATGCTATCACCGGAGAAAATTGTGGTTTCTGTCAAATCTGAAACAAAGGTTAGTCTTTACAACAAAAGTTAAATGATAAATATTTTTCTTCTAAATAGGTGGACAACAAATTTCCACAAAAGCGCCGTTTAGGATTAGATGAAGAGGAGGAGGATTATGAAGACAGTGATGATGATGACATATCATTAGCGTCCCGAGCCACTCGTTATACAAAGAACGTTCTGTACTGGATGACAGATAGCGAGAGATTCCAGCCTCCAAGAAAGAGACCAAAGTCAGTCACTACATTATCATATGTTTTCATATTGTTATTCCTGATCTTAAATTTCTTTTTCTATATATATGTAGAAAAGTGCTAACTAGTTTGTGTGTTTGTATACATACATACATGTAACAATGTGTTATACATGTATACTTAGATTTATATGTAATATTTTAGGATGGTGACAAGAACCTATAGACTTGTGTGTTTGAAGTCAACGACCCCGGAGGAACTGTACACAAGAAAGGTATATACTTGTACATTAACAATATTGTCTGCACTATTTTTTTATGTAGTTCGAAATACATGTATGATATGATGCAATGTACCCTTCCAATTGTATGAAAGAAAATTCACGATTTCACAATGCATTTTTTCATGGTTTGAAGCTTGTTTCTGAGATACATGTAAAAAGATTCTGACATGACAAAGTTTCTTGCAATCGGTCAATTCAGTAAAGATATATTCCCTGGAGAGCTAAAATTCAACACAACTCATGATCACAGTTGGAAAAATGACATGAATTCTAGCATGAATTTTTAATTCCAGATAGACAATGAGGAGTATGGAGAAGCTCTTGCCCTTGCCCGGGCTTATGGTCTAGACACAGACAGGGTGTATCAAAGACAGTGGAGAAAGTCAGCAGTGTCTGTGGCTTCTATACAAGACTATCTGGTAGGTTATAGTCACAAAGCTCATATTAATACATGTATATCTAAAGCTATGTCTCAATTTATTTGTGTTTAGTGTCCCCACTCTACTAGATATGCACTGATTTACCGAGTAAAGTAATTTGTTTCAAACTTGTTTGTGTAAAATAGTTTCAATGAATAAAGGCTGTGGTTCAGTTCCATTGTACTTTGTCTATAACACAGGATCACAATCTGAGAATGACACTTACTGTTTCAATATGCATGTACATATATGTACATGTAGTTTCATATGAAATGTAAAATATTGACACATTACTAGTGTTGATGGAGAGACTTTATGTTATACATGTAATATATTTTGACAGAGTAAGATCAGTAAGAGGTCATGGGTATTACACGAGTGCCTAGAGAGAATGCCTGATACTATAGACGCCATGAAGGAACTGTTAGAGTTTGGCCTGAGAGGGACAGATCTACAGGCTCTCATAGCCATAGGTAAAAAGGAGGATGGAGGAAGGTAACAATCCTACATGTATAACCAATGTGATCAATCAATAGGCATGTTATATTAATTGAAGCCTGAGATAGATTGTTTATTGAAGGATCTGCAAAATGTCTCATATCACATCTACTGTATGACTTCAACATTATCATATCATAAGTAAAGCATGCAGTAGGTATTGTATACATTTTATATGTAGAACAATACAAGAAAAAATGTTTATGAATTTTACGTACATGTACATGTATATGAAGTAAAGGAGAAAAAACATCGAGTAGTCATAATTTTACAGTGATAATGTATGCAACTATGGAATATCCGTGTAGGAAAATCAAATCCCTTGTTTTATAAGCTTAACTGCTCTGTTTATGTTAGGTTTATTCTATGTGACCCTGAGGAAGGCCTGTATGAGGACATGTCCTTTGATGAGTTTAATCCTGAGGACATGAGGATAAAGGAGGAAATGAAGAGGAAGAAACAAGAGGAATTGCTTCAACAAGTCAGTTTTCAGAGGTGTGTCATCAAGTTACAAGCTTCATTAAGAATTTAGTGTAAGATACTGGTTCAAAAGAATCTTTTTACTTCAAAATTTTGAAATTCTATTTAATTTTTTATTTTAGATTAAAATTTTTCACATATTGATTCATTCTGTTACAATATAAATCATTTGTGAAAGCGTGATTGATAAAGGGTGCAATTATCATGTTTACAGTCTTAATTTGGATCAAAAAGAACTTTGCCGTGCAAGATTAAAGCTTCTGCAATACCTTGACAGACTGAAAACTTACGAGGTTGGTAAATAATGTTTGTACATGTACATGTCATATCTTTATTTACATTACACTTTGCCTGTGATTAGAAGGGGTAAAGTGTCCAAGAAGTCACAAGAAAGGTAAAAAGCTTTTGCAAAAATTAGTAATACAAAATGTATTAACAAACATACACTTAGGATAAATTTTAAATTGTACAATTCTGAAGTCTAAAAGATTTTAAATTTGTGTAGGAGATCTTAGGAGGTGTGAACTGGGCAGCAGAGAGATTTAATCCTGACTTCTTTAAAGAATTCCGCAGCAGAAATATTGTTGAGGTGGCAACAGATTATGCCAGGGTAAGGAAGGATGGGATAAGACTTCGTCTTTATGTTATAGTCTAAAAGTATACAGATCTGAAAACGAATGACACATGTATATCACGAATAAATGGAAAGTAACTACTTTTTATGTAAAAATGAATTTGCATGGAATTATTTTGCAGTAATATTTATATACATGTATGTACCATAGTAAAGAGTTGTCTTGATGTTATTATTCTAGAACAGTGATTGGAAAGCCTTAGACCTGCTGTTCCTATATCATGGAGAATTACTTGTTCCTCACAGGTACTAGTAACTTTGTACTCATTATAATGTACAGTCAATAATGTATCAAGCGCCCACTTGAGGGAAAGAACAAAAATTGTCGCTAAAGACAAGTGGTTGCTTTAAAGAATCCTCTCACAAAAAGGGATCCAGTTTTAATGTATGAATAAGATGAACAAATTTGCTTGTTCATTGAACTGATAAACAGACAACATACATTATACAATGATTGACTTTTGATGAAGTCTACTCGTGACTATACAGACCTTGTCAGGCATTGGTTCACCGAGGCCGAAGGCCGAGGTTAACCAATGCCTGACCAGGTCTGTATAGTCACGAGTAGACCGAAATCAAAAGTCAATAACTGCTTTATTAAATTTTCAGGATTTGATTAAAATTTGCATTGTAATGATACGCGAAGTCAAAGATCTTACACTACAAAAATTAACGCATGCGCTGGTACCGCACGCGCTAATCCTGGATAGACCGCTTTGGAGCATTAGCGGTCACTCACTCTGAGGTACACTCTATCAAACAGTGTCTCCGCCAATCAGAAATAAGCAAAATCAGCAATAATTCCTGATCATTTAATAAAAATATTTACAGGAGTCTTTATCTCATCTTGAAGTGAGAAATAAAGAATTCTAAAGTAGCGTATCTTCCTTGTACATCTGATTTCTGTGTATGATTGCATATGACAATGTTTTCATACTGTGAAGGTTAAATAAATCCACATTGTCATTTCATAATTAGTCAGCGTCATCGCCGTCTTCAATGTCACCACCATTCCCGCCGTGAAGTGTGACTTGTACTTACATAATGCTTTGATTTAAAATATATTATCGCGCTTGTATTATCCCATGTTGCCACTTATACATCGTCATTTTATGATTCGTCTGCATGGATCTGTTGAAAAGTCTTATTTACTGAGGCATTTTACTCTTCACCTGATCTACGCCGTTTACTTTTTTAGCTCACCTTGACATGATGAGAGGGGCTTATGCTATCACCCCGTTGTCAGTGTTGGTGTCAGTCGTCGGCATCCACACTACAGGTTAAGCAAAACGGGACAGATCTATTCCCACCGAAGTATAAGTCCTACATCAACCAAACTTGCATTGATGATTCATCTAACAATGCTCACAACAATATCTGGTACAGATGATGCATCTGACCATCATTTCACACTTGAGTGAGCAGGTTTGGTAAAATGGGACAGGACCATTCCCACCTTACTTTAAAAACTCGGGACACAAAAATTTACAAATGGTTTTTTCAAACCTAAATTGATAGAACTTATCAGTAAACTAAATTGATAGAACTTATCAGTAAACTTAATCCCTACGGAAACCCCTAATTAACAAGTACAGAACAGCTCGATTATGTAAATAAAAATAGCACTTTACCGAAGACTGCCAATCTTTAATTAGCTGCGCCGCGTGAGGTCACTTTTGTGAGTTGATATGGCAGAATACACAGGTTTATGGCTAAAGGACAGAGTTTGTACTTGGGTACTTTTACAGACTGCTTTTACACTAAGACATTCTGACATACATGTCAAGTTTGAATATGGATCTTATCGCTCAATTACTATGTGTAGAGTTGTATAGCGGTTCTGTAAACAAACTTCTTTGAAGAAAAAAAAAAAAAACGAGTGTCAGGACCTTCAGTCCTTTGATTTATTTCTTTCCTTATTATTATTATTATTTTTTGATGGTACTGTTGGTGCATTTTCTTCCATTTCTTCAAGTTCAAACACTTGAGTTTCAAATTAAGTTTCGTTTTGAATTATCATTAACTAGTTAAAATAACTGACATCAACACTACTATTTAAAATTTCTTTCAGCAGATCTAAATCGGCGCGCTTATGTTTTGATAACAATTTCACGATCAAACAACTGAGGTAATTACATGTACCTTAATTGGTCGCTTAATACAAATGAATTTATCATATAGGTAACAATTAAGATGGACGCTGGTCGCGATGGACAGATGTCCGTTTAATACAGAGGAATTATATAGCAAAAAACGTTTGGAGGGTATTGGACTGGTCACTGAGGGCAGATGGATGCTTAATACGAGTGGTCGCATCTACAGTATTGACTGTATACAATGTTTCTGAAGATCTCAAATTTTCTTTTTACCTAGGCACCAAGAATGATTGACTACTATTAGATTGTGGAATACAATACTGAGACAGAATAAATATGTACACATACATTTTCAAAGTACGGTAGACCATCAAATCAAAATATTGTCTCAGGAGTACCTGCAAACAACCAAACTGCAGAAAGGAATGCTAGTTTTTTCTTTCTTGGTAATATTTAAAAAAAAAAAATTGTTTGAATCATCATGGATTCAGGTATTTTAAAAGCAGAACAATAAGTGTGAATTGTACACGTATATGAGAATGAGTAAATTGAATGTTTCATTGATGGATGTAATATTGGCCAATATTCATTATCGTACATGTACATTGATTTGTTTTTCAGACTTGCTATCCTGTCAAACTTCCCAGAAACAACAAATCCCTTGGACTACAAGGACTTACTGCCCGTTATAGGGTATATACTTAGCTCTGAGTAAATCTAAAACATCTACATGTACAAGTATTGCACATTAAACTTGAAGCAAGAGGATTTCCTTAGGCTTCATCTAGATTTACTGTAGAATATTTATCTGGATAACGTTTTTAAAATGTGCATTATAAGTGACTGGTATCTCATGATTTATTCAAGTTATTGTACAGCACATCTACTTAACGTTTTGTCTTTTACAGTACTGGTGATCATGTACAGAGTATAGAAATGTGTAGTTGGAGAGAGACAGACTGGTGTGAGAACAAGGAATGCAGGTTAGTGACTTGGTCATAGTGTGCAATGTAAGGAAGTTTTAACCATAGTGCTCAATGTATAATACAAGTCCTTAATAGTTATTTTGTTGAATACCATCTGACTTAAACATCTCTTACATTTTATGTGGACAACATTTTTCAATTTGCTTTGATACATGTACCTAAATTTACCTTGTTTGTTTTCAAACGTCAGCAAAAAAGATTTGTAGTCATGACATAATTCTGTATATTCATGTATCACAGATCTGCAGTAGAGCCAATAACAGTTGACTTGGGAGATTTCTTATATGAGGATAATCCAGATCTACAGACATTTAGGTAAATATATATGTAGTAGTAATTTTGTCTTATACATATACATGTATGTTTAAGTAGGTATCGTTCATGCCTTTTTCTTGGATTTGCATCATATTTTTATCCAGATATTTTCAAGATAAGGAACGCAAAACCTTGATTTCCTTTTATGAGTAGTGAGGACTGGGATGTATACATGTATTTTATTTCCAGGAATGACACACTCAGCAGGTCTGTATTGGTAGAGTGGTATAAATACAGGGCGTGTGAGATAGAGAGATTATCTCGATTAGTGGACAATGCCGTGGATCTCATCAAATTTGCCATAGAGGGAGGGATTACAGAGGTACAGTGATTCAGTAGATATGAAATCGTACTAGATTGATGATTTTTATGAGTTTTACATGTACATGTATGTATTTAGAATGAATATACGATGATGGTATTAATAATGGTTTCTGTACATATTCTTCTCGGCAGGATTTAGATGAGCTGTTAGATGATCTTGTTACCATGGAGATGCTGGTTTATGAGTGTCAGGTAGATGAGACCTTGACCTTTTCACAACTCCAGGCTATGGCAGACTATGACAAGCTGGAACTCATTATGTCAAAAGTAAAGTATGGTGAGGTACATACAATGTACATGTATACTGAGAGAGAGAAAGAGAGAGAGGGGGTATTGTGAAGTAGTGGGTTTGTAAGAGAGGTAAAGAGAGACAATTTTACTGTGTACAACTTTGAATTTGCCCAGTCTAATTTTTGCCCAATGTAGACAGGACACTGATTCACCCAGTATTGAATTTGCACATTTTCTTAAGAAATCCCTCATGTATAATTTCATTTGCCCGGTCAAAAATTTTTCTTTGTGTCGCTGGTCAAAAATGGCACAAATTTCCCTGTATACAGTATTTGCAGATTTGTGATTTGTGTATATATTCTGTAGATACATGCATATTCTCTGGTTATGATTCTAATTCATGTCTAATAATCATACGTTGTATAATGTTTGTGTTTACAGTCCAGTAAGGAGATGTACAGTAAGAATCTACATCGCTGGATGGTCGTGTTCCTTAATCGCTGTGAGAAGAGAACTCGTGGAGCATACGTTCACTTACTTAGAGATTACGTCATCACCAAGGCTAAAACAGATCTCACTCTCTGCTTTAAAGTATTTGACGCATCCAAAGTCACAGTAAGTACAAGTATCTGACATTCACCGAGCTGATGTGAAGTTGATAATGAAGTCATGATATTACTGATCCTGATCACATTAAGTGCAAGTATCTGACATTCACCGAGCTGATGTGAAGTTGACGATGAAGTCATGATATTACTGATCCTGATCACAGTAAGTACAAGTATCTGACATTCACCGAGCTGATGTGAAGTTGATAATGAAGTCATGATATTACTGATCCCGATCACAGTAAGTACAAGTATCTGACATTCACTGAGCTGATGTGAAGTTGATAATGAAGTCATGATATTACTGATCCTGATCACAGTAAGTACAAGTATCGGACATTCACTTAGCTGATGTGAAGTTGATAATGAAGTCATGATATTACTGATCCTGATCACATTAAGTACAAGTATCTGACATTCACTGATCTGATGTGAAGTTGATTATGAAGTCATGATATTACTGATCCCAATCACAGTAAGTACAAGTATCTGACATTCACTGAGCTGATATGAAGTTGATAATGAAGTCATGAAATTAATGATCCTGATCACAGTAAGTACAAGTATCTGACATTCACTGATCTGATGTGAAATTGATAATGAAGTCATGATATTACTGATCCTGATCATTAGAACATGATTTCTATGTTCAATCCCTTAAAATTGATTTTCATTGCGTTGTTAATGGAGTTTATCTTTTCTTCCTATCTCAGATAAAAAGTCTTAGTCATTGATGATAAAGATTTGTGATATTTCTTTTTTCTAGCTTGTAAATCGTGTGATACCAGAACAGACAGATCTCATGGCCATAGCTTTAGAAGCACTGTATGCGTGTGAAAGGTAAGTAAGAAGTCTGAATATTCTTTACATTATAACATGGAATTGTCATAATCTGTTTGAAATTATCCTTAGAATTGGAATGGGCAAAGTGATCAATTGTATGTACTCCATCTTGTGGTAAACCGAAATAAAAATACAAGCTTTTATACATTTGAATACATGTATCACATTGTCTACAAATCTTTATGTATATGTATGTATTAACTCTCACAGTCTGATATTGAATGAAATCATTGCTAAATGTGTATCATCATTTATTTCCATTATCAGAGATGATCAGCTGAGCTTGATTTGTGATATTGTACAATGTTTGCCACAAAAAGGATTCTCAGGGTGAGTTGACATACAGGAAGTGGTACTCTACCGACTCTTAGGATATTTAAGCATTGCATTTATTTCAATATTATCTGATGATCATACTTTTAATTAGTAACTGACTGGCTGTACTCTTAATTAATATCCATTTCAATATCTAATCCACTCTTTTTTCACATTGTAATCCAGAAATCTTGATTTTATCCATATAATACACGTGTACGTGACATTTTCTCACACTTGTATAGGACAGAATCCAAGAGGTCTTTGGAGCTACATAAGGAAGTGGACAAACTTGAGAAGCACATTGGGTAAGGGAATACTTCTCAATTAATTCTTAATTAATTATAGTATTTCATGTTTATGTTCATGGTCAGAGCTATTCATTTTCTGAGATACATGTACATCTGTCGCTAGTTAAGTGAAACTCTCATTAGTCATATGTTTTGGTGAGTAGAGTTACATGTATTTATCAGATCGTTATTTCTTCTAACACAGGGCAGCAAAGATATTTGAGAAATACGGCATGAAGAAACCTTTATTTTACATCAGAGATACTGAGGTTGGTATTATGTGATGCCATGATCACAGATCATATTACTGAGTTATGATTATACTTATATGATCTTTTCATTCCCTTCTCATTTGGGACGGTATCTGACGTAAAGTAATTGTGACGTCATCAAATTCTATGGTAACAAGCATAAAATTCAGGGAAAACGTTGCTTCAAATACAGCGTTTCTATAGGAATTTCATCATGTCATAATGCGTTAACGTCAGATACCGTCCCAAGTGGGAAGTAATTCCGAAAAGATGGAATTGCTAACAATGTTTGAGGTGAGATGAAAATTCTGAGGTACTGTACAAATGTATTCCTATGGTAAAAAATGTAGCTATACTTTAGACATTTATGGATATTGAATATAATGGTTAAACAGTGAAAACAAGTAGATAAATTTCAGTAATGAGTACATATGAATGATTTGTTTAGAATGATGCAGAAGAAGCCAAAAGCCTGATGACCAAGCTGACCAGGGTGGCAGGACACAGGTAATACACATAATACATGTACATTCATAGTTACAGATTGAAGAATATGAAAAGTTTAATATTGTGAATACTAGTGAATGTAAGTATCTACATGTACATGTATTAGAAATATTGATTTGAGAATGAAATATGTTTTCTCGACAGAGCAAAACCTTTATCTCAGCTTGAGTGGCGATCGTTACACGATGATGTGATAGAGCTACAGGATAAGGTGTATCGCTGTATATCTGCAGGACTATGTCATGAGGTATGTGATGGGTGTATTCTGTTTTATAATACACATGGATTGTTTAGTTTGAGTTGAGATCGTTACACGATGATGTGATAGAACTACAGGATAAGGTGTATCGCTGTATATCTGCAGGCCTCTGTCATGAGGTAAGTAATTTGTGTGTACTGTTTTATAATACACATGGATTGCTTAGTTTGAGTGACGATTATAACATAATGATGTGATAGAGCTACAGGATTAAGTGTATCAATGTATTTCGGCAGGCCTCAGTCAGTACACCCTGTATGATTTGTCTTATCATTAGCATGGTTTGTTAAGGTACATACCTGTCAACTTTGAAATTCTAAAAAGAGGGAGATCTCCCTCCTTGACCAGTCTCTTCCAATAACATCGGTCTGCCGGTCCTGACAGGCAAAATTACTTTCGGACCGGTGCTTTCCTCTCAATAGTTGGTCTGAATGACAGATGCATTGTGGCGAGTCTTCTCATTATGTAATAAAATGTTCCAGTCTACGTCTTTATAATTTTCGGTCCCTCTTGAGAAATTGATCACACTCTTGTAAATGACCTAACGTTTCATGATTGTAATTTCAATTACTTTGTTTTAAAGTTTTTACAAGAACGTGATTGACAAGTAGTCAGAGATAATTTAGGCCTGGATAGCTTCCGCATTGCCGATGTTAGAACTGATATTTTGCGGGGTTTTTTTTTTCGGAACAACAGTTTTTGTGTCGGACCAATGTGTATCTTTAACACATACAGTAGGTCCAAATGACCTATGTGAGCTGAAAGTTTTTGGGAAAGACTGCTTTGACAGTTGAAAAAGAGGGAGATCATGTGTAATAATTTCCCCACTTTTCTTACAAATTGCATCATATGGAGGGAACCATCTTTCAAACAAAATTGTTCAAGGCTTTCATGAGTGAAGGGCTCTATGAAAGGAATTCAAGATGTAAAACAGAAAAATGTTACCCTTAAAATATGTTAAAAAATGCATTTCAGATATTCACAGAGAGTTTGCTGTGCTCCAGTACCAAAGAGAACATAACTCTTGCTGGTGAATTCATGGAGCGTAGTGAATCAGAGAACCGACCCACGGTGCATACCTACCCTCAGCAACCCAAAGTACCGTATAATAAATCTATACAGTTGGTGCTGTCGGCAGCTAGGGAATACTTTAATTCATCAGCTGATCTCACAGACTCCTGTATGGATCTAGCTAGGTAAATGTCTTCAAAGCATTTTGTTCTTGGTTGTGTTTCATGTTTTCTACATTTACATGTGAAATGCCAAAAATTCATAATGTTATGATGAATTAACTTCAATTTTATGCCTTTTAAAGAATGATTCTGGAAGGTTCAAGATTTGTCTTCCCTACAACTTTCCATAATAAGAAAAAAAGAGTGTTTTGCTAATCAAACATATTGATTGATTACAGAGCATGTTTGAATCTGATCCGTGACACGCCCCCTCCTGAGGATATACAGGAAGAATTAGACCTGATTGCATCTTTAGCACTGCTGGATGACTTTGGTGTAGCTACGCTGCCTTTACAAGGTACAGTAAAGAAAAAACATGAAAAGTCCTCTTAAGGCGGATGGGAACTTTCGCGCATCCGGTTCAGATTTTACTATGCGTCGCCGCTTTCCTAAGTAGCAATAACAGGTGGTCACAGGTACAGAAAATGAGATTATTTTAGACAAATATGGTGATATTTCACAATTCAAAGGGGCATTTTGCCAAATTTGTCTATTTCGCGACGTCAAGAAGCCATCTTAAAGGCGAGATAAACCCAAAAGCGTAAGTTCTGAACATTTCTGTCATTTAGTTACAAGAGGAAATTCGAAGTTGTGACTTGTGTTTGATGGGCTTTTAGTTTAATTTCCATTTTCTAAGTTTCTATCAGTATGTTGGTTGAGGTGGTACATCCTGGCTTAGATGATCGGAAATGTATAACAGAATCTGAGCTGTGCATGGTCCATGTCAAACACTTCAACAGGCTAGGTAACTTGTGAACCTAGGGGTTGGGAAGGGGTTAACGTGGATAATTATTCTAGCATGTCAACTCTTGAACTGTGGGCTGCTCTGCTCCATCCATGACAGGGCCAAGATTTCAATGTGTTAAAGTAAAGTGCATGTTGCATATATTGATCTGGATTTGTTTTGATTATTATGATTATTTTCCTTATTTCTGTTGGTTTAATCCTCATGGTAATAGTAGTACATTGAAATTATTTAATAAACATGGTTTGAGTATAATCTTATAGTATATGTATAACGATCCAGTGATCCTAGCTATCATTATCGGTACAGACTGTGTAACTCCGTGTCTATATAAAGACTAACGTACAGACGCGATTCACACAACTGGATGCACAGTGTATTCATAGTGAGGCAGTTGGAGACTCTAAGATACAAAGATTGATAGAATCCCTAATGTGAAAAAAACCCAACAACAACAACAACAAAATAAACAAACTAAGAATGCTGCTCAGCATATTAACTATTGTAAGGAGTTTATAAATGATTCATAATGTTCAGTCTTCTGTCATGAATTTTCATGAAAAATATGGAAATTTCATTTTTTGCGGCAATGTTCCTATTCAAGAAGTACAATGATTTACTAGTCTTACATTATATTTGAGGAAAGGCTTTTATCTATTATAAGTTTTGAAAAAACATAACTATTTATAAAAATTAACTATTTATAATTACACATGAGCTTTCAAGAAATTTTGCATGAACAGTGATGATGATGAAAGTATGTGTTATGACAAAAATATTGATGTTTCAAATGAAGGGGTATATATATTCAAGATGCAGTTAGACATAATTAGTGTGGGTAGGCTGCTTCTTTACTAAATAAAGAGTTTAGTGACTTTATATAAACTAAATATACCTTTATATTTATTTATGAGAAAAAGATAGCATATTTACACATTAGATTCTACAAAATTTTGAATGAAAGTGAAAATATTTACTATAAAATTGATGTTTTATATAAGGGGGTATACATATTCAAGGTGCAATTAAATACAATAAGTGAGGGGAGGCTTCTATTATTGTGACTTTTTTTAAAACTGAATATATCATTCCTATTATTTATAAAATAAAGTAAACATCATTACATATAGATTTGAAAAAAAATTGTATGAACGTGATAATTTGACAACAAAATTGATGTTCGAAATAAGGGGGTATACATATGCAATATACAATCGCACACAAATACTGTGGGTAGGCTTCTTCTAGTAAGTCTGTTTATAGACCTAAGATATAGTTCTTAATAATAATGCAAATTAAAGTATACCTAAACACCTTAGATTTTGAGAAATTGGCATGAAAGTGAACATATTTACTAAATAAATTGCCATTTTAATTAAGGGGGTATATGTATATTTAGTGCAGTCATAAACAGTAGGTGAGGGGAGGCTTCTTCTATTGTTGCTTTTTTGAATTATAATATATTATTCCTATTATATATGAAATAAGGTATACATCATTACACATAGATTTAAAGAAATTTTGAATGAAAGTGAAAAATTTTACAACAAAATTGATGTTTGAAATAAGGGGTATACATATTCAATATGCAATTGTACACAAATACTGTGGGTAGGCTTCTTCAAGTAAGTCTTTTTATAGACCTAAGATATAGTTCTTGATATTAATGCAAATTAAAGTATACCTTAACACCTTAGATTTTGAGAAATTGGCATGAAAGCGAACATATTTACTAAATAAATTGATGTTTTAATTAAGGGGGTATATGTATTCTTAGTGCAGTAATATACAATAGGTGAGGGGAGGCTTCTTCTATTGTTACTTATTTGAAACATAATATATTATTCCTATTATATATGAAATAAAGTATACATCATTACACATAGATTTAAAGAAGTTTTGCATGAAAGTGAAAAATTTTAAAACAAAATTGACATTTGAAATAAGGGGGTATACATATTCAATATGCAATTGTACACAAATACCGTGGGCAGGCTTCTTCAAGTAAGTCTTTTTATAGACCTAAGATATATTTCTTGATATTAATGCAAATTAAAGTATACCTTAACAGTTTAGATTTTGAGAAATTGGCAATAAAGTGAAAAATTATTACTTTTTTTCAATGAACGTTATGGGTTAAAAATACCAAAATTTGATATTATTATGAGAAATTCCTGCATTTTTTCTATTGAGAATGTATACTGAGTTATTTTCTATAAAACTTATGTAAAAGAATATGTTTCAGAACATTTATCAATAAATAAGAGTACATGTTATTACTATGTTCTGTATTTGTTGAAAATGGCCATTTTGTATTTTCAATGGGTGGCCTTGAACTGTATTTTTTTAAGAAAATATGTTGATAATCTCTTAGATTAAGGTTTCAATTGCAAGATATTGAGTTGTTCTTTCAATTTTAACCAAAAAAATACAGGGTGAACAGTCTAATTTCAAAAGTATCCATCGGCCTTAAATAATTTGCAGGTCTACAGGTGGAATACTTGATTTGATGTTGAAAAACTTGGTCTTTTTCGTATACAGCGCAAGCATTTTTTCATTAAAATCAAATAATAAATAATTCTGGTTGTGCTTAGTGAGAATGAGCAAGGAGAGACTAGAGTTGGTAAAGGCTGCACTGGAGTCCCAAGACACGGCCTATCAACAAACTAAGAAGGTACATGTGAAACGTAAAATATATATAGAATTTATATCCTATTCCATTAATCAACCACAAAATTTTAAAAGTATTTCAGCATCAGCTTTGGTTGATTTAATCAAGGGTCTTGCATAAAACTAGATAAATATTACAGAGGAAATGTTTTTATGAAAAAACTTCATTTTTGGATTGAATTTGGAGGTCGTAATGGACCAGAAATCTACATGTATCTTTGTTGGTAAACTTTTTATGAAGAAACTTTCATTTTCAATTTTGTAGACAGTACCTCTATTATTTAGATGAAGATATAGCTTATTATATTTGGTCTACATGTACTTTAACTTTTTCCCTAAAGATGTTACGTCTCGGTCACCTGTTGAGGGTAGATGTCCATAACAAAGCTTCAAGAGAAGGAAAGATTTTACACCTGATAGCTGATACAGCTGTAAAGGTAAAAGATGAGTATTCTTGTTTTATGAGCTTCATCCTGCTACCACTGGCCTGTTCTCATTTATTTATTTCTTTAAAATGCACAGCTTTTTGGCTTGCCAATGACTTAAGAAAAAAACCTTGATCTATCTATTCCACTAATGAAGCCCATGTAATTGTGATCTTGATAAGATAAAGCAGTTTCAAAATACCTCGACCTTTATAATAAAACAAGATGTATAAAGAATGCATGTACTTTTCACAAACCTCTAATGGTAGCAGTAGATCTATTTGACTGTTATATGAACGGTCAGCTAGAAAAAGAGAATGAAACATATGTAAGAAAACATTATGAGATACGTATACATGTACATTTATCTATGTATTAATTAAACTAGAGGCTTAATAGACCATTTGGTTTAAAAATAATACTTTATAGAATAAACATACAATTCATTCAGGTATCTTTACATTTTTGCTCCTTTTTCAGCATGGAGATTACAGTGTATGCCATGAGGTATGTGAGGATTTGATGAGTAGGGACTATGGATCAGCGTGGAATGTTTGTGTGGACCTAGCGTGGGAGGAGGACTTCTCTGATATAGATGCCAAGTAAATAGCCTTCACAATTGGCGCACGATCAGAAGCGGCTAAATATTCTTGCGATCGAAAATTTTAGTTGTGCGATGCAAACGCATTAAATCTTGCGTCTTGTGGCTGTTGTACAATAAAAGTGAGCATTGTATGATAATGCAAAAGGATTGTCTGAGTGATCAAATGATCAGATGATTGAATGTGTGCCAATGTTATTAGACATGTGGCAATCATGCGTTCGATCACACAAATGCTCATGCAAGTCAAAGGGGGTATATACCACCCATTTATAACTCCCATCAGTCGACTTACATGTAAATATGCAACATTCATGGTCAATTGAGATCAGTGAGTGAGATAGAGATGCTTATACAGGGATCACTCGTGCGAGCACACAAAACATTGTGCGACGTTTGTACTAACATTCATATGTTGCATTGCAATTATTTGTATTGCAATCATTACATCTGAATAGTGTGCATCTCCACTATTTTGATGCAAACACTAATTTAAAAATGGATGCAAAGATTGTGAGAGATCATGCAACATATGCGGTAGGTTGTGCGAAGCTAAAATATTTCGAAAGCAAAGTGTTGTAAAGAAGTCATGCGCCAATAGTGAAGGGGCTTTAGTATTTCATAAACCTTAGGTTGTAAGTATTGCATGCATGCACAAAGCTGAGTTAGTTCTGCAAGATAAAAGCTACTGTTTTTTACAATGAATTAAAGCTAAATGAAGAAGATGGTGTTCAAAATTTATAGTTGTAATTAACTAAAAGGGAGAAAAAGTGGAAATAAATACATGTACATGCTTACATTTCCTGAAGTACCTACACAAATTAATTATATCAATATTAAAAAAAACATGCTGGAGCATATTTGTTGATGAAGTATTTGTTTGTCATTTTACAGAATGAAGTTGTTAACATTTGCCATGACATATTGTGACGGAGACATGATAGAACCTATACTTCAAGCTAAAGCTCTGTTAGAGACTCAGGTAGATAGAGAAAACACTGGTATATTCCCCATACGCCTTATGAAATCATTCAAGTGTGATAAATCTTCTATCAACTCACCATTAGTGAGATGGAAGTTGTGGAATAAAGTTTTCAATTTCAAAAAAGAATTGATCAAGTGTAGTCATAAGTGTACTTTGACTGTTATGTTTAGTTCAAGACATGTTCCTTATACATGTACATGACATTGTATAGACACTTTGGTCATGTTAGTCTTGTTACTGTATCATTTGTACTTTGTCAAATACCTGTACTTAACTGTCCAAATTTCATGGACATTATGCATTGAGTAATATGGGATATTACATGTAATTGGATAAAGAGAGTATAGTGTGACTGAAGCCAAACTTCAAGCGAAGAGTCTTTTAAAGTCTCAATAAGGTGTAACCTTTTTCTGATGACAGTATATATTTGGTAAAAAGGTCACATGCAAACTAAGATATTGTGAATGATTGAAATGTTTCAGGTTCTGTATGACACAATCCACAAGGGTACACAGGAGAAGAGTTCAGTAAGGGGAGACAATCCTTTCTCTCCTTCCTCCGCCCTTAAACAAACCAAACAAATCCTGACATCAACAACAAAGACGACTAAGGCTGTACTGTCTACTGTTGGTAAGAACTACCAAATGTACATGTATGTGTATATGTACAGTACAGTACATGTACTACAATTGTAAAGAAGAATTTGTTTCCATTTGTAGGTTGTTGTTAGTACTGTTGAAAATTTGTGATTCCATTTTAACTTATATATTTCAAACCTCTGCATTGACTGCAGATACTGTATTTTCTTGATTCTGCACTTCTTTTTCTGCCTAACATCATTAATTGTTAGATTTTGAAATTTAATTGTCACATTTGGCTGCTTTCATAATGTCAAAATAGATGTTAAAGAGTGAAAGAAGAAGAACAAAATATATTCAGTCTCCTTTCTGAGCTGTCCATAAACTTTCAAAACATAAATATATCTATTTAATGTACTGGTGGAGGACCAGTGGCTGCCTATTTTTCAGGGTTTTTTGCTAATAAAATTTGTAATTGATGAAATATTTGATTGAAACTTTGGATGTACAATAGTGTACCCTTACTACACTGGGTTATATACGATTTTCTTTGAAAAATTTGATTAATTTGTTTACAGAATGTCTTGAAGTGTGACTGAAATTGGACACTTTTTGCAAGACTGCAGGACCAGTTACCGCCTATTTGGCTCCTATTTCTGTTAACTGAAATATTTTGTTCCAGTGCTTTCACAGTAATAAAAGTAATCTTTACTTGATAGTATAGTGCCTTTTTAGGAAAAAATCCCAAAGCAAACGACCACATTGATAGATTGAATACACCTACCCTCTCCCCAACCCCAGAATTCATCTCAATAATGCTCTTCTTGTAATTTTAACAAATCTAGCGACCGGATGAGCTTCTTTTTTTCATAATCAGGAAAATATATGTCTAAAAGCCTTCTGACAAATTTTCATGTCATTATTCCAAACCTAAGTCCCTCTAAAATGCGGCAGGCGGTAACTGGTCCTGGGCGGCCACTGGTCCTCGACCAGTACCCTACACTCAGGAAATGAAGAAACTAATACTATACATGTACATGTATGCCTATTTATTATCATAAAGCCATAAAGTTTCTATTGCCTAACTTCTTATGACACCATGAACATTTTCTTCAACAATGATGTAATATTTCTTTTATTTTTTCCAATTAGCCGACAAAAAATGGTGGGAGGGGACTATACAGGCCCTAAAACAGCCTATGCAGAGACAGACTTCTGAAATATACACAGACAATAATGAGAAGTTTGAGAGACAAGGAATACATCCATTTTATGCAAATCTACAACCAAATGCCTACCAAGATCTTGTAAGTACATTTGTACATGTTCATGTATTAAGATGAACCATCAAAAGTATATGAAATTCTCCTGCCTTTTTATCTATGCATAAATGTTTTTGTTTTAAGATACATACATATACATGTATGTTCAAATATGTAAGTCAAACACAAAACACAGAATCCTAAAATCACTATAAATAGACATACAAATTCTTGAAAAATATAAAACAAGGATAGTGAGGGGATCTCAAACAAAAAAAGTTTACTAACAGATGGAGACATTTAAAACATGCCATCATAGAAACAGAAAGGATAACTTTATCTGATTTAACAATCTCCTCAGTGTCCAGTGTAAGAACAAAATTTAGTAGAGGTGGTGCCTCTCCTTGCACGTGCTGTATTAGAAAAAAATAAAATGCCGTCAGACTTTGGCTATGAGAGTACTAGGATAAGAAGCCAACAAAATATAGTCTAATTGTATGAAATGAATCCAGAAAAGAAATCTATTGTCATGTTACTGTTTCAGTCAGCAGTGGATTACAGCAGAGGGACCGTATCAGAGGATCCTAGTGTAGAAATCAGTGAAAATCTGTTAAGAACAGTCAAACTGGAGGAGATGATGACAGATGGAGAGAAAAGTGAGCCAGCTACAGAAGGTCTGTATACATGTTTAGGACTCTACTATACACAATCATTTAAGTTGTAGAGGACTTTCATTTAAACCTAAAAAACAGAGAATCCTTATTATTTGTGATGCTTGTCCAAAGTTAAGAAAAAGTTTATGAATTTTGTTTTATACTTCTTCATTAAGATTATTGTCATACATATTCATAAAGATGTGAACACATTGAACTATGTCTGGATAAAAATATGCGATTATTTTTGGAAAATACTTCATGAATTGGCAGTTCTGTTCCTACTGCTTTATGATGTTTTAAACTAATTTCTAATGTTTTTTTCCCAGTTTTGCTGAAGCTGTCCAATGCCAAGTTGGCCACAGATTCCACACTTGGCCTGGCTTACCTTTTGGCATTACCATGTGCTACAGATGCAGAAAAATGTTTTGACACCTTCCCTAAGACAGCTGTGACCCTTCAACTTGCTCTGTATTATTACGCCTTACAGATCTATTCCTCCGTAAAACCTCTGACTGACAGGGATATGAACTTTTTATACCAGCTACCTCCTCATAAAGTAATGACAAAGGTGATATCGTTTGTGAACAAGAGGAAAGATTTTGATTGGCCACAAGATGTGTTAGAGTTGATTCCAAAACTGAAACAATATAGTGAGGAACTTGAGGACTACATCCAGGCTAAAACTCTACAGGGCCTGGGAAGAGGTAAAGTTCATATACATGCATGTACATGAGATAAAGAAGATCTTGACGACAATCTCAACAGCACTCACAATAGAGCACCAAATTGAGCATCGATGGACCCCTACATGTAACGCTGCATAACTTTAACTCCACATGTCACATATTGAATGCGTATTTCAGTTTCCAATACTTAACTTGTAACTGAAACACTTTGTCATAATTCATGTTTGTCATAAATTTTATATAGAATATGATAAGCCTTTTAAACATAACTGTGTGACTAGCATTTTGTGGATGGGTGGTCTGACTCTTGTAATGTTACATTAAAACCTGATAGTGCTTGATGTCATTTTGCTGGAAATATATTCATTTTGCCTTCCAAAACAACTGGACCGATTTTATAGGAAAGGGGTTAATTTGATTTTGTTTATATTTGCACAGGCATACTAAATGTTTTTATTTCAGGTGTAGATATCATCAGATTTACAGATGAAGATGAATATAAAAGGGAGACAATCCTAGGTTTGGCCATGTAAGTGCAAAGAAGATTAATCTTAAACTTAATTCAAACTACACATACAAAAAATGATTTATAGCTGATGAAGTTTTGCTAAATTTACCAAGAGTACATTAAGAAATAACTTTTTGATGGTTTTTAGGACCCTTGAGGACAATGTATATGATATATCAGTATCACTGGCCCAGAGGTATGATATACAACTATGGGAAATCTACATGGCTCACCTGGAGTTCCTGTTCTCTGACAGTGGGTAAGTACAATAATACAATGTATATGATATATCAGTATCATTGGCACAGAGGTATGATATACAACTATGGGAAATCTACATGGCTCACCTGGAGTTCCTGTTCTCTGACAGTGGGTAAGTACTGGCACAGAGGTATGATATACCTCTATGGGAAATCTACATGGCTCACCTGGAGTTCCTGTTCTCTGACAGTGGGTAAGTACTGGCACAGAGGTATGATATACAACTATGGGAAATCTACATGGCTCACCTGGAGTTCCTGTTCTCTGACAGTGGGTAAGTACTGGCACAGAGGTATGATATACCTCTATGGGAAATCTACATGGCTCACCTGGAGCTCCTGTTCTCTGACAGTGGGTAAGTACTGGCACAGAGGTATGATATACCTCTATGGGAAATCTTCATGGCTCACCTGGAGTTCCTGTTCTCTGACAGTGGGTAAGTACAATGTGTATGATATATCAGTATCACTGGCACAGAGGTATGATATACCACTGTGGGAAATCTTCATGGCTCACCAGGAGTTCCTGTTCTCTAACAGCGGGTAAGTACAATGTGTATGATATATCAGTATCACTGGCACAGAGGTATGATATACCTCTATGGGAAATCTACTTGGCTCACCAGGAGTTCCTGTTCTCTAACAGTGGGTTAGTATGATAATATATCATGTGTGATATTACTCTGCTGAAATATTCAAAATTACATACAAAGGAACATCAGATTGAAGTGAAGATTCTACCATTCTGTGTTCTGTAAATCATTGATATCAGAGATACATGTATAATACATTTACATGTAAATGCCTTGAAAATATAACCAAGCTTTATATTAGATGTAGAATATATTGATGGTTCCAAAAATATAAAAACTCAACAGGCTTTCTACAGAGGAGATGGAACAGAGAGTGAACAAGATGAAGATTTTAGAGACTCTGAAGACAAATACAGATGAGTTTGTGAGTCGTATGGATATCTACGTTTACCCTACAATTGATGGTACGGACCTAGATAGACTTAGGTATTACTACAGCCTACTGCCGCACTCAGGCCTAAAGGATTCCATCTCCCCAGATGACCATGTCAAACTCATCAAGAAAATAAAACCTGCTGTACCAGGTAGTATTAATCTACATACTTTATGATTATAATGACTTGGGTTTAATGTACTAAAATTAAGCTTTTCGAGTTGGGACAGTAGGATATCCCTGACATGAGGGCCAAATTTCTTTCTGATAATTCTTAAGCTCACCTGAGCAAAGCTCAAGTGAGCTTTTGGTAAAGCCTGCTGTCTGTCTTCCCTTCGTCTGTCCGTCTGTTGTAAACTTTTAACATTTTTGACATCTCCTCTGCAACCACTGCACAGAATTTTGCTAAACTTTACAGGAAGCAAGTACTCAAGGTCCTCTAAAAAGTTTGTGTTTTTCAAGCAGATTGATCAACAATACAGCCACCGAGGGCTCCGATTGGCTGTAGCATTTTCGAATTCTCTTTTGTAATGGCAGCAAAGTATTTCACAAAACCTTAAAGGAAGTTAGTACTCAATGTCCTTTAACAAATTGGCCACTTTCATCCCTTTGTCTGCACCTCAGGTGAGTGATGTGTCCCCCTTGGGCCTTTTGTTTCCCCGATTATTAGAAAACTTTCAGAATAGTTGTATTTTATTTACACCCTCCTCTCAGCTTTGGTTCACTGTTTAGCCAGTTCCTATGACAGAGGACACAAACTATGGCGCATTCTTGAAACTTGCTACATTGTATCCATTTCCCTCTTGGATTAAGGTATTCGATGTATAATAAGAATGACCGTGTAAAACCAGTATTTTTGTTGATCGAGTTAAAGCATAGATGAAGTATCCCTTGCTTTTAGACGTTTTTATCTATTGCCATTCAACTCGTGATAAAAGATTTGTCACCCTAACTCCGTCAAACATCGACTAACTCCGTCCGACAACGGAAAAATGCATTTTTCATTGTAAAACAAACCGGAAGTAGCTTATTATACATCTAATACCTTAAGGACTGTTTACTTTATGATGTTTACTTTTGAAAATTGGATAAAATTCAGTGTAGTCCTGAATATTCTTACTTTTGACATGGCTAGCTCTGCTGAGCCCACCAATCAGCTGCTCTATATGTATATGTATATGTATACCCATTAATGGCTCTGTGCGAACATATATCTGGTATGTAAAGGTTCATGTTTATGTTCCAGGTCTGAACTACAAAAACTTAATGGATCCATCCCACAATGCGGTAGATGTTATAGTTCCTGTTCTAACAAGCAGCAATGTTAATGTCATCGCAAAGTTAGCATCAAAGATACCTGATGGGGTAAGAACAGGGTCTAGCATTAAGTCTTGCCATAAACAAAGATTAACTTTTGGTTTAAGATTTAAAAAATATATCTAAAAGTTAAATACAATGACAAAAAAAATAGAACAGCTACAACAAAATTCAGCATGTAACACCCGACTCTGCTACAAGTCAGTCATCTAACCAAAAAATCAGACTATGATTATGTGGTAACATCATGAGAATTCTATTATACTTTTATTTACAGCATGGAGGATTCCTACATCCCAGTGTAGTACACTGTGCCTGGGCAGTACAAACGTTCTGGTCTACAGTAAAGATACCATCTTCTGTGGTGAGAAAAACGATAATTAGATGCAAACATCTTCTTTTCTGTACCTACATGTATATTGTTTTCCTACTTTTGATTTTTTAAACAGTACACAAAGCAACCTGGTCATAATGATTTCAGGATATTTTGTTCTGATTTAAGGACATATAAATTTTGGACATTTCAGACATAATGCTTACATTGGGGGGGGGGGTGTTACATTTAGATTTTCTTACATTTTGTATGATTTCAGGCTGGATGGATTCACAGATATGAGAGTTGTGGAGAGACTTTACAGAAGTTATTACCATCAGATGTTATCAACTTTACTGATGCTGTGGTGTTTGTTAGGGATTCTAGAGAAAAGGTTTACATTTATCACTACAGAAAATAAAGAAGACTTTTTTGTTAGTAATATCACATTAGTGAAGTGAAATATTATGTCATGTTGATATTAATTAGTCGCTATGTGAAACAATACAAATTACACAACATTCATTTTCAGTACATGTGCCATGCATGTATATATTGTGCTGTCTCTTTGATAAGACATATAAATTGTAAAGGAAATTTTATTTGACATTGTATCCAGTTAGAGCTAGAGTGCAGACAGGAAATTGTAAAAAGAACATTGAAGTTTTCTCGCCAACAAGGAGGAAAGAAAAAGAAAATGGATGATTCTAAGTAAGTAATGCTGTAGAACTAAATCTTCTTTAGAAGTTCAAGCATTATTTTGAAATTCAGTATGCAGTACCTCACCATTGTTATAGTATGATATGATTTATGACATATGAATTATAAATTGATTAGATACATGTATATATTATTTAAAGGCAGAGAGTGAGCTGGGAGGATGCTGCTTCAGTATTACTAGGTTATCAGTCTCATCTAGAGAGCTTAAAGAATGATACATTATCTACTTTACAAGAAGACGCTGACCTTGCTGTCTATATTGAACATTTCGATTTGTCCAAAGGAAATCTTGATAAGGTAGGTAACTACTACAATATAAAGTCATTGTATACATGTTCAAAATTGAACGGGGATTTAATGAATCAAGAATGGGCTAGAACCTTACTTTAACATTAAGGCATTTAGCCCCTTATACATTTTTGGCCAGATTGCAAAGCAATTCTGGTCTATAAATTGACGATGTCCATCCGTCTTGCGTCCGTCTGTCTGTCATCAACATTTTGGTTAATGTTTCTGGCTGAAGCAAAATCTAAGGAATGAAAGCAGTAGAAACTTTTTATTATACATAAAGGTTGCCCATGACATCACCTTTCAGTTTATATTGTAACATTTGACCTAGTTACCTTGACCTTGGTCTTTGACCTATTTAAAGATTTTGGTTATAGTCTCTGGGTGAAGCAAAATCTAAGGAACTATACATTGTAGAAACTTTATATTATGCATGTAGGTTGCCTATGACAAGACCTTTCAATTTCTGTCATAACATTTGACTTAGTGACCTTGACTTTGGACTTTGACCTAGTTAAATATTTCGGTCAAAGTCTCTGGTTTAAGCAAAATCTCGGGAACTATATACACAGTAGAAACATAATATTATACAGGTAGGTTGCCTCTGACAAGACCTTTCAATTTAGTGACAAAAACTTACTTAGCAATCCGGCCAAACCATCTTTAGAGTTGTATTTTTTTAAAATGAGAAAACTGAATGATAAACATTTTCATGCTTATTATAAAGACAAATGTATCTATTATTGAATGATAAATGTACTCTTATTATTGTCAACTCTATGACTCAGACTATGACTTCCAAAGATTAATAATTATTAAATTATCAGTATTTGTCCAAAAATTAATGACATGGGTAGTAAAAATGATAACAGGAAGTACTATATACTAGGGTGAGGGAAATCTTAATCAATTTCACAAGGAGAAAATCTGCTCATTTTTTTCACTTTTAATTTAAATACCCCTTCCTCCTCCTTACTCTTTCTTACAAGCAAAAATGATGGAGATGTCATACTGAAAGCAGATGGTCAGTCTTCAAAATTTGTATGTACAAATGAAACTTAGTCACAAATGTCTTCGCTATATGAAATAGTTTTTATTTCAAATTATACTTTCATTATTTCAGTTAAAAAACCTTTATACCAATATCATATTAGATGGCGTACCTTTGGATGTTGTTTCGAGTTTTCTAGAAGTGGTTAATGTAGGATGGCAGGTCAAATCAGCCACACAAGAAGCCATCAGCAAGGTCATACAACAATTACGGTAAGTATTGTCACTAACAATGTCATTCTGCACACAGCAATATTTTCCAGGTTCATGTATGACTTCATCTGGAAAAGTATCTCTGCTGTCAGCTGAACCACTTTTCTGCAAGAATCTTGCAACAACTTTCAGGAATGTTGAAACAAATAATTTGGCCATTATTTTTGAATGATGAGTGATAAACCTTAGATATTTACATTCAATCGGTACCAAGGTTGAGAGCTAAGCATTTTATATTCTTTAAGAATGTAGAATTGTACCCCTAGTACATGTTATTTGTGAGCACTTGTATTTCAGGAATACATCTGATTTTTTCAGGTCTGATGGTAAAGTTCTTGGACTGAAGAAAAGAAAGGTTCTTACTTGTTTGGAGGATGTAGTAACAAATATTCAGTCTGATATAGAAAGAGGGTAAATCATTTACATTAACTTAAGTTTGTATCTCTATATCCAGTCACTGCTTGGATTTCCAAAAGATTATGTGTTGAAAACACTTTCAAATTAAGAGACATGTATGCCCTACATTCACAAGATAGATAAGAAAAAGAAAATCAAAGGACTGAAAGTCCTGCTAGTTGGCAAAAAGTAACATTGAGACGAACATACAGAAGACAAGTATAAAACTGGCACAAATCAAACTCCAAATCTATGACTCAAATGCTTGAATGAGTGATTCTCACAATACAAGAGTTGTCTGAAATCTAAAAAAAAAAGTCTGGAAATATATAAATATATAAAATGATAGAACTTCTTAACCAAATAACTGCTTTTGAGGTCAGAGTTCAAGGTCAATATGATCATGTCAAATTTGTTGCAATTGTTATGGGTGTATGTATGAAGTATAAAGTCCTATCACTTTTACTTTAGGAGATATTTGCTTTTGAAACTTCTTAATCAACTTAAAACCAATATCTTAGGTTTATAAAATATCAACTGAAAAGCCTTTTTTCCTTGTCGGTAAATAGCTCATCAGAGCTAATGTTGATTGTTATGTATATATAAATTATGTCTGACTTTAAATAAATATTATTGATTGATTGATGGATTGATTTACTTGTCTTAAGTCTTCTACACATCCACAAATTTTAATATCTAAGGTCTTTTTTATGCTAAATACAATACTTTTACCTTATTTATCAAAAAATGGGATGCTCCTTATACAGAGGAGGGAAGTACAAAGAAGAAGATGCGCCATATTTTAATGCACTGACATCAACAAGTGATCGCTATTCCTAAAGCATCGTTCCTTGTAGCATTTTTTTTTTTGCATTCTCATAATGCATTTAACCCATTATTTACAACTTGAACTTAAATGTCTGTCATCTAATATGTTCTTTTGTCAAATCGTAGTGGTCCTATTTCTTACTGCGCCAGTAACATTGTGCATTGCTTGGTCCGTGCAGGGTTATCAAGTGCAAAGTTGAAAGCGATAGCAATGAGAGTTGGCTTTGCCAACTCAAAAATACATGTACATGTACATTCTTCAGTTGTCAAAATGGAAAAAAACTGATAATTTTCAGTAAAAAGGAAATATTTATTTAAAAAGGATGAAACATTATTTTTAAACTGAAGCTCTGCAGAATATTGTTGATGTTATTGTTTGTCGCTGTGTTTCTTCTAGAGAGAGCAGAGTAACAGTAGAGGATGTGATGGAGTTACTACGGTCATATTGTTCCGACAGTAATGTGGCTGTAAAACCAAGGCTTGATGTCTTGTTTATACTGGAAAAAGTAAGTTTCACTTTACACAGGGTATATTCAATAAGTTGATTTTAGAATTTCATATAAGTTCATGAAAAGGAGCTCTTCTTGTGTAGTATAAGATATTAAGAAATATTAGCTATAAACAACTTTCAATTTGTAATGGTGCAAGATCAGATTTTTGAAGGTATGTGCATACATGTACATACATGTATTTTGTATGTACAGGTAATTTATCATTTTGCCAATTTATTGCTATAATTTTGATTTTCAGAGCTTTAATTTATCAGAGGGTGATCTGGTCCTTTTGATACTGTACAGGACACAGGCTGTTGTTAAGTCATCATGGACAGATATAGAGGTTTGATGTTTTATATTGTAGTGAAGAAACTTTTATCAAGACTTGTTCTGATCTTACATGTGACTTTACCCTCAATGTTATGATAAACATGTACATATACATGTAGTTTCTTTCAATCTTTTCATTGATTAAGTCCCACTCTTTCATAGTTTTTCTCCTTTTTCTCTGGTAAGCTTTCTATACACATACAAAATGTTTTATCAACATGTACATGTAATTCTCTGAAATGTCTTTGTACTTAACTTTAGATTATTAAAGGTTTTGTTAAATGTAATAACTACCAAGTCATCTTTTATATTACTTATAAGAATATTATTAACATAGAGAATAAGTATCTTAATTTGTGTTTTGTTACGGAATGCAGCACACAGCAAGTACATTTATTGTACATGTATGCATGTTTGCGCATTTCATGCGATAAATGCTTTTGCTGTGTATTGCATACCCATAACAAAACATAAATTATGACATTTATTGTATATCTATGCACCACAGTTGTCTTTTTCATTCTTGTTTTCTGAAATTTTGTTTTCTAGGTAAAAAGGTGACATTAAAATTCAGGTCACCGTGGGTTCAGTTTGCAGCTTAGAAAAACCGTCGTGCCATGTTTCTTTAGATCTCATGCATTGTGACATTAAGAGCATTTACATGTAAAATGCAACAAGTTCCTTTCAATAGTTTCATCTCAGGGAATTACATTGGTTGTGCATATATATCATTCTCAAATTAAAACAAAAAGTCTTTGCAGAAAACCTAATTCCCTTATTTCAGAGAAAAGAAATACTTTTATGTGATTTTATCATTGAAGGTTGAAGAAGATGATATCAACTCAGATGATAAAAGGTACAGGTTGTGGCAAAAGTTACTGGAACAAAGTTCATCATGCAGTCAGTATTTGGCTGTGTGCAAATTACTACAGCTATGGCCAAAATTAAGTGCTACAAGTGAAAGGTAAACATTAAGGATTTTTTTTTTTGCTCAAACTATATTGATGTAGAGCTTCTCATATCTTTCTTCAAATCATTTGTAAAATTAAGCTGTGTAGATTTCTTTGTGTATCTAAACCTCTTGTCCCTTCTTTGACTTTTGTCACAGAAACATAATATGAATCTTATCTATGTGTATAAATTTCAGGGAGGAAGATGGACACCCATGGTTTGTTACATTGACCAAAATGCTTGGAGATTCTACCAGCCTGAGAGAAGTATATCCAAAGTACAAGGAAATCTGTGATACTGTCCCTCTGAGTGCCAAGGTTTGTACATATGTTTCTTATCATGGTACGTATGTACATTTAGTTGCCATCTTAGTTTGGTACTGTAGACAACCCTGACTTCTAAGACATTGTCAATAGATAAGGTCCTTCAAATTATCCCCCCCCCCTGGAATTGGACCTCAGTTAATTTCTACATAGTTTGTGTAAAAATAATAATAATTCTTTTTTCATCTTTGTAGCATTTAATCTGTAAATTTTAGGTAGCAGATACAATGTACCTATATTTCAACTCTTCTTTCCAATTACTCTATTCGGGAGATGTAAATCACCAATTTCATGCTCAGATTTTTAAATACAGTTTTTGTACCTGATTGTGTTTTTAATTATGACTTTGTTTACCAAGTGTGTAGAGCAGATATTCCATGGTTTGGTCAGTGCTGATTGTGCTATAGATGGATGTAAGCTGGTAATGATCTCAGGAAAAGAAAGTTTACTAACTCTGATAATCCAAGTGCTCACTGATCATAAACAGGTGAGATACTGGGCTTAAATGTTTCTACCCTTTCTTATCTAGAGTTATTTATAAATGCAATCACAGGTTGACAAATAAGGATATTTTTAGTATTATTTCAAAGAAACAATAAAATGCAAAATTTTATCCAATTTCTTTAGATGTTTAATTTAATTTCTTTTTCCATCTGTTGAGATACATATACTGTAAACAGGGCTATTTTCTATTTTTGCGGGGGGGAAATTTCACGATTATAACATCAAGACGTTACGCTTGGGGGAGGTATTCATGGTATAAACATATCTGCCTTTATCTTTATAAGGGGGAAAATTTCGCAAAGTTCATTGATTTGTCAAATGCGCAAAAACTAACCCCACGTGAATATTTTCATGTTTACAGTAGTTTATCTGGTAATGATTTATCTGTTTTTTGATGATATAATCAGTTTCAGAACTTTTCATCACAGGTTGTGGAAGATGAAGAACTATTTGATCTTCTCCTGAAATGTAATCTAGTCACAAAGATGGTGCATACAGTATTTTATCCTCAAGTGATAGACTATGTACTGGCCAATCAAAGTCCAGATGGTCAAACACCTGACCACCTATCTGCTCATCAATTGGTTGCTCAATTAAAAGAGGCGGGGCTAGAGGCAGAGGCAGGTTCATTACTATTACAAACAAATTCAACACACCCCATGCTTCAAACCATTGGTGCTGCTTTCACATCCTTAAGTAAATGGTGGAAATAAAGAGAGAGACATTTATTGCAATGTGATATGAATATTTATTTAAGTTATGATATATTAAAGTTGAGATGACTTGATATTTTTTGCCTCTTATTTGAACAAATTTCTTCAGAATCAATATTCAGGCTTTATCATTTGGTGTCATTGTTCATTTCATGGTTTCATTTATGAGGCTTGCTAGGAGGAATTCAGATACCAATTTCTAATATGAAACCTACCTTTAAAGTATCCTTGCTATTTCTAGAAAATAAAAATATAAATAATTAAATGTTATTGCATTGCTTTGTGGAGCTGATGGTTAGTAATGTAGTAACTTTACAATTACTATTGCTCAGAATTTTACCTCCAGATACATGTGTATATAATTCCAGAATTTCTTTTCTATTTTACATAAAACACAGTGTAGGAATGCTCATGTTCACGACCAGTAACTTGTACTAAGCAGATTTGATTGGTACCATACATATGCGATAAATACCTTTGAATTTGAATTTTATTGACTAGAATTACCGAAACCCTATAAGTATAATCTTCGTTGTTATAATTATGTTGTTTTATATAATGAAGTTGAGGGAGATGAACTTGTGTGTAAGGTGCCAATAAAATATGATAAGTTGATAAATTGACACATGTAAATCTCTTGCTTCGGAAATAAAAAAAAACTTGTTTCGTACAAAAGCGTTATCACACTGTGATGAAAGTATGAATTTTGTATGCCCCTTTTTTAGAGATTGGGGTAATATTGATTTTTCCCTCAATATCTCTTTCATCTATAATAATTTTTCAGCCATATGAGATGTATCTTGGATATTTTACATATGCATTCCTTGGGACAAGTCCTTTTATAAATACTGTGACCTCAAGACCTTGACCTTGGATTATAATTTACCTTCAGATAAATGCACTAACTACAATTTTTTTTTTCATCTTTTAATACAGGATGTTTTTGCTTGACAAGTGTCATCTTTATAACAAGAAGTACAATGTAAGCCACACACAATATATTGATGATGTGTTATATGATAGGATGGAAAGTAGGTCATAGGTCAAGGTCAGGATCTGGATGTATAACACGGAACAAGTAGAATATGTAACACATCAAGTAAAATCAACAGAGTTAAATATAAGCCTGTAGTCAAGGTCTTCATTTTAACCACCTCTTTATATCATGAAATATTTATATTTACCTTCTAATCTAAATATAATAATTCAAGCAGATTGCTTTGTCTAGGTTTATATCTTAAAAAGTTCATGAGGTGCCACTTTGGTACATGTACCTAGCATTTGTTATTTGGCTTTTAATTGGAAGGTCTATGTCAAGGACTTGCCCTTTAAACATTTTGAATGAAGATAGATATTAAGACCCTTTTGAGCCTCTTGTTTTTATGGGCTATACATTAAGAATCAAATTGATTGTCATAAAAATGTTTGTTACTGACATTCGGATTACATAATAATCAAGCTTCAGTTAGGTAAAGGATTAACATGCCATGGTCGTCTACATAAACAAAATAGACGGGACGTCTGAAAAGCTCTCTAATGACAGGAAATTGTCTGCTCTTCATAACGTATGGATCTGCACTGTTCTGTCTTTTGACTTGAGCTGCACAATAGTGGACATTTTGTGATTAGGAGGGTAGATACATTAAATGATAAGAGAAGGGAAGTAATTAAGGAGACGATTTCCTGATTGCAGAGAGTACACAATGACCATGGACAAAACTAGGTCACATTGTCTGTCAGACCGTCAACATGTTTATATTCACAGATGAGATCATCATTTTCATAATATGCAATGTAGAGACATCTGCATAAAACATGATATATCGAAGTTAAACATTGGAATGGGTAGATTATGTAAATAGCAAAGAGAGCTGTTTGGAGTCTTCTTTAGGAACACAGATTTACGTTTCCATTTGAAACGGTATTTGACGTAAACCATTATGACGTCAAAAATAGTATAGTAGTACATGTAATTCCAATTTAGTACCGTAGTTTCCCATTTTCGAAATTAACCCTAAAAATTATCATTTCCTCTTTGTCTCATCTGTCATATAGAAAAAAACATTTTTAAAATACTTTGCCACGTTATATACGTCCCTGGCCACGACAGGCAATCCTGATTCAATCGAAGTAATTTAGTTTAATGTCTTTCATGTGTCCGAAATTATTTTGAAGAGTATAAATACAATGATCACTACATGTAATTCTTTTTCCAGCAAATACAGCGTGAGAATATGAAACTTTTATTTCTGTGATTTGGTAGTGTATGCTTCAATAAAGTGTTACAAAGTTTGATTATTTATATATACGGCGATAACGTCACTGACGATTTCAATTTCACTTAACAAACATGAAATGTGTAATGCGAGTCCGTATGAATGTTTAGTGTTTGTTAGGCACGGTCCATTTGATATTCTGGGGGGGGGGGGGTTGTCGGAGCAAGATTATTTTTTTCGCCCCAGACCGGGGCAAAATTATTTTTTTCTTGCAGAGTTGGAGCAAGGAAATTTTTTTATAACAATTGATGTGAATATTAAGAATGTTTGTGTTTTTTTCAGTAGAAATTCTTTATTTTTACTTACATTACTCTAAACATTATTTTTATGTAAAACTTGTATTCTCTTCTAAACTGAGAGAGATGAAAGATTTTTACAATATGCGATATATAATTTTTAGTAAACAAAATGTATATAAGGTCATGTAACACGTAAGCGGGCCTGATGCAAGTTTTTACATGTAGAAATGAAAACTAGAGTAAAACTTCTTTAAATTCTCCTTTCAAGCTTGTATATAAAATTAGACACTATGGTGATACATCATGTATCTATTAATAGTAATAAATTATATTGATAATGTATTTAAGCATTTTAATTGTTTCAGCCACATGCATTCTTTTGATAATTTCAAATATGAACTTGCCATTACAGAAGAAGACGATGGCGAGCGAAGCGAGCCAAAATTTGTTTATAGAAAGTAAAGAGTGTGGCGAGCTAAGCGAGCCGAAAAATTTACAGGAATTTTAAGCGAATTTTATGGTTATTCTTCAAATTCAGATTACTTGTTAGAGCAAGATTATTTTTTTTCTGTCACATCATAAGCAAATTAATTTTTTTCATCAAAATTCAGAGCAAAATTATTTTTTTCGAAAAAAACCCAAGCCCCCCCCCCCCCCCCCAGAATATCAAATGGACCGTGCCTTAGTGAAATTGAAATCGTCAGTGACGTTATCGCCGTATATATAAATAATCAAACTTTGTAACACTTTATTGAAGCAGACACTACCAAATCACAGAAAGAAAAGTTTCATATTCTCACGCTGTATTCTTTGGTACCATGAAGGTATCGACACGAAGCAGGTAAAGACAGTGGGATTACTTTTTCAGACAAATTTTGCCTCTTTTTTTTTTTTTTTTTTTTTTTTTTGAATTAAAAAAATCATTGATATTCGCATTTATTCAACTCTTAAAACTGGAGGGAAATCTATACCAAAATATAAGACTGTATTTTCATGCTAAAAATAAACATATTTTTATGTAAAGAAAATTTGTTGCACTACCCCCCCCCCCCCCCCCCCCCTTCCCAGTCTCTCCCTTCTCGAAACGGAAGCTTGGTAGTATCATACAATGAACTCTTCGGTGTAGAGATTTAAAAATTTTGAGTCCTGTGTCTGTCCTTAAGTGTCATGACCTGAAAAGTCGTAATTTGACACTGAAAATTATATAAATTTTACGAAAGTAGTAGGAGGGAATTTGAAGAGATCGCGATACAATGTTTTGTTGTTACCATTTTCTATCTCGGGAGTCCGTTAAGGACAATTGCATGGGAGTTCCACCCGTAGCTACGACAAACATTCTGGGGAATTTCTATAGAATTAGGGATGCATTAATGAAACGACACCTTATATCAAATAAAGATTTCTTTTCTTGTGTCCTCGCCTTTACATTCAGCCGCCCCCGACAATCAAAATAATGGAAAGGAATTCCGGATTAATGAGACTTTCCTGTATCGAGTACACAACACAGTTTGATTCTTCCTTTAACTGGCAGCAACTAAAATGTCTCCTTCTCCACTGTTTCTTTGGTTTTTGTCTTTCCATATCGCTATCGTATACGCTCAAGAATGTCGTTTCGAATTTACCGTTCCGGAAACCAATGGTATAAAGTGTCCCACGGATTCTGCTAAACTTGGATATAGAGTTTCCCATTTAGAGACGGAAATGAACATAGCCCACGAGCGATCAAACTCCATAGCTGAGAGACTTGGTAAAGAAATTACAAAAATTGAAGTTGACACAGAGAATATTCGGAATGCTACATTTAACATGAAAGAGGAGGTTCTGGAACTAAAAACGTCCATGAAGGGTCTAAGTAAAGTGGAGAGAGATATAGAGCGTATAAAAGATGAGATGAACAACACCAATGATTCTATAGCTCCCAAATTTATCGAACTTCAGAAGAAAATGTTTGATGTAGCTGAAGAAATTCGTAAGCAGAATTCGGAAAACTCTAACAAGTTGTCAGATCTCCAGCAACAAATCATAACGCAACTGCAGCAGGTGCAACGTCAGACTGACGTTATCAATGAAATGCGTCGCGCTACAACTAGCATAAGTGACGTTGAAAAGCGCATTCAGCTTCTGGAGAACTTGAGGAACCAAACCAACGCGGACAACGAAGCAACTGAAACTAGACTGCATGATGTCGAGGAGATTCTGCAGCCTCTACCGAACAAAGTGAGACATTTTGATACTGCAATGAACAGTGCTGCAAAATCTGGTGTTGACTTCTATACGGAGTGTGAGAAACGACGTGAGGACTTTGACATCAGAACTTGCTTCTATGAAAAACAAAACGTCAAACTGATTGATACTATCACGGCATTGCCTTTTTTGCCAGTAAGATTCAATTTACATCGATGAACTTTAGTATCTGTATTGAAGAAGACGAATAACAATCACACTTTCATCTTTTTTCTAGTTATCTGCCTATGTGGAAAACGATTTCCATAAATTTCATAAAAATTTGTGATATTTGACTGTTGCATATTTTCAGCTATCGATGCTTTTCGTGGACTAACAGTCTAACACACTGCATGGTAAATCTGGAAGCAAAGTCTATTTTATTTCTCTCATTCCTAAAAACTGTTGAATTTACGATTGACCTAAGTGAATGCATATCAATAAAGATATCCCCAAATCGGGGAAAAAGGCATAAAACAGATTTACTTGGTCGCTATACATTTACAAAACCTGTCAAGTCCGCGCAAATACAGAAATACTGGTACTTCGTGGAAATTGCAGAAAACAATTTCTCGAGCACTTGAAATTTAAAGTGAGGCTTGAAGATGTGAATCTTTATGTCGCTGTAATGTATAGATGACCTTGTCCAGCGTCCGTCTGTCTAGAAGTCACATTTGAATACATGTATACGGCTGTCAATCTCAGACCTGATACACGTACTTTTCTCAAAGAGAATGTCAAAATGGAAATAGGTTATTGTGCGTTTGTGGGAGACACCTGCGCGCCTTGATTAGTGGGAGGGTTGTTTGCATATAATCCGGATAACTACATACTAGTAATTTGCTATTTATGTAGCAGATGGCCGTCTAAAGTCATCTCTCGGTGCACATTGGTCTCCTTTTATATGTTGACATTTGTGTTTAACCTAGCTTTTGCTTGTTAGTTGGTCCTTTGATATTGGTGCTCTCCGGGAGTCCGTTGGTGTGCTTATTTAACGTGTTGTCTGATGATGTACTTACTTAACGTGTTGTCTGTGTGTGTGCTTATTTAACGTGTTGCCTGTTGGTGTGTGTATTTAACGTGTTGTCTGTTGGTGTGCTTATTAAACGTGTTGTCTGTTGGTGTGCTTATTTAACGTGTTGTCTGTTGGTGTGCTTATTTAATGTGTTGTCTGTTGGTGTACTTATTTAACGTGTTGTCTGTTGGTGTGCTTATTTAACATGTTGTCTGTTGGTGTGCTTATTTAATGTGTTGTCTATTGGTGTGCTTATTTAACATGCTGTCTGTTGGTGTGCATATTTAACGTGTTGTCTGTTGGTGTGCTTATTTAACATGCTGTCTGTTGGTGTGCTTATTTAACGTGTTGTCTGTTTGTGTGCTTATTTAACGTGTTGTCTGTTTGTGTGCGTGTTTAACTTGTTGTCCGTTGGTGTGTTTATTTAACGTGTTGTCTGTGTGTGTGCTAATTTAACGTGTTGTATGTTGGTGTGCATATTTAACGTGTTGTCTGTTGGTGTGCTTATTTAACATGCTGTCTGTTGGTGTGCTTATTTAACGTGTTGTCTGTTTGTGTGCTTATTTAACGTGTTGTCTGTTTGTGTGCGTGTTTAACTTGTTGTCCGTTGGTGTGTTTATTTAACGTGTTGTCTGTTGGTGTGCTAATTTAACGTGTTGTCTGTTTGTGTGCTTATTTAACGTGTTGTCTGTTTGTGTGCTTATTTAACGTGCTGTCTGTTTGTGTGTGTATTTAACGCGTTGCCTGTTGGTGTGCATATTTAACGTGTTGTCTGTTTGTGTGTGTATTTAACGCGTTGTCCGTTTGTGTGCTTATTTAACGTGTTGTCTGTTTGTGTGCGTATTTAATGTGTTGCCTGTTGGGTGTTTATTTAACGTGTTGTCCGTTGATGTGCTTATTAAACTTGTTGTGTGTTTGTGTACGTATTTAACGTGTTGTCAGTCGGTGTGCTTATTTAACGTGTTGTCTGTTGATGTGTTTATTTAACGTGTAGTCTGTTGATGTGCTTATTTAACGTGTTGTCTGTTTATGTGTTTATTTAACGTGTTGTCTGTTGGTGTGCTTATTTAACATGCTGTCTGTTGGTGGGCTTATTTAACGTGTTGTCTGTTGGTGTTTTTGTGTCGCCTGCGAAGCACAGCGACACTTAGGGATCACTTTGTCCGTTGTCCGTCTGTCCGTCCGTCCGTCTGTCTGTCTGTCTGTCTGTCCGTCTGTCTGTCACACTTGGGTGTCACACCCCATAACTTTTGATTGGTAAGTGATAGGGCTTTGATATTTCACATGTGTATTCCTTGTGACAAGGCCTTTCTACACATACCATAATTTTTGACCTCGTGACCTTGACCTAGATATTTGACCTACTTTTCAAAAACTCTAAGATTGGCTATATCTTTTGATTGGTAAGTGGTAGGACTTTGATATTTCACATGTGTATTCCTTGTGACAAGACCTCTCTACACATACCATAATTTTTGACCTCGTGACCTTGACCTAGATATTTGACCTACTTTTCAAAAAATCTAAGATTGGCTATATCTTTTGATTGGTAAGTGATAGAGCTTTGATATTTCACATGTGTATTCCTTGTGACAAGACCTTTCTACACGTACCATAATTTTTGACCTCTTGACCTTGACCTAGATATTTGACCTACTTTTCAAAAAATCTAAGATTGACTATATCTTTTGATTGGTAAGTGGTAGGGCTTTGATATTTCACATGTGTATTCCTTGTGACAAGACCTTTCTACACATACCATAATTTTTGACCTCGTGACCTTGACCTAGATATTTGACCTACTTTTCAAAAAATCTAAGATTGGCTATATCTTTTGATTGGTAAGTGATAGAGCTTTGATATTTCACATGTGTATTCCTTGTGACAAGACCTTTCAACACATACCATAATTTTTGACCTCGTGACCTTGACCTAGATATTTGACCTACTTTTCAAAAAATCTAAAATTGGCTATATCTTTTGACTGGTAAGTGATAGGGCTTTGATATTTCCCATGTGTATTCCTTGTGACAAGACCTTTCTACACATACCATAATTTTTGACCTCGTGACCTTGACTTAGATATTTGACCTACTTTAAAAATAATCCCTTTTCTAAACATACCATAATTGCTGACCTCGTGACCTTTACCTAGATATTTGACCTACTTCTAAAAAAAATCTTAGATTGGCTATATCTATATTTCACATGTGTAATCCTTGTGACAAGACCTTTCTACACATACCGTTATTTTTGACCTCGTGACCTTGACCTAGATATTAGACCTACTTTTCACAAAATCTAAGATTGGCTCTATCATCTGATTGGTAAGTGATAGGGCTTTGATATTTCACATTTGTATTCCTTTTGAAAAGACCTTTCTAAACATTCCATAATGTTGACCCAGTGACCTTGCCCTTGATATTTGACCTACTTTCAATGAAAAAAAATCAGCTTCGCAGGCGACACAAGCATTCCTTGGATTGCTATTTTTATTTAACGTGTTGTATGTTGGTGTGCTTATTTAACGTGTTATATGTTTGTGTGCTTATTTAACGTGCTGTCTGTTGGTTTGCTTATTTAACGTGTTATCTGTTTGTGTGCTTATTTAATGTGTGGTCTGTTGGTGTGCTTATTTAACGTGTTATCTGTTTGGGTGCTTATCTAATGTGTTATCTGTTGGTGTGCTTATTTAACGTGTTGTCTGTTTGTGTGCTTATTTAACGTGCTGTCTGTTGGTGTGCTTATTTAACGTGTTGTCTGTTGGTTTGCTTATTTAATGTGTTGTCTGTTGGTTTGCTTATTTAACGTGTTGGCCGCTGGTGTGCTTATTTAACATGCTGTCTGTTGGTGTGCTTATTTTACGTGTTGTCTGTTTGCGTGCGTGTTTAACTTGTTGTCCGTTTGTGTGATTATTTTACGTGTTGTCTGTTTGTGTGCGTATTTAACGTGTTGCCTGTTGGTGTGTTTATTTAACGTGTTGTCCGTTGATGTGCTTATTTAACTTGTTGTGTGTTTGTGTACGTATTTAACGTGTTGTCAGTCGGTGTGTTTATTTAACGTGTTGTCTGTTGATGTGTTTATTTAATGTGTAGTCTGTTGATGTGCTTATTTAACGTGTTGTCTGTTGGTGTTTTTATTTAACGTGTTGTATGTTGGTGTGCTTATTTAACGTGTTATCTGTTTGTGTGCTTTTTTAACGTGCTGTCTGTTTGTGTGCTTATTTAACGTGTTGTCTGTTGGTGTGCTTATTAAACGTGTTGTCCGTTGGTGTGCTTATTTAGCGTGTTGCCTGTTGATGTGCTTATTTAACGTGTTGTCTGTTGGTGTGCATATTTCACGTGTTGTCTATTGGTGTGCTTATTTAACGTGTTGTATGTTAGTGTGCTTATTTAACGTGTTGTCTGTTGGTGTGCTTATTTAATGCGTTGTCTATTGGTGTGCTTATTTAACATGCTGTCTGTTGGTGTGCTTATTTAATGTGTTGTCTGTTGGTGTGCATATTTAATGTGTTGTCTGTTGGTGTGCATATTTAACGTGTTGTCTGTTGGTGTGCTTATTTAACGTGTTGTCTGTTGGTGTGCTTATTTAACATGCTGTCTGTTGGTGTGCTTATTTAACGTGTTGTCTGTTGGTGTGCTAATTTAACGTGTTGTCTGTTTGTGTGCTTATTTAACGTGTTGTCTGTTTGTGTGCTTATTTAACGTGTTGTCTGTTTGTGTGTGTATTTAACGCGTTGCCTGTTGGTGTGCATATTTAACGTGTTGTCTGTTTGTGTGCTTATTTAACGTGCTGTCTGTTTGTGTGTGTATTTAACGCGTTGCCTGTTGGTGTGCATATTTAACGTGTTGTCTGTTTGTGTGTGTATTTAACGCGTTGTCCGTTTGTGTGCTTATTTAACGTGTTGTCTGTTGGTGTGCGTATTTAATGTGTTGCCTGTTGGTGTGTTTATTTAACGTGTTGTCCGTTGATGTGCTTATTAAACTTGTTGTGTGTTTGTGTACGTATTTAACGTGTTGTCAGTCGGTGTGCTTATTTAACGTGTTGTCTGTTGATGTGTTTATTTAACGTGTAGTCTGTTGATGTGCTTATTTAACGTGTTGTCTGTTTATGTGTTTATTTAACGTGTTGTCTGTTGGTGTGCTTATTTAACATGCTGTCTGTTGGTGGGCTTATTTAACGTGTTGTCTGTTGGTGTGCTTATTTAACGTGTTGTATGTTGGTGTGCTTATTTAACGTGTTATCTGTTTGTGTGCTTATTTAACGTGCTGTCTGTTGGTTTGCTTATTTAACGTGTTATCTGTTTGTGTGCTTATTTAACGTGTGGTCTGTTGGTGTGCTTATTTAACGTGTTATCTGTTTGTGTGCTTATTTAATGTGTTATCTGTTGGTGTGCTTATTTAACGTGTTGTCTGTTGGTGTGCTTATTTTACGTGTTGTCTGTTTGCGTGCGTGTTTAACTTGTTGTCCGTTTGTGTGATTATTTTACGTGTTGTCTGTTTGTGTGCGTATTTAACGTGTTGCCTGTTGGTGTGCTTATTTAACGTGTTGTCCGTTGATGTGCTTATTAAGCGTGTTGTGTGTTTGTGTACGTATTTAACGTGTTGTCAGTCGGTGTGTTTATTTAACGTGCTGTCTGTTGATGTGTTTATTTAATGTGTAGTCTGTTGATGTGCTTATTTAACGTGTTGTCTGTTGGTGTTTTTTATTTAACGTGTTGCATGTTGGTGTGCTTATTTAACGTGTTATCTGTTTGTGTGCTTTTTTAACGTGCTGTCTGTTTGTGTGCTTATTTAACGTGTTGTCTGTTGGTGTGCTTATTCAACGTGTTGTCAGTCCGTGTGCTTATTTAACGTGTTGTCAGTCCGTGTGCTTAATGTGTTGTATGTTGGTGTGCTTATTTATCGTGTTGTTTGATGATGTGCTTATTTAACGTGTTGTCTGTTGGTGTACGTATCTAGCGTGTTGTCTGCTGTTTGTCACTTTTGTTCGTGTGTCAGTACAATCTATTCCTTTGTTGGCCGGATTGCAAAGCAATTCCGGTCTATAGATTGACGCTGTCCGTCCGTCTGTCCGTCCGTCCGTCTGTCCGTCCGTCCGTCCGTCTGTCGTCAACATTTTGGTTAAAGTTTCTGGTTGAGGCAAAATCTAAGGAACTATATGCAGTAGAAACTTTATATTTTACATGAAGGTTGCCTATGACAAGACCTTTCAATTTATGCCGTAACATTTGACCTAGTGACCTTGACCTTGGACTTTGACCTAGTTAAAGATTTTGGTTAAAGTTCCTGGTTTAAGCAAAATCTGTGGAACTGTATGCAGTAGAAACTTATATCATACATGAAGGTTGCCCATGACGAGATCTTTCAATTTATGCCGTAACATTTGACCTAGTGACCTTGACCTTGGAATTTGACCTAGGTAAAGATTTTGGTTAAAGTTCCTGGTTTAAGCAAAATCTAAGGAACTGTATGCAGTAGAAACCTTATATTATACATATAGGTTGCCCATGACTAGACCTTTCAATTTATGCCATAACATTGCACCTAGTGACCTTGACCTTGGACTTTGACCTAGTTAAAGATTTTGGTTAAAGTTTCTGGTTTAAGCAAAATCTAAGGAACTGTATACAGTTAGAAACTTTATATTATACATTTAGATTGCCCATGATGAGACCTTTCAATTTATGCCGTAACATTGGACCTAGTGACCTTGGACCTTGGACTTTGACCTAGTTGAAGATTTTGGTTAAAGTTTCTGGTTTGAGCAAAATGTAAGGAAATGTATGCAGTAGAAACCTTATATTATACATTTAGGTTGCCCAATGACGAGATCTTCCAATTTATGGCATAACATTGGACCTAGTGACCTTGACCTTAGACTTTGACCTAGTTAAAGCTTTGGTTAAAGTTTCTGGTTTAAGCAAAATCTAAGGAACTGTATGCAGTAGAAACCTTATATTATACATTTAGGTTGCCCATGATGAGACCTTTCAATTTATGCCGTAACCTTGGACCTAGTGACTTTGACCTTGGAATTTGACCTAGTTAAAGATTTTGGTTAAAGTTTCTGGTTTAAGCAAAATCTAAGGAACTGTATGCAGTAGAAACTTTATATTATACATGTAGGTTGCCCATGATGAGACCTTTCAATTTATGCCGTAACATTTGACCCATTGACCTTGACCTTGAACTTTGCCCTAGTTAAAGATTTTGGTTAAAGTTCTTGGTTTAAGCAAAATCTAAGGAACTGTATGCAGTAGAAACCTGATGTTATACATTTAGGTTGCCCATGATGAGACCTTTCAATTTATGCCGTAACATTGGACCTAGTGACCTTGACCTTGGACTTTGACCTAGTTAAAGACTTTGGTTAAAGTTCCTGGTTTAAGCAAAATCTAAGGAACTGTATACAGTAGAAACTTTATATTATACATGTAGGTTGCCTCTGACAAGACCTCTCAATATATGCTGTAATATTTGACTTAGTGACCTTGACCCAGTTGGTGACAAAAACTTACTTTGCAATCCGGCCATACCGTCTTTAGCGGTGTTTTATCTCATTTGATCTCAAATATGCGGCATGACTGTATTCAAAAGACATTCCTATTCGATGTATTGCAACATTTAATATAATTATTCTGTTTTTAGAATGATTACAAACGCTCCAACCAGCAGATCTTGGCTTGCCTATCATTCATGTATACATTTATATTGTATGCTCCATATATGTAAACGTCTTCAAATTGAATAGCATCATTTAAGAACAGATAAATTGGCAACATGGACCAGACATGCACGTTTCGGGTACTTAACCCTCGTCAGTGATCCTCAAATCTAAACAATGTAATATGCCAAAAAGTATGAAACTTACTATGTCGAAAAAGCTTATCGAAAGACGTAGCAGGATGGATGGGATATGATGCTACAGGACCCACGTTTTAGAAATTTCAAGAAATTTTGATAACAGAAATTTTAGAATGCGTTGAAGAAACGATCAACCGAAATTGATCGAACTTGGCTACATGTGCCCATGGGGACTCCTGGTCCACCAGCAGTGACACTCACCAAGTGGTATAAATGTAAACGTCTTCAAATTGAATAGCATCATTTAAGAACAGATAAATTGGCAACATGGACCAGACATGCACGTTTCGGGTACTTGAATTGTAAATACTTCACATCGCCTTTTTACTGCGTTTAATTGTTGTGTAGTTATCGTCACCTTACTGTGGGTTACATTTGTACATCAATTAACCTACAGCGTTTGCTATTGAGCGAGGAGATCTTTATCGTTATACAATGTAGTATACGTCCTGAACATCCGGATAACTACACCATTACTGCTTGGTACAGACCACTACAAAACCAACACTTTTGGTTGTATCGGTGATCGTGTTTTCACTGCTGGGGTATTATAAGTCTAACTGATGTTACTACTTTGGATTGATTTTGAAATCGGGTATTCTTCATGTGTAATAAGTATTGCTCTGTCTTTATCTAGTTTTAAATTACATGGTATAAACTTACAAGTTCACAAATGTGTATTGAAAAATGAATCATTTCCACGAAATATATAAAACACCAAAGTTGAGGAAGAAAGTGATCAGTGATACTGAATACATGTATTCTAGGAAGGAAATCAAAAACGAGGAAGTAAATCACAAGATATGCATAATACAACATGATGTGAACTTCACAATGTAACATACCAAGAGGAGTTTGTCATATTTAGGCTGGTACATCACATAACATAAAAGCCTCATCTATTTCCTTGTGACGAAAGTGGGGGAAATGAGCTTTACGGCTTTTCCTGTGTACACAAGGGACCTAGCTTATATTGAAGTGCCTTGAATTGTAAATTCTCACCATTGTGATATGATCGGTGATCCTCCTTACACCATCACGAGGAATGACATAAACAAATATGCTTCTTCGTGTATTGCGCCCTAGTCCGTAGAATGTGGACCATGCTAAGCCATATTAGGGTTTTTATCGGAATTTTATTTGTGATAAGGATAATAAATGGTTGTGAAGATGAAAGCGGAGGTAAACCATTGCGTGTTACATACACATTATGAAAAACACTTTCATTTTTCTTCACAATTTAATTTTTCTTTGACAAACGACTTTCATTAAGAGCATGACCTTGTAAGGAATAACCTCATGCATTTTTGTCATGAAAAATATAATTGCATGAGAGTGTTCAGCATGAATCAAACGATTTCGTCAATAGGTTGTCTCTGTGAGAGGAATGCTTACATTGTGTTGTTCTAAAGCTAATCATTGTCTGCATGTGGTTTCATCCAACGTTTTGATCTTAAAGAATTTGGAATAAAAAAAGAGACATTTGGAGTCTCTGTTCAATTCACCATCAACAGTAGAGAATAACCCTTCAAAAATTATTTCTAAAAAAATTCATGAAAGAAAACGAAAGCCGAGTTAATTGTTGTAAACCATGTTTATATACTGGTTAGTTTTTGACGATGAATACATTCACTGATTTCCCTGAAATAAAAAAATTAAATAATCTATTCTAATAATCAGGATGTTGAGGAAAACAAAGCTAATTCCCCCTTCATATTTTCACATCGTTCAATAATGCATCAATGATGGTTGCCCGAGAAATCGTCTTTGAAAAGCATCGTAATTTGAACGTCAGAATCACTTTTCGATTTATTTCACTATATATTACATCTTTACATTCTGAATATATTATAAATAAATTGTTTATGTATTATGTATATTACAGTTATTTTGTTCTATGGGCTTAAATATTGTTGCATATAGGAAAGTCTGCAGATGGCACGAGGAATATACTCCTTTATCACATGATACACCCGTTATGCAGTTTCATAAAGCCATTTCATAAATATATGATATGATAACACGTTACATATCGCTCTGCTTGAGTACGATTGGTCAAGTTTTGAACCTAATCACGTAAACCTTGACAAATATGACCCTTTCAAATATCGGTCAACTGTTAAATTCAGACCCGGAGTCAAAATCAATGATTAGAATTGTTGTTGTTTGATGTAATTATGCATTAAAATACTATTCAAAATCGAAATACTTTTCTCTTACGCACAGAATATCTATACGATGGGGACACTACTTCTCATGGCGTAGCAGACGACTTCCAGATAACGGCGTGGTTCGCCTCTATACACATGAATCTCAAATGAATTTTCATTTCATACGACGCCAAGGCTCGGGGATATAAAACACACAACTCGTTTCATAATACATCGTATGAAATGAAAATTCATTTGAGATCCTATATGTATACATACCACAAGATAACATGGGCGGATCCAGAAATTTTTTTCAGGGGGGGTCCTAAAGTCCGAATTTTTTGAAGAGCAAGAAAAAAAGGGGGGGGGGGAAGAAAAAAAGAAAAAGAAAAAAAACACAAGAAAGTAAAGTTATTGATTGATGATTGTCAGTTCTGTCTCTAATTATTGATAAAACAGGTGACTGGAGAGCAATGGCGAGCTAACAGCTTAAAAACTTTTGAACTTTTTACATCATAGTAATTGATTAAATTGATCATCAGTTCTAATATGTAAATACAACAAATGGCGAGCGATAGCGAGCCAGCGAATTTTTTTTCCAACAATTGGAATAAAATTCATTATTTGCGTCTTTATCAGTTTCTGTTCGTTTCCTTAGTGCCCTTGTTTATTGACCTAGGTGTAATGTATATTTGTTGTATATAGCATGTATAGGAAAGCGCAGCATCATTTGAAAATAACGTACATGTACAAGTATGTAATAAATTCTGGCGAGCGGAAGCGAGCAAGAAAATTTTTGAAATCCTGACGGCAAAATTATCAACATGAAAGATTTCTAATACAAATTCATGATTTATTTTTCAAATACTATGACAACTAAAGGGGAATTGGGACTTAATCTTATGAAATATGCATATTAATAACAAAAATTTAGCAATGTTTGGAAAATTTCAGGGGGGGTCCGGACCCCCCCGACCCCCCCTCTGGATCCGCGCTTGATTATAATAACGTCTTATAGTCCAGTATGTTTTAACATTGTAAAATACCCAAATTTGTACATTCTTTGTCTGTAAATATTACCGAATTTGACTTACAGAAATTGTATCTAGCACAGCTGAACGAAGTCATGTAGATATCTTTACTATCCTTTTATTTCCCACATTCATTGCTTTATACTCCTTTTCTGACATAATATTTTGACTACCGATCTAATATTGTATTTATCCACCAACGTCAGTACTTATTATCCACTTATATAATCCTTAGTCAGACAATTCAAACTTTTTATCCACTAAAGAAATTTTATGATTCCTCTTAAACATTAAACTGACTTGGGATGTGACAATCTTTAAGCAAGCAGAAGAATATGCACACACATTCAACTGAAATATCACTTCTGAAAAACTTTAAAACCTCAAATCTACTACACAGATGATTCCTTTTCTTCTTTGACAAATCAGATGTTGAATGAAATTGTATTCTCATATTCGTTCACTGACAGATACCAGAGATATCCAAATATTGCCGAAGAATGGTGATATGGTCCTCAACTGTACAACAATGTGGACAGTAAGTATCCTTACCGTGTATTTTATGATGAGTTAATGTTGATTTGTGTCTTGAAATATGAACAAATAAAAGGGTGTGTGATCTTCAGCAAACCTTTCTTTGAAACAAACAACCACAGCAAAAGGAAAGCTCTCGAAAAAGGCTCCAACTGAAGTGACAAACAGAATCAGGAATGAATTGGTAAATAAGATATATGTAGGCTAGGCGCAATAATAGTAGCGAAGGTACAGACAAAACCAGACAACATCAGTAAGAAAAGGGTATTAAGGTATCCGTTGTACAATAGAGTCATTTTACATAGCATTTTAATCATCTCCATTGTAAAGTATGGTAAATTTTATGCCTGGTAAGGTACTATAAACTATATATTTTCTGAAAGGTAATGATGCCCTGAGTACAGATATAAGACTCCCGGGTCTTAAAAATTAAAGGGGAAAAACTCTCGTACAACTTTGTCATTTTGCATAGGTCACATAGAGAAAATAGAAAATTTAAATGCTTCGCCAGTTATCCCCCTTTATTTTTCTGACCCCAAAAATTATTATTTCTGAGCAGTGGGCATTATAAGCTTTCAGAAAATATATAGTTTATAGTACCTTACCAGGCATCGAAAAAATGCCCTATTGTACATCGGATACCAAACGGGGAACAAGTTCATATGCACAATCGTCTATTGACCAATTACGTGGATTAGATTAACACTTATATGGAAGCCAAGAGGTGTAGGAGAATTGTATATATATATTCTCCTTGTACGTTGATGGTAAAAAGAACACAATAAAATACAGGATCCAAGTAAATAGAGGACAAATATTTAAATGAATAAAACAAGAATAAATGAAGAATATATAAAAACAGACCTTAACTGTCCTTTCGACTAGAACGAGCTCGTATATTATCACCTGAATAATCTATCCCATCTTCAAAAAGGTGTGGAGGGTAAGAGTTTCCGTTGAGATGTTTGACAAGGCTTTTTCATGAGCTCTTTGACACTTTCAGCGTATACAACTATTGAAATGAGTCCGTTATCCTGCAAACTGTCATACTGAGGACACTAGCTAGGTTTATATATCCACGTTACAAGAATAGGGAAAGATGTCATACCCAAAAGCAACATACTGTAGTAACAAATAACAACCACCACGCAACGAGCATCGGGGGAATCATTCCTACCATTTAATCGATTTAATATATGAGTTCCATTTGAATTTGTTCCATCTTTAAGGGTTTATTCGCAAGGATTAACTTCGAACAAAGATCAAAACACCAATTTTGAATCATCCATATAGAATATAATGGTTTTAACTCAGAAATCCATCGTTGGCTTGATGGCCATGTTACCAGACTTGGGTCTTCAGCATTTAGATTTCTCAGCTCCTCATCAACGCTGGAGCTATAACTCATGTTTCCGACTTTCATAATAAATAGCAACAAATTGCAAAAAACACAATGATGTCAAAGGCTTCAATATCATTCGATATCATTAGCTTTGCCTGTATTTCTCTTGTTAGTCCTCTTGGTGTTTTTCTCTTGTTAGTCCTCTTGGTGTTTTTCTCTTGTTAGTCCCCTTGGGTGGTTTACTCTTGTTAGTCCTCTTAAGTGTTTTTCTCTTGTTAGTCCTCTTGGTGTTTTTCTCTTGTTAGTCCTCTTGGTGTTTTTCTCTTGTTAGTCCTCTTGGTGTTTTACTCTTTTGAGTCCTCTTGGTGTTTTTCTCTTGTTAGTCCTCTTGGGTGTTTTTCTCTTGATAGTCCTCTTGGTGTTTTTCTCTTGTTAGTCCTCTTGGGTGTTTTTCTCTTGTTAGTCCTCTTGGTGTTTTTCTCTTGTTAGTCCTCTTGGTGTTTTACTCTTGTTAGTCCTCTTGAGTGTTTTTCTCTTGTTAGTCCTCTTGGTGTTTTTCTCTTGTTAGTCCTCTTGGTGTTTTTCTCTTGTTAGTCCTCTTGGTGTTTTTCTCTTGTTAGTCCCCTTGGGTGTTTTACTCTTGTTAGTCCTCTTGAGTGTTTTTCTCTTGATAGTCCTCTTGGTGTTTTTCTCTTGTTAGTCCTCTTGAGTGTTTTTCTCTTGTTAGTCCCCTTGGGTGTTTTACTCTTGTTAGTCCTCTTAAGTGTTTTTCTCTTGTTAGTCCTCTTGGTATGTACCTCTTTTGCTTTGGTTGGTGGCTGATGCAAGTTTGTATTCCTTTGATGTGGTTCCGATACGGTCTGTGACCTCCATTTATACCTGAACTTGGTGTTATTCAGATGAAATGGTTGAAGGAGGAGACGTTGTTACTGTTTGGTGAGGATAGAAAGACCAATGACAGCAGGATCAGTCTACATGGGAATACAAAAATCTCCTTATACGTAATGTGACAAGGGCTGACGAGGGGATATATACCTGCTGTCAAGTAAAAGAGGATACTAAAATGGTTGTGAAGTATAACGTCTCGATTGCAGGTTTGTTTTTGTTTTTTATCTATGATGCTCTCATTTTACATAGATTTTGTACATAAAGATGAATATTAATATTGGAAATTTTATCTACTTTTGTTAGAAAAGCACATGAAGCAACAGTATAAAAAAGATTCATATCATTATTGTTTGTTGTAACACTTATGTTTCTCATCATAAAAAAGCGTGAAACAATCATACTTTTTGCAGACATATTTTATGATATAGAATTATAAATAGTATGAATTAAGCATAAAATTATTATCGTATGACAGAAGCCATTTCATTCGCGGGGAAGTCTGAGAGGTATGTCAGCGCCGAGAAGGGTACAGACATATTGCTATGGTGTAATATCACAGGTTTCCCAACCCTGCTACCAAGTGGTACGTCCTCCAAAACAATATACGTCACGGTAAGTGGTATAATTAGTGGTTCGACCATCTCTGTCTGACCATCTCTGTCTCTTGTCGTTACAAAGATCTCTCTCTCTCTCTCTCTCTCTCTCTCTCTCTCTCTCTCTCTCTCTCTCTCAAATATGCGTTTTCATCAGGAGAGATTTTCCGTCGAATGCGGATATCAAGTTTGGATCTGTGGTCGGTTCTTTGATATACTGTTACTTGATCAAGTTCAATGTTGTTGGTCTAAAACAAAAGTCTTTGTCTTGGTGGAACATCTTTAACCTATTCTAGCATGTTCTCTAAGAAAGGAGGGGATCTCCAATAAGACATGGTTGCAGTACCAACAGCAAAATATTATGCGAAAATACAGACAATACGACATCAAAACACGAAACAAGGAAGACTATTGGTTTTTTCATTAATCATGACTACTAGTAGATCAACCAGTAATCTTGTATTAAAAAGTTAGTGTACAACGGATATTTAAAAAAAATCATGAGATTACCGAGCTACCGAAGCATCGAGTTACCTATTCCATTTTTTTTTATGAAATGGACTATTATTTTAAAACTCCTAAAATTAAGATATTCTTGAATCTGGATTTAATAAAAAGGTGTTGTTATTATTTTCTACATGAATTTTTTTTTACATAAATGATACATTGCTTTGCATATTTAATCTCCAGATATAGGTATATTGGGACCTCTGTTGAGAATAAAGGAGTTAGATGAAGGTTGCAGTTCAGACTACGTGTGTGTTGGTTCTAATGACGTCTGTTCATCTATCAACCATACAATGACAGTATCTCTTTACGGTATGTGTAGTTGTGTTCATCTATCAACCATACAATGACAGTATCTCTTTACGGTATGTGTAGTTGTGTTCATCTATCAACCATACAATGACAGTATCTCTTTACGGTATGTTAGTTGTGTTCATCTATCAACCATACAATGACAGTATCTCTTTACGGTATGTGTAGTTGTGTTCATCTATCAACCATACAATGACAGTATCTCTTTACGGTATGTGTAGTTGTGTTCATCTATCAACCATACAATGACAGTATCTCTTTACGGTATGTGTAGTAAACAATACAATGGTTGTATCTCTTTACGGTATGTGTAGTAAACCATACAATGAAAGTATCTCTTAACGGTATGTGTAATGAACCATACAATGACAGTATCTCTTTAATGTATGTGTAGTTGTGTTCATCTATCAACCATACAATGGCAGTATCTCTTTATTGTATGTGTAGTTGTGTTCATCTATCAACAATAAAATGACAGTATCTCTTTACGGTATGTGTAGTTGTGTTCATCTATCAACCATGCAATGACAGTATCTCTTTACGGTATGTGTAGTTGTGTTCATCTATCAACCATGCAATGACAGTATCTCTTTACGGTATGTGTAGTTGTGTTCATCTATTAACCATACAATGACAGTAACTCTTTACGGTATGTGTAGTTGTGTTCATCTATCAACCATACAATGACAATATCTCTTTACGGTATGTGTAGTTGTGTTCATCTATCAACCATACAATGGCAGTATCTCTTTACAGTATGTGTAATTGTGACAATTATTTTCCTTTGTCATCAAAAAGCAAATCTAACGGAGCATTAATTAAAAAAAGAAATAAAAGCAAGATATTTCTGTCTTAAGAAATTAACATATTTTTCTTTTTGTTGACAGCTCCTCCAAGAGTTTACATAGACGTTAACGAAGATGATTTTGGTAATGTCAGAGAATATGACGATTATTTACACGTGGACGCCAAGAAAATAGGAAAATACATATTCATCAAATGTACTGTAGAAATGAATCCCATCGGACAGGTGACATGGAGTGTAGATCATGATTGGTTAGGCAATATCAGTTTAACACAAGACGGCAGCAGTATTTCTTTCACGGAAAATACAAAGTACAATATGAAACTAGGTCCGAATTATACACCACTGTTCAAACATACAACGAAAGGACAGTCCGAAGTTGAATTTGAAATAGGGTTGACCCTCGTTGAAACTTCAGATTTTGGGTTGAATTATACCTGTACTGCATCAAACCGTTTTGGCGAAGATAAATGGAAAGTTATATTTAATTTGACAAACTGATGAAATAAAGATGTTTAAAAATCATATTATTTTCTCTCATATGTTTTAATGTAATTGTAGGACTATTTTAATAATGTTGATCTGTGCAGGAGATCTGACAGAAATACGTTTTGTAAGACATGCTTGTCCATTTCGTTTATATGACTATATTTATGGTATGACATACATTCATAAAGATGGGGACGATTATTATATCAGATTTTGATGTCACCTAGTAGGCAAGAGCGTAAAAAGAGGGTAAAAAGGTGGTGTGATAAAAGAAATTCACATGCAAAATTTTGTTTATATGATTCGTGATTTGAATTCTGCATTTAAAAATCTACAAAATTGTCACAAAATTTTGAAAATAATTTCCTTCAAATACTTGAAAAGGGCGACTGTCCGGAAACTGTTCTGACACCAGTAATGGTTTCCTTTTGATAATTTGAAACTACAGCACTTGAATTTTTCTAACGGGCATAACTTTGTACAGACTTTATCTTAATTAAGAAATGACTGTCTTACTTTTGGTGTTCATGGGTGTATAATTCTGGTTGGTCACTTGCAAATTCCGTGAATCGCGATTCTCGGAAAATTTGCACGTGTCCAACCAGAATTATACACCCATGAACACCAAAAGTAAGACAGTCATTACTTATATTTACATTTATTCTAATCATCTGTCATTTTTACTTGCATGCACGTTGCACATTTAAGCCTGTAACAGCGTCAAATGTAATTTAACGTTGGTAAATTCTCCCTACATGCAAAACTTGAACGTGACGTCACAATAGCAACCCAAGTTATTATACAAATATGGACTTGGTCGAGGTCATTATGTCATTATAATGACCCGATGAGATTTGTAATATTGACCGAGGCCGAAGGCCGAGGTCGATATTACAAATCTCATCGGGTCATTATAATGACATAATGACCGAGGCCAAGTCCTTATTTGTTATATTATATAACGGATCTTAAGAAAACATATGCGTGATTAAAATAATGATTCAAAAGGATAGGAACATATAATTTTTAATCAATATTTCAACAATTAATTGTTCTTTTTTGTGAAAAGTGTATCTAAACTTTTAAAATTAAACAAAATAACTATCTTAATTTTCATCGTAAATACTGAAATCAGGACAAATACCACACCGAGTCATTATCTTCCGTCAGCGGTCATTATCGGAAAATAATGACTCGCGCGTCAGCCAATCAGAATCGACGTTACATCTGGGTTATATAATATTGGAATATAATTCTAGTTGCCTAACGGGCGTTTAACATGGGGAGTCTACTAGTAATGTAAATATTGACCTATTATCAAATTCGACCTGCATAATCTGCTTATTCCGGAGTTCACAACTGCTCCAATGGAAATTCTAATGATTTTGTCTTACCTTCTCGACTTTGAGACTGAATAACTGATGGGTACTTCATCGATATTTATTAGTAGCTTTGAAGGTGAAACCTCTTATATATGTCTTTGTTAGGATGGACACATAAACGAATGTACACTATTCCATCAGCTATAGCCCAGGAGCTCGATGTCATAAACCAACACTCGCATCTTCCTTTTCTTATCTTTATTAAGTGAAAGTGGAAAAGGGGCGTATATAATGGAGGGTTTTTGGCTACTGTGAGCTATAGTGGGGATAATATTATGAGAAGGCTCCGATTATTTCTCGTATGAATTTGTGTCTTTCAGAAATTTATGACTGGTTCATTATGGTTGGGATGTCTGTACATCTCATTATTACATATACCTCCAGAATTCTTGGAATATGAAACACCAGCCAATGAGAGAAAAGTCCGACTGAGCTTCTATTGCGAAAAAAGTTTTTAAAAAAATCCATCATTAAATACACATTTCAAGAATCAAATCAAGATCCGCACAGCGAAATAAGACGCCCTTAGATTATGAAATGATTCATCAATTTTAGTCATAGATTGTGTTACATATATCCTAGGCAAAAGAAGAATTGTCAATTTAGTTACAGCAATATAACTAAAGAGCTCAGAAAAAAGTCAAGATAATTATCAACAAAGAGATACAAACATTTGGGATTTATTTTACATTTTTAAATGAAACATGTTAATGTGCATCGTAGGCACAATTCAACATATCGTAACTCTTTGTTAATGCTCAAAGCTGAAATATACGCTATTCTAATGGATCATTTAAGAGGCTTAATCTTAAAATTGGCATTATTTCCATGGAGCTGTTGCGACGGGTGTTGCATGCAATCAGGAGACGCTGACTCTCCCCGGGCACTTGGTCTCACTTCGAAATTTTGTTCATTCCGAGGTTCGCAACCGTTCCTGTGGAAAATCTAATGATTTTGCCTTGCCTTCTCGACTATGAGACTGATTAACTGATGGGTACTTCTGTAATGTTTATTCCATATATAACCCATCTGAGGACCAGGTTTTCACGAGATATTCCTTAATTATAGAGAAACTTCTGCCAGAGAGCAGGGTTTCTTTTTAATTCAGTGCACCATGCATGCTTGTTTTGGATAATACATCCACATCAAAGGTACTTAAGATGAAACGCATCAGAGTAGCTAAAGTATTCGTTATTCTATTATCATAATTTTTCAGATAGATTTTTGTCAAGTGGAAGTGACATCAAAATAGGACCAACCAACTGTTAAATAACCAATTTAATTTGTTTCATTTTTCACTTTTGAAAGACAAGATTGGTATCGGTTCGCTGATTTCTAAATATTAATCTTTAATTATACATTCTATGATTATATTTTCAGTGCACCATATGCATATTTCAAGAAATAACGTCTCATTAGTGTTACTCTATGCTGAAACAGAGGAAATTCTGATAAGAAATATATGACGAGCGAAATTCAAAACATGATCTGAAAGAGCCAGGTAAGGACATGTTCAATGCATTCAGGGAGACATTTAGAATTTAGGGACTGGGAGTTTAAAAATATATTTCATTTCGGTGCGGAAACACTTTGAAAAAATCAAATTCAAGGAATTGTGGTCCCCCGCTTTTGGGTGTATGTCTTTAAAGAAATCATATCCCACCCATCCTGCTACGTTTTTCGGTACATTTTTGGACATACTTATTTTCACACTCTTTGGCCATATAACATTGTTTAGATTGAGGATCACCTGACGAGGGTTAAGTACCCGAAACGTGCATGTCTGGTCCACGGTTCTTAAATGATAATGATAAATAAAATATAACAGACATTTGATATACAACATTATATTGAATTTGAAGACGTTTAACATTTGAACAGCTTGGTGAGTGTCACTGCTGGTGGACCAGGAGTTCCCGATGAGCACATGTAGCCAAGTTCGATCAACTTCGGTTGATCGTCTGTTTCTTCAACGCATTCGAAAACTTACTGTTATCAAAAATCATGAAATTTCTAAAACGTGGGTCCTGAAAGTCCTGTAGCATCATATCCCACCCATCTTGCTACGTTTTTCGGTACATGTTTGACATAATTATTTTCACACTCTTTGATCCATATTGCATTGTTTAGACTTAGGATCACTGACAAGAGTTAAGTAACCAAAACGTGCATGTCCGGTCCATGCTGCAAATTGATCTGTCCTTAAATTATGCTATTGAATTTGATTTGTTTTGTTCTAGCATTTTTCCTGGTTCTATGCTCCTCGATATACTGTGTTTTCCGAATTCTAATTTGAGTTCGTGTTTTATTCTTACGGACTCATTTGGACAGATCACAAATTGAGTTCCTTTGTCCAAATTGCAGGTACAAGAGGTACAAGACTACTATTATATACGTTAGAATATAATTGTTCTGATGCAATTCTTAAACGTTTTCAAAATGACTTAGAGAGATTTACGTACATTTTGAATTCTATATAGATTACATTTGATTTTCAAGGTCCATTAATCTATTCTTCTTTAGAATGTTTCTTACCGGGAGGTTTCGTTCAGATTGGCTGGTCCAAAGCAGCTAGAACGGATGGTCACACACTTTCTGCAATTCCTTTTATGGAAAACTAAGACTTGTATTTTAAAACAGTAGTAATTCAAAGGTCGCTTCGCGGTTTGTAACGTCTTGTTTGTTATCGTTTATACTTGTAATTTCTTTATTTTCCGATGAAATATGCATCATTAAGTAACTTTATGTTTTTAGTTAGAACTAGTAAAGCTCGATCTTTATAGTCAAGTCCAGACAGTGCAAATGACAAAGTAATTCCTTGGGGTAGGCAAACTGAGAAGTAAACATCTTTTAAACATAAAATTGTTCTGTCGCTATCTATTTTATTGAACCTCAGAGGAAAATCCTTGTACTTGCGCTTCACAAAATATCTGATGACACCTATTATGTGAATGTTTACTCGACTGTTTTATGTCTGTTTTCATGTTTGTTATATGAGATTATCTTTTTAAAAGATGATCGGTTAGCAGCATTCGGGGTGAATGAAGTTCTATGATCGTTACATTATTTCTCTAAGAAAGTGATTAAGAAGCAAATTACAACAAAAAGCAAATTATATTTTTGGATATTTTTGGATAATTCAAATGTTAAACGTCTTTAAATTCAATAGCATCATTTAAAAACAGATTAATTTTCAGCATGGACTAGACATGCACGTCTCGGGTACATAACCCTCATCAAATGTTATAGTAGAAATTCAAAATTCATAGCAATAGAGTAAGAGACTATTTATAGATGACAATGACGAATACGAAACATTCTGTAAATTGACAGCCATGTATATGTAACGTAGCACTACATATAACCCTCATGAGTAAATGTTAGGTTCCCAAAAGGAAATAATATAGGAGAGATGGTGAATTCAAACAGAGTCAGTTACCGTAATGAAGACAATTATTAGAACCCGTGCATCTTGTCTCCAAAAGGTATTCGCTACACTATTATTTTGAATGCGCTTCGGTTTCCCTACTTAAAATTTGAGGCCGCGCGCTCACTCTTTACAGAATTACTTTGTTTTAACCACGCGAAGCAATGCTTGCATTATTTCAGCTTAAGATACGAATATCCGAAACATGTATGTCTGAAGCTGCTCTCCGAGCAGAATTAGAACACTTCTTTTTCATTAGCCTCTCTTGACGTGGTCTTTTTTAAATCTCCGTTCACGTTCATGGTATCATATGTTCGTATTAAGCTTTTTCTTTGTTATTTTCTGTTTTTGCGTCCTCGTGCTGGTAGGTTTTAGACCCATATTCATAAAACAAAATTAAATTAAGATACTGAAATCTTTTGCAAATCACATGTGTTTTCTACAAAAACTAAAGAGAAATGATTTTTTCAAATACTTTATGTAAAAAATGTAAAAGTACTTCAATGAATCTAGACATTGAATCATTCTTTTGTTGCCTAAAATCTGTTATTAATCAAATAAAACTAGTTTCTGTCAGATTTCACATATCAGTAAATCACATCTTATGAAATTATATCTCCCTTGCTCTTGTCTGTTTTTCTACATTGCTAGCTAAATTTTTTTTCAATTTAAAAGGGACGCAAAACAAAATAAAAACAAGAAATGGCCTTACTCATTTTTGAAACTCTTAATTTCATTCTTCATATAAGCATCAAAACTTTTTATGACAACGTATTATAAGTTATAGCGTTTGTTCCTGTCATACTTCCTACTCAAAGTAGGTGTGTAAATTTGTAGGGGGTGAGGCCGAAAAAAATCATAAAATCTTCCTCGTTGCAATTTAAAGGAATTTACTTAAAAGTGAATGAAATTCACATTCTCCTACGCATGCGTCGTCCGATTTCAGTTCCGCTTTTCTTCACTTTGAAATCTATATTGCAAACCTGTGTCGCCTATGACCTTGATGCAAGTTGTGAAATTAAAACACAAAACCTAAAACCAGAATCCAAAAATCATAATCTTTAGGCAAACAGTTTAAGAATACATGAAACAAAACAATGATAGAGAGATCCCCAGTAAGGCATGTAATGATCCCGACGGTGAATCTCAAGAGGAAAGAAAAAGTGACCAAACAGATGGAGACAAAAACACAGCACCATAGAAACACGAAGGGTAATAGTATCTAATGAACAATCTCCATCAGTGCAAGAACGGAGTTTATTGCATGTGGCGATGTTAAATTAAATATATCAAAAAAATCACATATGAATTCATGTTATACAATTTTTAAGAAACAGCAGCAGGAAGCTTCAAACTTATTTTAATTTCTCTCGTGATATATAACTTAACAACTAGATGTTCGCACATTGGCCCATGTTTCAGAATTATTAAGATATTTACCAAAATTCGTTGCTGGTGGCGCAACTGTTCTGTTCAGGAAATCTTTCGTCATCACTACTTCTAGGAAATGTTGCCAAATAAAATGTTTTTTCTTATATAGATAAAAATGTTTATGTCTAAAATTTGGAGTTTTCATTAAAATTTCCCCATTTTGTGGTATTCTGTGGTCAAAATTTAATACAGGAGATGTTACAATATATCCAAACATCACTGCTACGGTCATATTTGATAGGATATAGAAAAATAAACTAGAATAAATATTTCCGATAACCAACGAAAAGCAATTAACTAGGAAACGGCGAAATACGGTCACCGGCGAAATATGGCCCCTCGCTCTTAATTCAATGTGCTTGATTTGAGATCAATTTCAGAGTTTTGCATTATACACTATCTTTCAATGCCCTCCATACTAGTATGTTTAAATTTAAGATAAACATGCTATTCTTGTTAATCTTATCAGTGTTAAATGGTGACCTACTAATAAACTATTAATTATGATACTACCTTCGTTCACCTATGAGGAAGTTTACATATTGGAATGACTTACTCTTGTACCATATCCAAGGTGGGTAGTGACTCTGCATTCATTCGACAAACTTAGTTTTTACTCGATAATAAAAAGGGAAGGATCTCCAGCATAACCACCCTGCACTCATAGATATGAAAAGATAATAAGCGTTCTAATTTCATATGTAAAACTCTTTATTCAAGAACATCCTACCGTAGATGTTATGATGATAGTTTCTAATTTATAAGACTACACCGCTTCTTGTATATGTCACTTCTTGGATGCCATAAGAGTAAATAACTCATGAGTATGCATGCAGAAGAACGCATAGAATGTCTTTTTGACAATACATTTCTTATGAAAGCTCCTCGATTGCAACCAAACTTTAATGTCCTTTCTTTAATTTTGGACTAAAATGTTTAATGTGATTTAAGCGTAAGAAAACTTGCATGCAAACCTTTTTATAGTGACTGAGGTAGCTCTCTGATTTATTTTCGTTTTTGTTACAACGATTATAAGAAACATGAGAAGTATAAAAGGTAGTATGCATAATGGGAATATTTGGACGAGAAAGCACAAAGATCAGAACATTATGGTACATTCAACAAGCTATCTACCGTCCCTGTTTCCAAGTTCAAAACGACCATTTGAACACCTTCACTGTGTGACAAGCGTGATGATTTCAGCTTCCCCTTTCATAAGTAGCAACATTCCGTCTCCTCATGCTTATGGCATTTTTGTTTCTTGGCTAATACGGTATGTCAGGGCATGTTCCAAGATTTCAACGTTAGAGCCAGGCGGCTTGCAAGTAAGCTACTAGTTCAGGGTTATATTACACAGCGACTAAAATCATCATTGAGAAATTTCTTAGGTCACTACGGGGATATCATAAAAGCATATCAGATCCCTCATTGACATTCTGGATTGCGACTGAATGGCTGTCATCCTCACCAAACAAAAAATATTTACCTAATATGTACATCTAGACAATCACCGAATGTGACAAGTTTTTATGGAGCTGTTGCAACGGGTGTTGCATGCAAACAAGGAGACGCCGATTCTCCCTTAGCACATGGTCTCACTTCGGAATGTTGTTCATTCCGAGGTTCGCAACTGTTCCAATTGAAATTCTAATGATTTTGCCTTATCTTCCCAATTTGAGACTGAATAGCTGATTGGTACTTCTTTGACGTTTATGCAAAGAAAAAGATTATTAGTTGATATTATATTTTAAATATTTAGCTTCTTTATTTGTGATTTAATATATCATACACACAACATTGTTCTTTTTCACACACGACCTAACTTATACTAGTAAATGACGTACGAAACTGAATTTGACGCTCTTGGAACGCAATATCCTTTGTAATGACATTTCTTGGTCAGAAAAAGTATTAAGCATAATTGGATGGGAAGCCTTGATACCAACACAAAATAAGATTTGTACTTCGTATTTAATTCCTAAATTGAATGCAGAATTTACCCACGAAACAAACATCTATAAGAACTGAATTAAACTCGCTTTGACGTGTTTGATAAAGCTCCATCCCCGAAACAAAAATTGATCTATAATATTTGTATCAGATGTACTTTTGAAGCAATTACAACAGTAAACTAAATCCTCGTGTATTGCACAATAGTGCATTGCGATTGAGGACTTGAAATAACTAATGCATGAATAACGCGAGTTGTAATCCCACACGTGCCAGTCTCAATTCATAAGAGCCAATGATAATCCGAAACATATCAATAATATTTCGATAACCCCAAATATTCGACAGTGATCTGCTTTATCTAAAGTAATTTCAGTTTGATTGTGATACTAGATCAAAGTATCTTACAGACATGAAAGAATACATCTTCATAATGCCCTTCTTAATACCGAAAGATCTTAAAATGTAAACTTCTGAAAATTAAAAGAGAAGGGCCTCTTCAGAGAAATCCATCGCATTAGATTATTTTTTGATTGGTGTATTACTTTGTATCTTAGTTCTTGTGTTACAATTACCCAGATATCTTTATCATATAACTCATGTAGATTATACACTGTCCTACTTTATGCTTTATGGGTACTGAAACTGATGAATTTCAGGCGATCCTTCGTACAGTTCATAGATCCGTCATTTTGCATTATGAATTATTACGCCTTGGCACGGGTTTTCCTTTTATTTCATAGTTTCATTTGAGCGTTCAACGGCAATTACTATAGAGAATGGTGATACAAGTTATGATAAAAAAGAATAAGTTATGCTCATTGACGGTGCCGGAAGGCGTTGTATCACGTGACCTTTTCGTCAGATGTTAATGCGGTTATTTCGTTATTGTCTCACTATTGTTTTATACGTATCAATATGTAACATCTGGTGACCAGGTTGGGTTAACGATCCTAGATCATGTATGTTACTCGTATCAATACATGTATTTTGTAAACATAGGTAACGTTCATTAATCCAATCAGCTGTCAATAAGATTGGTAAGTAATCATCAATTATCCTTTACTGCAATGCAATGAATACCATAAAAAAACCCACGAATTCTCTCTTTCTTATATCTGATTGAAATAATTAATGATTCGGCAAGATTTGCGAAGCCAAAGTCAAAGTCAACAACCATTTTTCGTAATCGTTTCGATTTTAAATTCTATTTCCAGAAAATATAACTTTACAAAAAATCTCCATGAGCAGAAGTATATGAATAATTCCAAAATTACTTTTCAATGGTTCGTAAAGTATCGATTGATCGATATATGTCAAAATTAAATTTCTTATTAATAAAGAAAAGAAATAAAGTCACTTGGTCCTTCTAAATATTAATCTTATCGGAAATCTTCTTTTCTCTTATTTGTCTCTCAGAAATCTTGAAAACGAAAAAAAGATCTGCTCTCTTTCCTATGATAATTTAAAGCATTTATACAATATAATTAGTAAACATAATTAGTCATCAAATTACTCCTCAATGACTTCATCAGAAAATGTGACCTGTTATGTGCATCCTTTTTTCCTGCTTCATCGACAATAAAATAAGGTGATTTCAGGGATGTATTGTCTTGTGTCTGTATGATCACCTTTGGTTTCTACTTTAAAACGTCAGAGTATCGTTTTATCGCTTCTTGACTATTCTACTTTACCCTTTACATCCTTATTTAGTCTGAGACGTATTTCGTCGTATTATAAGTGTTTGTAAATGTTTTTAATTTGCAGTATCATCAACCGTCGTGCAAAAAGAAATCTGTTGACTTTTAGGTACACAAACCCATAAACTTTCAAATTAAAGAGGGTTTTTTTTATCAAAATCCCTCGTGGGTACCAAAAACAAGTCTGTCGTTTATTTTTGTGAAAAGCTTTTAAGGAAAAATGTCCATGGTCATACAAACTACGTGTGTCAGGAATTGTCATTGATTGTTGTACTTCAATAAATCATATGAAATTTTTTTTAGCTATGAACGGGACCATCCGTCTCCCAGATCAATCTCATCTATCACTATCATATCATAGACGGTGATCCAAACAGAAATAAATGATTTTCAATCTATAATGTTTCACCTTGATCTGTTGGATTGATCTCCTGTCACGTTGAAGTACATGATACGATGATACGCTTTCCATTTGATCTTTAGTTTTACTATCATCTTCTAAAATTGGTAATTTCATACTCAGAAAGTTTTCTCAAATCTAAACAGAGAAGAGTATAGGAGATTGCCAAAATCAATACTTTTTCTATATGAAATACTCAACATCAAAGCTTCTTACGCAAATTACCCTTAACCATATCAGTCCGACAAAAAATGGATCCATCTTAAAAAACTAAATCGATCCTTATTTTCTTCCTAAATGCATCTTTCGCACTCGAGATTGAATTTTACTATTTGCATTGCAACGTTTTCAGTAATAACTTTGTTTTCTAGATAGATTTTAAGAGAAAAACATCCTTAAGTAACGCCTGAAATCGATACAGAATATGAATTTATTTGCTTGATTGATGCTTTCGACCCTCTGAACATGCTGGAAGGCTTTCATGTTGAATAAGTGTTCTGAGCGAGGCTACTTGATACTACTTATAAGAATTAACTATTCGCAATTCGTAAATATTTTCGAGGATAACGAAACTAGGGACGAATATGCAAGAGATATCTAATTACCAGAGATATCTAATTACCAGAGACCCAAATGAGTCTATCATATACGTATGTATAATACATGTATAAGTAATGCAATTACTTCTCTTCATGAGTTTTTGTATCAAAAAATGAAATCAAAAACACTGAAAATAACGTTGAAACTTTTAATTTCATTCTTTGTCGAACAAATCAGTAAAAGTTGCTTATAAATATGAAGGGTTCAAGAACTGACATACTGAAAAGGAGGGATAAAAAATAGCCTAGGTAGCAATGATTTACAAGACAAAGGGAAGACGGCGTGGCCAAATACCATAAAGTCTGACAAAATGAATGGTGCCTTTCATTTGAACTGAGGCGGGTTCACGCAAACTTTCATTTAGCAATATTTAAGAAAACTCTATTTTCGTATCGATGTAAGAAATTATAAATGTTCAAAGCATAAGTCAAACTGAGGACGGTTTGTACATGAATAATAATTGGTTAGAAATCAGTAATTCATTGATTTACAGTATAGGGGCGTGATAGACAGTTACTCTGTATGTTATATAGACAATCCATGGGAAAAAGGTGGAGGAATAATACGATACTATACTCTGTGTTTCCAATCATCAGTTATACATAGTGTAGCTTTCTGAGTTATCATTTATAGGAAGCATAATTCAGTAAGTAGGAAATTTAGTCAATTTTGCTTTGTTTATTTGTTTGCTTTTTTAAACGAAGTTTTCATCTGAAAAGATTACTTTATTTCTTTAAAGAAAAAAGGGCGCATGATGCAAAGAATTTACTTTGTTTAAAACTTTTTTATCTTATTACTTTTCTTTACTCTACGTCACGTTATTTGTTATATTGAATTGATTGACAAGACCTTGATCCTTGTAGAAGCATGTTGTTATTCTGACGATACGAATCCTCAAAATACTACTGGTATCTGATGTGGTTGTGGTGTTTCTTTAAAGTGCCTTTCGATAGTATGATATTTATAATAAAGACGTTATATCAAAAATCAAACAACAAATAAACAACATAAATTATCAATGAACAGACAAGTAAATAAATAAATTTTAATACAATAAAAAGGGAAAAACATGGGGAAAAATGATATGATAGCAATTTGATTAACATGTTGGGATTGGGGTTTGGTTTTTAGTGTCTGCGTGGTCGGTGCGATTCCGATTGAAATATGCACAATGCCTTATCATCGAGGTAACTTCAGTTCAAAGAAATTATTTGATATATATGATACTTCCTAGTTGGTAATTGTTTACGGATGCAGGTATCTGCAATTTGTCAGTTCCTCTGATATATTTCTTCATAAAACCAAATGCTGCACACATTTCAGAGTTTGGCGGTTGTTTGTTTTGGACGTCGACCGTCTTATCTATTTTGGCAGATTTATCAGAATCTTTGTAATTTTAAACTATGACGTCAGAATGTACTCGGGTTAAGCTTTACTAGGTGCAGAAATACTTAAAATTAAATAGTAATAAAAAAAAAAAAGAGAAGATAGCAGTGATTTTGAAGAGAACGCACAAGGTTAGTCGTGAGTGTCAGGTAGGAGCACAGAATTTTTTTTACCTTTGACAAAAGCATAACGAAATTAGATGTTTCATTGGATTACTTAGGACTACTTTCTTTTCTATTGAAAGTGCCAAAAAATTAGAAAGAAACCAGAAAAAAACGAATGCTTAATTATATTTTATGTCGCTATATTGTCAAACGGGAAGAGGTTGTAAATAGGGATATGAATACGGGTTTAGCGCCAACTCAAGGTGGAGCTAAACCCAAATTCATCTCATTTTCACTACCATTCCCCTTTACCATTTCCCGTTTGATTACTACAAAGTTATGTATCGCGTGCTGATAATTTTCGCGTATTTCACGAATCAAGAGTGGCGCTCAACCCAATCAAGAGTGGCGCTCAACCCAATCAAGAGTGGCGCTAAACCCAATCAAGAGTGGCGCTAAACCCAACCAAGAGTGGCGCTACACCCAATCAAGAGCGGCGCTAAACCCAACCAAGAGTGGCGCTAAACCCAATTAAGAGTGGCACTAAACCCAATCAAGAGTGGCACTAAACCTAACCAAGAGCGCCGCTAAACCCAACCAAGAGCGGCGCTATATAAAAAATCCAACGTGGTGCTACATGTATAACCCTTTCCCGTTTGATTTCTACAAAGTTATATATCATTTTGTATATCAAAACTGCAAAATGTCCGTTACAATTTGAAGAATGCACTTGCAAAAGAATGAGTTCAAGTATTGCCTATATATGCTATTCGCAATGGAGGAAATCTCAAGTATTTTGTCTATAGAAGCCTAGAGATCAAACCAATTCTATTACAGTCAAAGAATCAAATAATGCAGGGCATGCTAATACTCTATCTTTCAGAAAAAGCATAAGAAAGTCACTTGGACTTATTCCAAAAATACACATATATCTGCGTGAAAGTGAAAATAGACTTATTACACGTGTATACACATTAGCACGAAAAATTGTAACCATCCCTTTAGTGAAGAAATAAACATCGGCATGCCCTTCGTTATTGTAAGATTAAGCATTTCAGCTGATTTGTTTGGCTAAAAAGAGTCTGTAAAACAAACATATTTCTAGGCAAAATTCATGAGATTTCTCCATTTTTGAGATTCATATCCAATACCTGAACTTGTTCAGCTGTGTGTTCCTCAGATTTCAAGGAAAGGAAATGATATCCTGCATGACAACCCTGCACTCACTCAGGGAAACAACCTCACAAGAAAGTGACACATGAATGACATCATACAAAACTACAAATAGCAAAAAGACACAACAATATTCATTAGAACATCATACAAAACAATCGTAACAGACGTACAGAAACATCAATCATTGATGACAACACATAAAAGGAAGGAGACCAATGTGCACCCGGCGCCGACTTTGGACGACCATCTGCTATTAGCAAATGGTGTGGTTATCCGGATAACGTGCTCACAACCCTCCCACTTATCCGGATACACAGAGTTCTCCATAGACACACAATTGTTGTATAAACATAAAACTTCTCACTGTAAGGTGACATCACAAACAAGATAGTTAAACGCAGCGGCCTCTTGTCACACAGATTCTATGTAACTGGATCTAAACAATTCTATGGCATGCGTATAACAGACATTTGATATACAACATTATATTGAATTTGAAGAAGTTTTACATTTGTTCCACTTAATGACTGTCACTGCTGGTGGACCAGGAGTCCCCGAGTGCACATGTAGCCAAGTTTGATCGACATCGGTTGATCCTTTCTTCAACGCATTTAAAAAAATTCTGCTTTTGAAATTTCCTGAAATTTCTAAAACGTGGGTCCTTTAGCATCATACCCCATCCATCCTGCTACGTCTTTCGGTATATTTCTGGACATCATAATTTCATACTCTTTGGCCATATTACATTGTTTAGATTGAGGATCACTGACGAGGTGTTTTAAAGTACGCGAAACGTGCATGTCTGGTCCTTGCTGCAAATTTATCTGTTCTTAAATGATGCTATTGAATTTGAAGACGTTTAACATGTAATATAACTTTGTAATAATCAAAAGAGAAATGGTTTTAAAAAGTGATATGAAACTCTTCATATTTATCATATAGTTGATGACGATGACAGATTATATGGTCGAACAATGCTTTCTAATATGCGGTTCAGAAAGAATACAACCAAGGCTTCAGAGAGGCTTTCAAGTCAATTTACCACTCACGCTATGTCATGTGCGCGTCATTGGTTCCAATTATCAGTACCCTTTCAAGTGCAACTTGAAAAATGGTGGTCTGCAATATTGAATGACTTAGGACTTGGAGTATTTGCAGCAGCCATTACAAATATATACATGTCTTACTTTGCATAAGGTAACCACGCAATACAATAAGGGAGGGAGGGATGAAAGCACGTACCGAGAATAGATACTTTGTCATCCAAACACGTGATACCGTCTCGATCCATGGTGTTCGTTGGACTGTATTCTGTGATACTTTCTCTATTTTCATTTTAAAAGGGTCGACCTGAATGACAAATTTGGATAATGACCATATCCAATGCATACACAGTACAAAATCGATTATTCAGAAAATCATAAACCGAAATCAGGATAAAACAGGAATCAAAGCAAACAAACAAAAAACTCCACCACATGAAAAGAAGTGAACTCCCAATATGAGAGTGAGACCAGGTGTCCAGGAAGAGTCAACTTCTCTTGCTTGCATGAAACACCCGTTGCTTCATTTCGGTAGAATTGACACATCCGGTTACTTCCAGGAAAAGATCCAAGACAATCCAAGACAATCGCAATTAGGAAAAAGGGTTTTTTTTTATCATCCTTCTATTCATAATATTTTTTCATTTGTTTTGATTTATTTTCAGGATGTTACTTTTTATTGTGAGTTTAACTAGATGTAGTATTCAAAATGGATTTTCTTAAAGAATGTAAACGTATTGTATCGTACTACTAGTATTTGGTTTTGAATAGCTATTTGAAGCATGTATGTTTGATTTGTGGGGTAAATTAAAGAAATACTTTTTTCAATAAGTACACCCTTTAAGAAATTAATAGAAATCTACGTGAAATATTATAAATCATGCATTTTTTCTATACAACAGAATCTTACCCGTGGGAAAATTTTTTTCACTAGACTATATCTCAAATATCTAAGATCGTCAAAATGTGAATTTAATGATAGCATACTCAGGTGATATAATTGCTACTTCTAGATTGTCAATCGTATGTTGAAAATGTTAAGATGTTTCTTATCTTTTGAAATAGTTAAAATTGTATCACATAAATAAGGGTGTGAAGTAATTTTAATTATTTTGTTATACTTTGTTCATATGTCAAAAGTTAAAAATACAGAAATATCAATAAAACATTCTTATTGAAATTTCACCTTAATTACGATATACAGATCTATAAATTTGCTAAACGGGTAATAAATCACATCTTTATGTCATGAAGTCTAACACATAAGCTGTCCGTAATTATTGTAACATGCATGGTTGTTTATCGATTACCTCATTGGATACTGATGAAGGATTCGTAATTTCACATCAATCTGTCAAAAAATGAAAATAACTTGTGCTAGAGGAGAAACGAGAAAGCGTTTGCCGTCCATAAATCATGTTCGGTGATTAGATGAGGAAATCGGTTAAATCCTTGCCTCTTAGATGTAAATTATTATGCAAGGCATCCAAAAGAATAACGGTTTACGTGAAATATTGTGTGACTGTCTGAAGGCTTAGCTTTTGATGCAATTGACGGGTAGCAATTTAAAATAAAATGAATAAATGAATAAGTGAAATGAAGAAGAGATTCAATTTAAAAAAAATACATGCATTTCTGGTACACAACATTTAGAAATGGTCTCTAGCAGCAGACGTGGACACTTCGTTTATTATACAAATGTTAAACGTCTTCAAATTCAATAGCATCATTTAAGAACAGATAGATTTGCATTATGGAGACATGCACGTTTCGGTTACTTAACCCTTGCCAGTGATCCTCAATCTAAACAATGTAATATGGCCAAAGACTGTGAAAGTTATTATGTCCAAAAATGTACAAAAAGACGTTGCAGGATGGGTGGGATATGATGCTACAGGTCCAACTTTTCAGAAATTTCAAGAAATTCTAAAATCGCGTAGTCATAATTAAAAACATGAAACTTGCTTCATGAAACATCTAGATCTTTATTATTATCTATGATTGTCTTTGATAATCTGTTTAACAGATAAAACATACGTCTACTTGATACAATTTTGATACATTTTCTCGAAACCCGCACGTTCGCTTTCTTACTGCGATTCCCAAAATGCTTTGTGACACTTCATTTTGAAAAGGATCGCACTCTGGAATAGACATTCTTACTTTTTATGCTTTGCCAATTATTTTAAAAGTTTCGTACTTGGATAGCATGCTATCTTACGTTGCGAATGGTAGCCTGAACATTTCACTTTCAACAAGCGTGACGATTTCTATTTCCGCATCACAAACTTTCCTTTTCTGAGTTACAACATTCCAGAATCGACTGTGTACGGTGTATTGATATCTTTGTTATGCCATGCGGGGGCAAGCTCAGACCGAGATTTTGTCTGAGGATAGCTTCATCAAGCAGAACTTCCTTTTGTGTTTACATTGTATATAACTTGAAAGATAATAATGTATTCATGAAATTTTAATATTAAAATATTAATAAACAAGTTAAAAGTCATGTTTGTAAAACATTAATGCCCCCCTACCCCTTCTGTGATTAAAGTCCGTCACAACTTTATACTTGCATTGATACAACCTATGGGGGTATAAAGTAACAGTGTAATGAAAAAAGTCAAAGAAGTATAACTGTCAGGAGGACCTGTATGTACAGCATTTATGCTTTGTTAAAGCTCTTCTTCTAATAAACTTCTACAAGGTAATTAATAGTATTCTATTAAATAATCATATTCAACAAACCTGATACTGAACAGAATGTTGGTAAATTTTCCAACCAAAATTCAAGGGCATAACTCTGTCAAATTTTTTTTGATCGGATTCGAAGTGCAAGGGGCATAACTCTGTCAAAATTTTTTTGATCGGACCCAAATATATACTTGACCTAGATTTTCATTTGATGTGTCTGTACACAAGATTCATTTCAGTATGTGAATACACTCCAGAGATATTGAACGAAAATTCTGAAATTTTGGTACTTTTCGAAAAGCAAGGGGCTAAACTTTGTCAATTTTTTTTTCATTGGACCCAAATATGAACTTGACCTAGATTTTAATTTGATGTGTCTGTACACAAAATTTCATTACAATATGTGAATCCACTCCAGAGGTATTGAACGGAAACTGATGTCGTGGACCGACCGACGGACCGACAGACAGAAAGTCAGACAGCGGCAAAGCAATATGTCCCCTCTTCTTCAGAGGGGGGCATAAAAATTTTTGATTGAACCCAAATATGAACTTGACCTAGATTTTTATTTGATGTGTCCGAAAACAAAATTTCATTTCAATATGTAACTCCACTCAAGAGATATTGAACGGAAACCCTGAAATTTTGGTATTTTTCGAAGTGCAAGGGGCTTAACTCTGTCAAAATTTTGTTCATCGGACCTTAATATGAACTTGACCTAGTAGATTTTCATTTGATGTGTCTGTATACAAAATTTCAGTTCAATATGTAACTCCACTCAAGAGATATTGAACAGAAACCCTGAAGTTTTGGTATTTTTCAAAGTGCAAGGGGCATAACTCTGTCCAAATTTTTTTGATCGGACCTAAATATAAACTTGACCTAGATTTTCATTTGATGTGTCTGTATACAAAATTTCATTTCTATATGTAACTCCACTCAAGAGATATTGAACGGAAACCCTGAAATTTTGGTATTTTTCGAAGTGCAAGGGGCATTACTCTGTCAAAATTCTGTTGATTGGACCCAAATAAGAACTTGACCTAGATTGTCATTTGATGTATCCGTATACAAAATTTCATTTCAATATGTAACTCCACTCAAGAGATATTGAACGGAAACCCTGAAATTTTGTTTTTTTTCCAAAGTGCAAGGGGCATAACTCTGTCAAAATTTTGCTGATCGGACCCAAACATACACTTGACCTAGATTTTCATTTGATGTGTCTGTATACAAAATTTCATTTCAATATGTAACTCCACTCAAGAGATATTGAACAGAAACCCTGAAATTTTGGTATTTTTCGAAGTGCAAGGGGCATAACTGTCAAAATTTTTTCGATCGGACCTTAATGCGGCTAGCCAACAGGGGATGCATAACACTGTCAAAATTTTTTCGATCGGACCTTAATGCGGCTAGCCAACAGGGGATGGTTACTCCTCCCGGGCACCTGGTCCCACCTCTAGCTTGCTAGGGGTCCGTCGATGCTTAATTTTGTACTCTATTGTGAGTGCTGTTGAGATTATCGTCAGGATCTTCTTTAACTCATTAATACGAACTTGACCTGGATTTTCATTTGATGTGTCTGTATACAAAATTTCATTTCAATATGTAACTCCATTCAAGAGATATTGAACGGAAACCCTGAAATTTTGGTATTTTTCGAAATGCAAGGGGCATAACTCTGTCAAAATTTTTTTGATCGATACCAAATATGAACTTGACCTAGATTTTCATTTGATGTGTCTGTATACAAAATTTCATTTCAATATGTAACTCCACTCAAGAGATATTGAACAGAAACCCTGAAATTTTGGTATTTTTCGAAGTGCAAGGGGCATAACTGTCAAAATTTTTTCGATCGGACCTTAATGCGGCTAGCCAACAGGGGATGCATAACACTGTCAAATTTTTTTCGATCGGACCTTAATGCGGCTAGCCAACAGGGGATGGTTACTCCTCCCGGGCACCTGGTCCCACCTCTAGCTTGCTAGGGGTCCGTCGATGCTTAATTTTGTACTCTATTGTGAGTGCTGTTGAGATTATCGTCAGGATCTTCTTTAACTCATTAATACGAACTTGACCTGGATTTTCATTTGATGTGTCTGTATACAAAATTTCATTTCAATATGTAACTCCATTCAAGAGATATTGAACGGAAACCCTGAAATTTTGGTATTTTTCGAAATGCAAGGGGCATAACTCTGTCAAAATTTTTTTGATCGGACCCAAATATGAACTTGACCTAGATTTTCATTTGATGTGTCTGTATACAAAATTTCATTTCAATATGTAACTCCATTCAAGAGATATTGAACGGAAACCCTGAAATTTTGGTATTTTTCGAAATGCAAGGGGCATTACTCTGTCAAAATTCTGTTGATTAGACCCAAATAAGAACTTGACCTAGACTGTCATTTGATGTATCCGTATACAAAATTTCATTTCAATATGTAACTCCACTCAAGAGATATTGAACGGAAACCCTGAAATTTTGGTTTTTTCAAAGTGCAAGGGGCATAACTCTGTCAAAATTTTGTTGATCGGACCCAAACATACACTTGACCTAGATTTTCATTTGATGTGTCTGTATACAAAATTTCATTTCAATATGTAACTCCACTCAAGAGATATTGAACAGAAACCCTGAAATTTTGGTATTTTTCGAAGTGCAAGGGGCATAACTCTGTCAAAATTTTTCGATCGGACCTTAATGCGGCTAGCCAACAGGGGATGCATAACTCTGTCAAAATTTTTTTCGATCGGACCTTAATGCGGCTAGCCAACAGGGGATGCTTACTCCTCCCGGGCACCTGGTCCAACCTCTAGCTTGCTAGGGGTCCGTCGATGCTTAATTTTGTACTCTATTGTGAGTGCTGTTGAGATTATCGTCAGGATCTTCTTTAACTTATAAATACGAACTTGACCTGGATTTTCATTTGATGTGTCTGTATACAAAATTTCATTTCAATATGTAACTCCATTCAAGAGATATTGAACGGAAACTGATGTCGCGGACCGACCGACAGACCGACAGACCGACCGACAGCGGCAAACCTATATGTCCCCTCTTCTTCGAAGGGGGGCATAAATATTAATATGAAACCTTACATGAAGCAAGTACTCAAGGTGCTTTACCAAGTTTATGTTTTATATCCGATCGGTCAACAAACATGCCCGATAGGGACTCTGACGCATTTTACACTGCTCTGCAACCGCTGCGTTGAATTTCACGAAACCTTCTATTAAGCAAGAACTGAATGTCATTTACCGAAGTGTCGGGCTTCCGAGGGATCTGACTGTCTGTCAGATGTTCTAGAAACCAGTTATCAGTTTAGGCCATTCGCGTGTGGGTAGGTTTTCACGGTATTGTTTGCGAAAAAAAAAACCCAGTTCATTTCAATATTTTTACATCAGTTTCACCTTTTTTCAGGAGAGAGGTGTAGTCTCAACAGTTAACAGTTGGTATTATAAAGTGTACATAATACCTTACTCCCTCTTGTCGGATGTCATACACAAAACAGCGTCTCCGGTGAGTGTCGTAGCGGAGACTTATCAGGCCAGACATTCGTATAAATTACAAGCAATTTAAGTGCTTGTTTATGTGTTTGAATGATTTTACTCCCAAAATTGCTTGTATATGAAAGTATAATATAATATGAACTCTGATCTTGTCGTATTTAAGTGTACGTAATACCTTAATCCCCCTTTTCTTAAATACTCTCCGCTACGACACTCACCGCAGACGCAGTTTTTGTGTATAGCATCCGACAAGAGGGAGTATTTATAAGGTATTACGTACACTTGTCTTGAGAAGATGACAAAGGTTAGGAAACCAGAAAATTAACTAGGTATTGACTGTCTTACTTTTTAGTTCATGGGCGTATAATTCTGGTTGGTCACGTGCAAATTCCGCGAATCGCGAAGCGATTCTTGGAAAATTTAAGAAGCAAGTACTCAGGGACCTCTACCATATTAACTGATGAGAAGTTAACAGGAAGCAAGTACTCAGGGACCTCTACCATGTCAACTGATTACAAGTTAACAGGAAGCACGTACTCAAGGACCTCTACCATGTCAACTGATCACAAGTTAACAGGAAGCAAGTACTCAGGGACCTCTTACCATGTCAACTGATGAGAAGTTAACAGGAAGCAAGTACTCAGAGACCTCTTACCATGTTAACTGATCACAATTTAACAGGAAGCAAGTACTCAGGGACCTCTTACCATGTTAACTGATGAGAAGTTAACAGGAAGCAAGTACTCATGGACCTCTACCATGTCAACTGATCACAAGTTAACAGGAAGCAAGTACTCAGGGACCTCTTACCATGTCAACTGATGAGAAGTTAACAGGAAGCAAGTACTCCGGAACCTCTGTCATGTTAACTGATCACAAGTTAACAGGAAACAAGTACTCAGGGACCTCTACCATGTCAACTGATCAGAAGTTAACAGGAAGCAAGTACTCAAGGACCTCTACCATGTCAACTGATCAGAAGTTAACATGAAGCAAGTACTCATGGACCTCTACCATGTTAAATGATCACAAGTTAACAGGAAGCAAGTACTCAGGGACCTCTACCATGTTAACTGATCAGAAGTTAACAGGAAGCACGTACTCAAGGACCTCTACCATGTCAACTGATCAGAAGTTAACAGGAAGCACGTACTCAAGGACCTCTACCATGTTAAATGATCAGAAGTTAACTGGAAGCAAGTACTCAGAGACCTCTTACCATGTTAACTGATGAGAAGTTCACAGGAAGCAAGTACTCAGGGACCTCTACCATGTTAACTGATCAGAAGTTAATAGGAAGCAAGTACACAGGGAACTCTACCATGTTAACTGATCAGAAGTTAACAGGAAGCACGTACTCAAGGACCTCTACCATGTTAAATGATCAGAAGTTAACTGGAAGCAAGTACTCAAGGACCTCTATCATGTTTGTGCTTTCAATAAATTGAATTTTAAGGTTGCGGAAAACTGTAATTAGCTACATTTACATATTTTCTACAACCACAGCACGCACAGAATTCTACTTAACATTTTTTCAATAGAGACTTTCAGTTCCTTTATAATTTCCCAAAGGTGGAATGCTGTAGGAAATTTCATCTTATGCAATACGTTTTGATGTGATGTACTTATTGATCTAGATTCTTCTGTTTTCAGGTGAACGATGTGGCCCAATGAACCTCTCATTTTATTCTACTTTGAATAGAATCTTAAGATGAAATAATTTGGGAGTAACAATCAAATCTGAAGCGTTTTAAAATCTTGTAATTTGATTTATGGCTAGTGAATGGGGTTTTTTTTTTAATCCTCATACTCATAGAGATGAAATAATTCAATAAGAGGTAACCAATTCAGGAGAGATATTGCTGTCCCTCGGGATAATTGTTATTTTGGTTCCAATATAATATTTGTGCAATTCGATTCAGAAGCTAAACTAAATACAACACCATTTGACGTAGAAATACATGATTACAAGGCATAATTGTATTTTTAACTTTAAGAGATAGAGAGCGAGAGAGAGAAATAATAGATTAAAAAATACTACGTATGGGTGATTTATACATGTGAATTAGTTTACTGGATGGTGAATCGCACTATTTCAGAACAATTGGATCAAGGGAAGAAAGAAGGAAATAATTAATCCTGAAATTTAAATAAAATTTTATAGAAAGGAAATTTAAATTATATCAAATCATACAAATATATATGTGCTGTATTGTCCACGTTAAAACACACGTGTTTAACAAGCACATATTTTCTGTACTTTGGCAATCGTCAAAATGAAGGTGTCCTTTTAACAAAATCAAAGGATCATTAATAACATATTTTTGACAAGGCAAAAATAATTCAATAATTTTTTTTCAATAATTTGCATGAAATAAAAAAAATACAAGAATCAACTTTAATATGGGAAACAATCGTTGATTTAGATTGGAATTTATACGATTTGAAGTTCTCACAGCTTTCTGTAAAATTCGTTAGCAATTCCGACTTTAGTTGACGGACTGACCTACTATGTCCATAACAGCTCTTTCGGGAGGTCGTGAGGATGTCAGCAGTAGACAAACAGAAAATCCTTCGTAATGAGAGAACTTTCTGATGTCTCATTTATTCTCGATCGAAATGATGAAAAGTCTTACAAAAGGAAATTGTATCTTGAAGACCATGATGATGCAGAGTTAACGAGGTTCAACTTCCGAGCTGGCCGATACTGATTATAATTCTATTGACAAGCATATGGTAAATGAAATTAATCAGGAGATCATAAGTTGTTAACATTGATTTTGTCCCCTCCACCTCGTTATCATCCTATAGGGAAAATGACGGACGTAACTTTCTCACCTTCCGCTGAATCAGTATTCCTAGAAACGAAAAGTTTATTGTACGGACGTGAAACAATTCATCGAGTACATAATCTTATTAGTAACTTCTGTAATAGCTTCCGTACATACCAGTTGTTTACAAACGTGAACAGAATATGTTTTCAACTATAGAAAGCAAAAGGCTTGTTTTCAATCAATGTACAAAGATTAATTCCCGTTTCATGACCCATAGAAATAAGGCAATCTGTTGAATGATATCGACCAATCAAATTATGAGTGACCATTGTATGAACCTGCTCCCTTTCATCCTTTTCGAAAAAGCAATCTTTTTATTATTCTCTGAGTACTTATTAACAAGCGAATCCATTCCCTGGTTCAATTATCTATAAGAAAGACGAAATTGGTGTCCCATAAATTCAGATGAATTCAATGAAAGAAGAATCTTGGTAAAGAGGATTTTATCATAGAGAAACCCTAGTTTGATTACTGTCCATCCCTTCTTGTATTCTGTGTCTACTTGATTAACTACGAGATATTCTATGGTTATATTGTACATAACAGAAATCAGACCTTTGATTTATAATATAAGACGTTCCACTTCCATTTATGAATAGATTGATTGGATGGATAAGTTTATCCCTTTACATTTCATCCAGAAATTTTGTGGAAAAAAAGATGAAATATATATCTAGAGATAAATATCATCTAAAGATGCAAATGCATAATAGTTAACCATTAGTTGGAGATGTTGTTCCATAACTGGGTTAATGTACAAGGCATTCATTTATCTATTTTTGTCCTAATTATTCCCAGCATTTCTGAAAAAAAAATGTCATACTGCCTTAGTTATCTGGAGGTAACGATGACAAACTGTGAAATGACTGAATCCATGACGTACTGCTGCTACATTAAATAAATGGTTACTTCCCGTTTTTCAAATCAACCTTTTAGCAAATAAATTTGCTAAAAGGGTTTCGTTCGTTAATTGGTGTATATACAACAATATAATTTTTGTTCCATTCCGTTCTCGTTTAAGCTAAACTCTTTTTAAAGCTAAAAACGGGGGATTTTTTTTAGTTTTTCAAGATACGTATCTACAATGTCTCTGCAATACCATTTAAATATGAATGTGTTATATGTAAACAATAGATGGATGAAAAATCTCAGTTAGTTTCACGGGCTGCTTTTAATGACATTTGAGTTTTTCAAAATAGATATTTTCTAGACCAAATCAATTAATGTCATTAGATTTCTATCCTGAAACAACCTTTACAAAGCGATAATCAGAAGGATGCTTAGAGTGTTTTAATGTCAGGAAATACTTGTAAAACATAATACGTGTAGCGATTAGCGTATAATGCGAACACTTTGTCTGAAATTATCGCAAGTAGCCTCTCTCTGACAATGAACAAAATTGTTTCTAAACAACTATCAGGCGACGATTGGAAATATCCATAGACACCGCCAACCACTTAGAGGGTTTTTATTCTTAAAAGGTCTTAATTATTTAAGAACGTCTTTCATTAGTACACTTTGAGGAGAGTGAATTCTTAGATCTCCCTTTATTTGGAGTCGTATTCCTAATGACCCAGGAATATAAACATTGTCCGCTCATCCCATCAGATAGTCAGATATTAGTAACTTAATGGTAGGGAAACATATAAAATCCTGGAAGTCTGCCGGGATTTGTATTGGACAGCAAATGTGAAAAACTCATTACAGAGTGTGACACTGGATTCTCTCTATGGTACAGACGAGCCATCAGAGAAGTGCATATTAAAGCTCATTGCCTGCTGTTGTTTTCTTCTAGATCATTCTCTTGTGATGTCAGAAGAGTTAATGCTTACACGTAAAATCATCCCAATTACGTCTTTCTACATCGTAGATAATGCAAGTTATTTTTCTTTCCTTTTTATTCAACGAATCAAATCTGTTTTGAAATAAACACTAAAAGGGTTGAGTATGTAAAGTATCTAACCTTATACTTTTATCATTTCAGATATGAGGTAATAACATAAACAAAACGAATTTGGGATTTTGGACTGCACACAATGGCATATAATTTTACGGATGTGAAAAACAACTTAACAACTTCGGATTCGGGTTTGTGTGTACACCAGAATATATACGAGTGGTATAATTGCGTCATCGACCTTTACGCGTCATCCTCTGTCGTCATAGATAGATACATCACACCGGTATGGTACGTCATTGGCATCCTGGGAAATTCTCTCATATTGAAAGTATGGATTCGCCGTATGAAGAGAGCAAGTGTTGTGACGTCATATCTGACAGTGCTTGCCATGAGTGATCTGCTCTTGCTCCTTCTGCATATCTTGGTGGAGCTGAAATTCGCATGGAACATAAGAACCATAGATGCTCCAGCGTGGTGTCAGGTTATTTTTGTGTTTTATATGTTTGCTCAGTACATGAGCCCGATGCTAATTGTTGGATTTACACTAGAAAGGTTCATTTCTATAGCCATGCCATTCAAAAGTGAACGCTTCTCCAAAAGGAATCGGGCACCTATTGAAATATGTGCGATAACTATTTTAGGAATCGCTTTATCTATTCCCCAGATATTTGGCTGGACATTCAAAGATGGTAATTGTTTGGGATCTAATTCATCATTTTTCGCGGATTGGACGTGGTTTAGTGATATATTGGTGTTTTGTATATTACCAATTCTTTCTTTCCTGTTAAACATTCTCGTCGTTCTATTTGCTAAGAGGTCAATGAACCAGAGAAAAGTTACTGCTCCTTTAAGCAGTTCCCACCACTCAAAAAGCTCATTCAAGACAAATCTACGAGTGTCCACCATCACACTTCTTTGTGTTTCGTTCTACAGAATTTTTACTGTTCTCCCGGTGGCAATTATCTTTGCACTACAGTTCAAAATACCTATGGGTGACATGAGTATGCCGGTCTCTCAAATGAAGTATGACAAAACCTGGAATAACTACTTCTCTTACCTCATAGCCAAGAAAATAATCGACGAAATAGGTCTGACACAGTACTCTTGTAATGTTTTCATATACTTGGCAACAGTAAATCACTTTCGGCGAGACGTTCTTAAAATGTTTAGGAAATGGTTGCCATCAAACAAACGAGACAGTATGGAGCTACAAAGCTATAATTCAAATGTCTCAAAAAGCACCTATAATTCTCGACAGGGGTTGACTTTTAAATTCACGGAATTTTCAACTTTACCGTAGAAAAAAAAACATTGATCAAATCAATACTTTCAATGTGAATAGTTCTTTGCCACTTTGTCTTCAGAAGCATGTGCTAATCCAATATGTTGTACTTTTCTTGTTAGTTCATAAAATATTATTAATGTTTAACGTCTTCAAATTCAATAGCATCATTTTAGAGCAGATAAATTTACAGCATGGTAAAACAAAGGCATACGAGCATCTCCCTATACAAATTGCTGACTTTACTGGGCTCTTCAGTGCCCATAAATGTTGATCATTTTAAGAATTACGCTATTTGAATTACGCTACATCCCGTCGTCAACAGCATATGGCGTTTTCATTTCTCAATTAATATGCTATGCTCGGGCAAGCTCCATGTACTCAGATTTTGTTCTAAGAGCTAGACGGCTTTCAGTTAATGTTAAGCTTCTCAGTCAAGGATACATTTGTGACCGACTAACATCGTCACTGAGGAAGTTCTATGGTCGATATGAGGAAATGGAAGCACACTATGACGTCCCTTTGTCTAGAGTCATAAATGATATTCTGACGTAGACCTTTTGTACCATGACATACCAATTTGTACGTTTGTCTTCCTTCGTGGGAGTTATATTTACCGATTGTGACCTTTCTACCGAACTGAAGTGGCGGGTGTTGCATTCTTAAGAAATACTGATTGATTCAAAGTTAATATCATTGTTGCATTCGCACAGAATAAACTTTTTCCTGTCATTAAAAACATTCCCCTTAGAAGACGATTCATAAAAATTCCATTTATTAACAAAGGTTTCGATCTTCTTAACATCTCTAATATTTTTCGGGATCATCGCGTCCAAAGTGCTATTCCTCAATATTTTGAGAATTTTGAACCTCCTCTTATTTGTTACAAGTATAAAAAACCTATTCGAAATTTCGTATTTAACTACAATAAAGTAACATCAGATCCTAAAATTCTTGAATCAAGTCCTACTTCTTGAGAATGTGCAACTATAAACCAGCTGGCCATATTGTAACAGGTGACTTTTTAATTATCCAGGACAGGCAGCTCCGCAATCTTCTCAAGAAAGGACCTAAGTACAGAATTCCATCCAAGATAGATTTTATCAAATGTCGCGAAGAACTAAAGGAAGCCTTAGATAACTATACAAAAAGATGGTGTAAATCGGAAGGGGTCGAATCACATTCTCTGAATGACTGGAAGAACCTCATATTGGATATTACCGATATTCGAATAGATAACTTCCACAAAAATCCTCATCTTTTCGAAAATCCAAGTTCTAAATCTGAAAGATATTTTAAATCCAAATTACGCAATTTACACGAAAAATATGTCTTCGCTCCTGCAGACAAAGCAGCCAACAACACCATAATCATTTGAAAACGTTACTACATATCAACTTTGGTTTTGGAACTTTCGTCTACAAACACTTATATCAAAAGCAATGAAAGTGTTCCTAACATTTTGAACAAACACAACAGTGAAATTTCTTCATTCAAGATCCCTATTTCTAAACTGGATCTTCCTACACTATACTGCATACCAAAATTGCACAAGTCTCCTTACAAATTTCGATACATTGCTAATTCTAGCAACTGCTCAACTACAATTTTGTCTAGAAATCTGACGTCAGCACTCACGGTGATAAAGGAACACGTTGCAAAATATTGTGAAACTGTTCTAAACAGGAATGATGTAAACTTATTTTGGTCTATTAAAAATTCAGGGGATGTGATTGACAAAATGAAATAGAGAAATTTTCAAGCCAATTCGATTTCTTCGTACGACTTTTCAAATATGTACACCACGCTTCCTCACGATAAGATTAATGATCAATTGTCCAAACTCATTAAATGGTGCTTTAACCGAGAGGGTAAAACTTATATTTGTACATCTGAATCAAAGGGTTTCTTTTCCAATACAGAATACAAATCATATAAATCATGGACATGTAGTTACCTTTGTATTGCCTTGTCCTTTCTTTTGGACAACATTTATGTAAGATTTGGTGAGAATCTCTACAAGCAGGTTGTAGGGATCCCTATGGGTACTAATTGTGCGCCTCTTGTTGCAGATTTATTTTTATTCACGTATGAAAAAGAATTTATCCAAAATCTTCAAAAACAAAGAAAACATGATGATGTGAAATGTTTCAATGGTACTTCTAGGTACCTGGATGATATCCTTACTATCGACAATCCTGTTTTTGAAAATTATAAAAATGGCATCTATCCACAAGAACTGACTCTAAACAAGGCGAACGTCACAAACACAGAAACACCATTTTTGGACCTGAATATCAAAATTATTAATGGAGAGATTCATACAAGGGTGTATGACAAAAGAGATGACTTTGGATTCAATATAGTAAATTTTCCCTGGCTTGACGGTGATGTTCCTAGATTACCGTCTTATGGTATCTACATTTCGCAGCTCATCCGGTATGCTAGAGCATGTACTGATGTTTTGGATTTTCATGATAGAAATTTACAAATAACAAAGAAACTTTTAGGTCAAGGTTTTCGCTTTCACAAACTTGTCAAGACATTCTGGAAATTTTACAAACATTATTGTCAACTACTTTTGAAATTCGGACCCATACAAGCAACAGAGTATATTACTTTGGGTATTTCGCAACCTGCATTTTATGGTGACATGATCAACAAAATTAGAAGGATCAAAGGTAGACAGAATTACTATCGAAAATGCGTCAGAATCATCAAACGCCTCTTATACCGTGGATATGATCCTAATGTCACCAGACGGACACTAGGCTTGGTACTTGACCAATCTACAGTCTTGTACCAGCGCATCCTTAATACTTGCACGCTGACTGGCTGTGACGACGGGACTCCATGACGGGCCCTGTCCAAACCTCTTTAGAGAAGACAGGGCCCCGACCACCTGTCCTCTCTGAATGTCAGTCGGACTCCTCGGGTGAAACATACATTAGCTCGCTACAGCCGGCAGAGCACAGGTCGTATTACGCATGCCCTCTTTTTATATCAATTTACATATTCATCTGTGTTGCTTAGGCCCCTGCGTTTTGCGGTCTTGTTTGTGTGTGGTCATCTGACAGTGAGGAGGTTGTTTTACACCACAATTGTACGTTCTTCGAGACCTCTGGGTAATCGGAATAGTGGGAGGGTTGTGCGCACGTAATCCAGGACAACCACACCGTCTGCTACTCACGAGGCAGATGGCCGTCCTAAGTCGGCACCGTTTACCCATTGGTCTCGTTGGTTTATGTGTAGTCATTTGTGTTTTATGTTTTTCTGTGATTTGACGTTCATTGTACTTCTGCGTCTCTTTCTGTGCGTGTCATTTTTGTGTTTTACAGTGGGTGTTTTGGGAGGTTGCTGTTGATGCTGCAACTAGGTGTTGTTGGAGATCCCCTCCTTTCTTGCATACAAGCAGGAGATGCTCATTCTTCCTGGGCACCCGGTCAGAGTCACTTCTTCGCAGGTTGTTCACTTCTCTTCATGTGGTAGATTTTTTTTTATTTCTGTTCCATTGCCTTAATTCTGGGTGTAACCTGGTTTTTGTATGACCTGGTTAGATGCTTTATCGATAAACGATTTTGTACTTCTTAATGGGGACATGGTTTTGTCCATATTTGTCAAGATTCAGCATATTTAGATTGACTTACTTCGGCCTCAAGCATCACTGGTAACAGCAAACAGAGCATTTTATAAAACAGGCCAAGCAATGGAAACGTATATACATATCAACACAGAGACGTCAATATCCAGAAAACGTAAGAAATATCAAGAAGAGTAGGATCTTATGGTAGGGAAGCAAAGAAATTTGCACAAAAATTATCCCTTTGTGTCATTTTTGTGAATTTATTGCATTTTGAATGCGATGGTTTTGACGCCAATTTTCCCGATAACGTAGAAATTACGTCGTGGTTTGCTCATGGCGAAAACTCCCAAAGTCCACAATTTCGAAAATCGCCATAATTTCTTCAAATGACGCCGGAAATCATTCAAACTTCACCAGGATACTCAAATGTGTATATCAATCAGCGTGTCAATTGTTTTGAAAAAGTTAAGACTGAACTTTTCATAGGAAGTGATAAAACAAATAATGTTGCCGCCATCTTGGTGTTCAAACCATCCTTAAGAATTATAGTTTGAATTTCATCTATGCCTACTCTCCCCGAGTACCTGGTCTCATCTCCATTTGGATGTTAACCATTGTTTCTTTGTATAATGTTTTGATGCTTTGTTTAGTTTTGCTTGTATTTTTCAAGGTTTGTATGCCCTTAATAATCATTTTTGGATTCTGATTTGGGGATTTGTTTTTACGCAATGAGGATATTCGAGTGATAGTAATCACAGATGATTGACGTAATGTCCAACACTTCGAGTTTCTGCTAAAAACAAAATAAATAAAAAGATGAAAAGAGTTTTATCCACCCAAGATACATAACATCATACTGGTAATTATGTTTGGGGCATATTTTGCAGCAGTGAAACGAACAAGAGGCATACTTTGCAAAGCCTCGGTCAAGGAGATAAATAATATGGAAGGGTTCCAACTCTTTACCTTCTGAAGTAAATTTCAAACCAATTTCAATGCACCAGACAGTCACGTGTTTCGGATAGTAAATCCTTATCAGTGATGCTTCCAACCAAAGAGATTTTCAGGCACAGCCAAAATTCATTTCAGTGGCGCCCTCTAGTTTGATTTTTTAGATATATAAATTTCTACATTTTGCGAACAGTGCGCGGCTCCAAATTTCCTGCAGGGTCGATTCAGTAGCATAATTAAATAAAATCTATGTCCAAAATAGCATTGGAGGGATGGTGCTTGGATGTTAACCTCCTATGATTTTTCGATGAAAATTTTGGATGAAATGACGAGTTTCCGGAATAGCAAAATAATATATGATGTCCTATTAATAAAGAGACTGCTTTATCTTAAAATGCCTCTGTTGTTTTAGAAGGATCCTCTATATATGGAGAGAAGTATTATCCTACACTGAAGGCGAGACAAAATACACAAATGAAAACACCGTATACATGAAATATTAAACAATTTTAAAGAATCTAAGCATATATGAAAACAACCGACACATTGAAGGATGAAACATAGACCATGGAGAACAATTGAACGTGTAGATGATTGCGACTTACGATAATGACTGTAACTTTTTTCTGAATAACAAATGGTTTGGTTATTTGGATTATTTGCGTGTATTCGAACTTATTCAGAAACCAAGCATTCATGATAGATATGATTTATAGTATATTACTATATACATAAAAAGTCTCCTCCCAAATTTTTTTTAAAAATATGACGTAACAAGGTAATCAGACATAGATTCCCAATTTTCACAAGATAATAAATGTAATAATTTTCTTTTTTATAAGCAGCTAAAGCTAGATGCTTTAGTGATTTTGCAACTTGTATATACATGTACATTTAATATTTTAACATGACATTTTGTATCAGGTGCTTTGTTCCAACAGTTTTCACAATTCGTACATATACTACTCAAATAAAGTTTTGTACCACAAGTCTATTTGTCGTATACTTACATTATAGATGTATGACTTTCACGCTCAGGTATGGAATAAATATTGAATGTTGACATTTCCTACCATAAAGACAATATATTACTTAATCTGACTGTAACTCCGATTGGTCTCAGTATCCCTAATAGGAAAGACAGAGAGTTTTGAAAATTTCAATATTTCATAAAATTTTCGTCTATGAAGAATTAAAGGCATTGATTGACAATTACTGATCAGTGTAATATATCCTCTTTGCAACATTGTAATTTTCGTATTGATTTATTCAAGACTCAAACAAAATTTGATAACATTAAAAAAAATTGATTATTTCCTCAAATATCACTTTTTTCAAGTCAACTATTGCTCAAAGGAAAACATGATTTCATTAAATCGAAATCATATACACCTGAAGCAATGTCCAATCAAACATGGCAGATAAGTTTCATTTGAATAATATTTTATATCTCTTCAAGTGATTCTATAGAACAAGATTCTTATTGGCATAATAATGAAGGGAAAACCCATGTGGTGCATAACATTTTTGAGTAGTATATGTCAGATCTTCCAGAAGCACGTCTTTCCTTTTGCTCGGAATCAGAAAAGCATGAATAATGCTCTTGTTTTATGTCGATTCAGAAAACGTAGGGGAACAATCATAGATCGATTCATCAAATAACGGTTTCTGTCATGCATGGTAATCATCATTCAGTGACCTTCTCCTGAAAACCTCATTTAATTGAAAAGAAAACAAAAAACCAAAACTTCAATTTTGAATCATATATTTAATCATAAAGATACATAAAGTGCAAAAGCACGCAGTGACGCTGTGTAATTATTCTTCGATTCTTTAAACGCATCTAAACGCTCAACCGGCAGTCCAGTCTCAGAGCTAACATTCTAAACGGTAAATCTGATTTACCAAAAATGCCAGTGCATTTTCCTGGAATATAAAATTCCTTTCTTATAGGAAGCTCAATTACTCCCACAATTTCTTTGATAAAACCTTGTCCATTTGGATATAAAAAAGGCCAAAAACTGGCCGATTTCCAAAAAGGTACAATAAGAGTTCCGTATGCATAACATTGTTTCATATATTTCAAAACCCTAGTTACGATGCTAGGAGGGGGAACAAACCACCCATTAACACCATACCAATCTGCAGTAAAAGCATCAATACCTATGGCATTAGGTGTCCAAAACCTGGAGTAAAATGTAGATAGCTTATTGTTACGATCATTTGCGAAAAAATCGACTTCATGAGGTCCCCACATATAATTTAGGAAATCAAAAATGACGTCAGAAACACTCCAATCGTCAAAATCAACTATCCTGCTCAACATGTCTGCTCTTTCGTTTTGATCCCTGGGAACCCACTCCATGTCAAGTGTGATTCCGAACGATAAGCAAAATTCAAAAATGTCTAAAGAAATGTTTAGTAGCTCTGATTTCATGCTTCCCTTAGAAACTATGCTAACTACATTTTTATTGTCTGAATACCACTTAATGTGTTTAGCACGTAAGAAATGAGACAAAGATTGTAGAACTCTAAACACAGCAGCAAGTTCTCTCCAAGTTGAACTACGGGTACTTTCACTATCTGTCCACATTCCGTGAGCAGTGCTCAGTGGCGCATCTACAATATACCTTCCGTAACCAGTGTTACTAGCGTCGGTATACACAATGGAATGAACTGAATAATCAGAAAGGAAAGGTCTAGAATTGATCTTGTCTATGTTATCTTTCCAAAAATTAATCTGATGAAGACTTTCTTTACTGAGGAAAATGAAAGAATTCCATGACTTTGCTGATAAAATATCTATGGAAATAGATTTTGTCATAATATACACAATATTTCCTAAGACATAAGACATAGAAATAACTTGTCCTACAAAACTCGCAGCCATTCTGACATGAACTTTGACACACTTCTCTAAACTACTAATTGTAGACTTAAGCTTGACAAGCCTTTTCTCTGGAATTTGTATGGTACCTTGTTCACAGTCTATGTAATAACCTAAAAAGGTAACCTGTTGTGATGGATTCCACATGGACTTCTCACCACCTTTTGGAACAAAACCACTTTTAATCAAATCATCTTTGATTTCCGTAGAAATTTTGTGACACATTTCTAAATCATGATGAACTCCCAAACCATCATCTAGATACATTGTGATGAATTTCCCTTCGCTACGCCACTTCTTGACTAGGGGACGAGTAATTTTGGTAAAAATATAACATGCCGAACTCAAACCAAAGGGCAGGACTTTAAATTTGAAATATTTAACTTCATCCTGGAAAATCCAAGAAAACCCCAAGAAGGTAGTATGCGGTTCAAATATATCTAGATGATGATATGCTGAGTGCAAATCAAACTTAAAACAGAAAGAATTGTTAGTAACAAAATGCATTGCAGTGCGAATATCTTCAAATTTCACTGTCGATTTCCATAAATGTTTGTTAACATGACGTAAATCTAAAATTAGGCGCCTTTTACCATTTGATTGTACAGAAACTGTCAAAGGATTCACAACATGAGGGATAGTCGAACACTCCACTGCCAAATGCCTGACCAACAAGTCACGGATGGCTTGATCAACGAAAGATTCATGGTTCAATGCCGATCTGTTGTTTTTCAGAATAACAGGGGGAGGTACAGAGTAAAAAGGGATTTTATAACCGTTAGAAATGGTATCCAAAATGAAATAATGAGCACCTATTTGTTGCCAAAATGATAATGAAGCTTTTAAGCGACCTTTCACAATAATATCTGCCTGACCCTGTTCATATTCATAAAAGTCTTCAGTAAGATTGTATCGTTCATTATGATTGCACTCAAAAGTATACTCATCTTTTATTTCTTCATTCTGGCTTGGTTTTGGTAGCTGAAGCTGTTGAACTCTTTGTGTTGTACGGGCACTCGCTCCTCCAGTGAGACAATGATCCACAAGCGTAGCATGATCCGCCCCTCCGCTGTGACCTGTTAGAGTGTTCGAAACGAAATGCCTGGTGTCCATTGATCCATGGATTGTATTGGGGGGCAAGAAAGGGCTGCATGGGTACCTGAGGAATTGAACTAGGCTGAGCAGGGTGAATACGACTCTCGGACTGAGGTTTTTTAACCTTATTCTTTGCCCGTTCCTTGTTCTTGCGAATTGCCCTGACTTCGGCCTTGTGAATTTTGTTTTCATCGTCAGAGTCGCTGGCAACAGGGTTGCTTTCGTATTGTCTAACGGTTTCCCAACCGCCCTCGCTTGTATCTGCGATTTTGATAAGTTTATTACGTTTCTTGATTTTTTCAGAGACAGAATCTGCCAGCTCTTTCGCGTAATCGAACTTTGAATTGGAAACAGCCCAAGAAAACTGCGTAACGTCTTCTAACAGTTCAGAATTAAACAAATACTGTATTTTGTTACCCTCAAACTTCCATTTATGTTGAGTGTCCGTCTTCAATTTTTTAACAACCTGGGAAGACCCGTGCACCTCCTGCTTCAACTCGCTGAGCTCAGTTGAAAGTTTACAGTCTAAATTACGCAAGGAATCACCTTGGGCTTTCACTACATCTAGGATGTCTCTTAAAGAAATATCGTCGGATTCAGCCATTAGTGGACCAAAGCGCAGAGAAGACAAGAAAAATTTACGTCTTGCCTGACTAGCGTTTGCGCGTCGAATGAATGCAACATTGTAATTTTCGTATTGATTTATTCAAGACTCAAACAAAATTTGATAACATTAAAAAAAATTGATTATTTCCTCAAATATCACTTTTTTCAAGTTAACCATTGCTCAAAGGAAAACATGATTTCATTAAATCGAAATCATATACACCTGAAGCAATGTCCAATCAAACATGGCAGATAAGTTTCATTTGAATAATATTTTATATCTCTTCAAGTGATTCTATAGAACAAGATTCTTATTGGCATAATAATGAAGGGAAAACCCATGCGGTGCATAACTTTTTTGAGTAGTATATGTCAGATCTTCCAGAAGCACGTCTTTCCTTTTGCTCGGAATCAGAAAAGCATGAATAATGCTCTTGTTTTATACCGATTCAGAAAACGTAGGGGAACAATCATAGATCGATTCATCAAATAACGGTTTCTGTCATGCATGGTAATCATCATTCAGTGACCTGCTATTAAGCTTAATACGACAGAAATAAGGCCTACTGAATTCACTTACACATGACAGTTTTTCGATTAGGGCTGTCTCGTATAGTATTAGTCAATCAATGAGGCTCAAATTTGCCCGATTAATGACAATTGGAACAGTCCCCTTATCCCCTTGAAATAGTATAAGATGTCTTTACAATACCCAAAGGCAAACATTAAAACAAAAGGCCAAACAAACAAAGAAAGCAATAAACGAAACAAAACCGAAAAAGAGTCTAAAGTCAGAACATCAATCAATGAACATAATAAGGCGGCACAAATTAAAACGACTATCAAAGTAAGCGGTTAAACTGTCATAACTGCGTGCAAATTTTTAATATAAAATCTATCAAATAAAACAATTCAAGAACAAAGAAAAACATGTTGTAAGAACCAAGAAAATTGGAACGAAAGTGTTCTAATTTTCTTTGCAATATTTTAAAAGTTCAGTTTCGAAGAAAATCGATTGACTGGACAATAATGAGGAGATCCCCAGCAAAACGAAGTTGCTTCGGAACTCTTACGCATGGGACAGCTAAGACAACAACCACGCTAACAAACAGACGGAGATAAAGAGAATAGTCACAACACACTGACCAACCAACAAGGCAAACACCATTGAAACACACATTTTAGAACAACACATGGAAACGAAGGAGACAAATTACTTACAGTACATGGGTTGGTTGTAGAAAGCACCACCGAAATAAATTAATAAATATTCAAATTAAATATTCATAAAAAAGATATTCAGAAATACATGTAATCAAACTAAAACGATAAAAGAGGAAGACCAATGACTTACTACTATAGAGTACGGAATGGCCTCTACTTAAAACGGAATTATTATAGATGTCGCCTTCAAAACCTACAAACAAGCAACCAAATTCAGATTCAGGTCAAAATTATAATTTGATTATGGTAATCGAATTGAAACAACGAAAAGGGATCACCCAAAAATGTTCCGACGGTGTGAAATCTAGAGGCAGCAGCTGTATATGAGATACTACTGAAGTGAGTGAAGTCAAACAAAGAAACAAAAAATCAGAATCCAAACATTATATCCTTGAGTAAAACATAACGGAAAATACAAATACACCTTTGGTTGAGTAATTTCTCCAGAAGTCGCTTTGCCCTCAGAAGAAAAGCTTGCTCTGGAATAACGTATTCATGAATACCACTACTAAAGAAACAAAAATATATCACTTTATAGTTGACGTCGTCATGTCAGTCATATATTGAAGTAATTAGTCAAACAATGTCGTCAAAAGATAGCATGAACTTAAACATGTAGCAGAGTTAATGACTTATGTGATCTCATTTACCCCCGGTTTACATGGAGAGAGCGTTTTTGCTAAGGTAATCCGCAAAGTTTGGATTAACAATTGAGAGCACATATTTGAACGTAGAATTGAATCGAAGAATTATATGTTTCTTTCCATGAGAACAAGAAATTAGAAACAAATGTTTTTTTCTTATTAGATATGTGCCTGTCAACTAACAAATATAGCTACAGACCATGAATTCCACCAACCGCATCAAAACTCCAAATCAGAGCAGCGAAAACACTACCATGATATAGACCAAGAAACAAAGCATAAACCTCTCCGACTTTTAATGGCATTAAAAATAAATAAATGTGAATTTGATGATTTCATCACCAGGGTATTTTATTGACCAAAAGCAATTGATATTATTTAAAGCAGTTGAGCAATTTTTGAAATGTGTTGTTTATTGCTCTTAAATTAGATTCCTTGATAGAACTATAATAGTACGCATACTGCAAAATATCCAAGTATAATGAAAGAATAGGTTGCTGTAACTGACTCTTAGATTAATGGAACATGAAAATATATTACACGCCCACATCATGATCATGTGGAGGTAATGGATGCGTAACGTGGTCTCCAAAGTGAGGCAAACTTGATTTTTGTACGTTCGCATTATGGACTTCATCTTAGTTCTTTTGTATGTTTTCTTGTTTTTATAATTAATTGTGCCTATTGATTGTGATTTTAAGATTTGGAGTGGTTTCGTGAATATTACATAAGATAAATCTTATGACAGTCTTAAGATTAATCCTAATACTAAGACTTAGGACTTTATGTGAGTAGCGTTGCCGATTTTAGGTTTTGGGTTTGACTATAATTCGTGGATTTGCTGGGGCAGATCAAAACTTTAAAATTTATAGGGATGTTTATGTACTCTGAGGCAGAACAAAGTGATCCCCATAAAAAGATAAACAAACCGTATATGTGTCAAACGTCTTCAAATTCAATAGCATCACAAAATAACAGATTAATTTTCAGCATGGACCAGACATGCACGTTTTGGGTACTTAACCCTCGTTAGTGATCCTCAATCTAAACAATGCAATATTACAAAGAGTGTGAAAATTATTATGTCCAAAAAATTACCGAAAGACGTAGCAGGATGGGTTGGATATGATGCTACAGGTCCTACGTTTTAGAAATTTCAAAAAAAATTTGATAGCAGAAATTGTCGAATGTGTTGAAGAGACGATCAACCGAAGTTGATCGAACTTGGCTACATATGTGCCTTTGGGAACTCCTGGTACACCAGCAGTGACACTCACCAAGTGGTACAAATGTTAAACGTCTTCAAAATCAATGGCATCATTTAAGGTATCCGATGTACAATTGGGCATTTTTCTATGCCTGGTAAGGTACCATAAACTTTACATTTTCTGAAAGGTTATAATGCCCACTGTTCAGAAATGATAATTTTGGGGCCAGAAAAACAAAGGGGAATAACTGATGAAGCATTTAAATTGTCTATTTTCTCTATATAACATATGCAAAATAAAAATTTGTACAAGAGTTTTTCCCCTTTGATTTTTAAGACCAGGGGGTCTTATATCTGTACTCAGGGCATCATTACCTTTCAGAAAATATATAGTTTATAGTACCTTACCAGGCATAAAATTTACCATATTTTACAATGGAGATGATTAAAACGCTATGTAAAATGACTCTATTGTACAACGGATACCTTAAGAACAGATTAATTTTCAGCATGGACCAGACATGTACGTTTCGGGTACTTAAACCTCGTTAGTGATCCTCAGTCTAAACAATGTAATATCGCCAAAGAGTGTGAAAATGATTGTGTCCAAAAAACAAAAAACAAAAAAAAAAAAAAAAAAAAAAAAAAAAAAACGAAAGAAGTAGCAGGATGGATGGGACATGATGCTACAGGACCCTTGTTTTAGAAATTTCAAGAAATTTTGATAACAGAAATTGTCGAATGCGTTGAAGAGACGATCAACCGAAGTTGATATAGTCTAAGTGGAGAAGACCGAATGTTCTATTCCATCCCGAGGGTCAGATCTTAACTTTGAAACTAGTAGATATATTTAACGTCTTAAAAAATTCATTAGCATCATTCTAGAGCAGATAAATTTACAGAGACATGCACGTTTCGGGTATTTTATAAACCCTCGTCAGTGATCCTCGAAAATGAGATTTAATCAGAACAATGGAGCAATGTAAAATTAGAAGAATGATTTCCTTTCGAAAAAAAATCCAGTAAAACAGGTCAGAGTTAGGACATCAAGGTTAAAGAATAGTATGGTGTACAAAAGCCTGGAAGAGTCAGACATAGAATTGATTGTCTTCTTTAATCTTCATTTTGACGAAAATTTCAAATTGTGATACATAATGCAGCGTTTAATGAAATTTGCGGCATTTCAAATTTCAATATTTCTAAATCCATTACGGAAATAAATAAATAATTTGTGTATGATACAAATGGCTTACTGCGGAAATGACTACAATTTTAAAATTGTTTGTCAGCAGAAGTATTGTTGCAGGAAATGTAAAAAGTAATTGGTGTCAATACTTTTGTTTGATTTTCTTCCTTTCGTAGATATATGATAGTATAATGATTTTTTTTTGTCAATTTTTTGTGTTTGATTAAAAAGATGTAACATATTTCAGAAATGGCGAATACATTGCCAAAATCAAGTTGTTCAAGCATCCAAAGCAAAGATCCAATTGCAACCACAGCCTTCTCATTAGTATTTTTACAAGTAATTAAAAAGCCATTTGATACACATCGATAGTTATCTGATTTTATTGGTATCAAAAAAGATTAGAAAACATAATGATTATTTTGTATTTCTATAGCCTGATACTATACTTGATTAGGAAATATTCAAGGCTATCCAGCGATTACACATTGAAGAACAACAGCAAAAAAACTAAATAACGAAAATAAACAATACAATAATAATAAAAAAACTTTTAAAAAATCCATGGAAATTACAATCAAATACAATAATATAGTATAATTTTGACCAAGCTACTTGTAGGGGTAATTCTAGTTGAATCTATATTGCAATGATAAATTTAAAAATGTTATATTATGCATAGTTCCAGTGTCAAGAAGTTTGATTCTTTCGATCCCTTTTTTCCCCGTTTCATTCAAAAGATATGTCGCTTCACACGTGTTCTAGCAATCAGAACGCCGTTTAAATCTTTCTTGCTGAAAAGAAACATCCATCTCAGAAAAAGTTGTATACATTGTGTACATTAATAAACGTACTAATGGATTTCTTGGCAAACGGCCTGAACCCCAACATATACAATGTGTCACGAAAGAAGCGCATAAAAATCTTTATTCTACTAAGTTATACTTATTGTCAACAAAAATCAGGAACTTTTCTATCTTTTCGGGGTTTCTTTTTCTTATAAAAATAGATTTTGAATTTGTAAAGAATATAGGGAGAAAGAGGAAAGAAATTCGGAGACGAAAAATTGTCTTTCGAATCAATTATTCCAACTTTTACATATGTATATACATGTATTTTTAAATTCTTAAAGTACATTTACAATACTTATTTTTAGTTCAAAAGAAATGAAGAAAAAACTCCTGCATGGAAAAACTGACTTGAAAGCATACAATTATTACAAGAAAAAACGATTTCCGGTACTCCAAACAATCAAAGTTGCAGTGAAACAGAGAGAGACAACGATAACAATCGCATATAATGAATCATCTTTTTAAAAACGATATTCATTGTAGATGGCATCACCGAAAAAACCCAATGCAAGACCATTGGTGAATTTCTGGATAAGTAAGAACCATGGGAGCAGTTAAAGGTAAAGGCTATGGAAACAGACTTGACTGTAATAAGCAATGATTCGGTGATGTTTTACTGGTGGAAAATAAGTCAGAATGTGTGACCACAAGGAACATGAGGTAACTACCAGTAACTGGTGCCAATTACTCCAAGGCTCATCTGATCTGTACTTACCTGAAGAGTGCAATATCGAATCCACGGGAGCTTAATGCCAACAACCTTCAATGACACCCGCCCTTCCCATCTCTCTCTCTAGTCAAAGCTAAGGAATGAAAGTAGAGGCGGATATTCCGGCGGATATTTCGGATCGTTGACATGGAGCGCCTGTGATAGAATCCTTCAATTCACTGTTGTTCTCGCCTATGACAGAAGAAAATCAAAAGTTTATAGGTCATAATGATATATTAACATTACAATGTCCTACGAAATTCATTTTCATAGAGAGAGAGTGAGTAAAATTCAAATACAAAATTGAAACACAATTCAAAACTCACAATCAATAGGAATGCGACATGTTTTACTTTGATCTGGTAATTGAAGGTTTTTATATAGTGTCCCATGCAGGAAGCGAAAAATTATGGTCCAGTTAAGATTTTCAAATCGTATGTACTGCGAAGTTGACCTTTTGCCTTTGATCAAGGTCATGACACACCAACAATTCTGTGAAGTATTATTCAGATATATGCAGACAGTAAATAATTATGGCATGGACAAGATTTTTAACCCATAGGATATGTGACCTAGACCTTTGACCTTGGATCGAGATTATGGCACATCCTGGCCAACAATGTCTGAAAAGTATTATTCAGATCCAGATATAACCAGTATACATGATCTGTGACCTTGATATTTGATCATGGTCATGACACATCCTTGGGTCATGGCAAACAGTTCTGTGAAGTATCATCAGATCCATGCAGGCAGTGAAAAATTATGGTCCAGACAAGCATATTCGGACAGACAGACGAACAGGAAACCTTTAGACCCCTCTGGTTTCACTGGTAGGGGACTAAAACTTATAACAGAAAGTCAGGGTGCATGCAGGCAAAATGTCTAAGTGACACAATATTTTGTCATCAGGATTCAGCAGAAATATCTTGTGTAGCTTCGGTAGTGAGCTATTAAAAAGATCAATGTCACAGTGTCAGAACTATCGGTAATCATTGATACATATGAAAAGAAAATGTATGTAAAAAGTTATTGTAGACAACAATCGCATCCTTTATTACTGCTTTATAGCTAACTGTGAAGATGAGAGTTTGGTCAACACGGTAGGTTTTATCCTCGCCCAAGAGAACAAGGATATTTTAGTGATCTTATTCGTTTAATATTTCTTTTTGAACTTGTCTTTTACCAAAATAAATAAGACTCATCGAGAAGGCTGCGTCCTGGTCAAAAGTAAAAAAAAACGGTTACAGCAATCCGTATTATCATTACTTCCTCTCTACTACTCTAGTATCTAAAATGTGATGCAAATCGCCTGGAATGTAGGCAAAAACATAAAGATGTCAAATCAAATCCATTCATTTTTTGACAAACATGCTGGTTAAATCATCAAAACACTCAGCTTTACTATTACGTTATATAATCAAAAACCCTTTTACTTGGGAATTTTATCACTTTGTCGCGATGGATCACGTCAACGAAATTCTTGAAGAGCAAAAATATCGCGTGGTGCACATTGACTGACGAACGTTTACTCTGTATTGTCTCCGACAATCGCTTTATCATCAAATGTATTATTCTTGTGTAATTTTTCCCAAGGGAAGAAAATAGTGTAAATCAGAAGAAAATGAAAAGAATTATTCGACTTAATCAACCATTATTTCCGCGAGCTGGGACAAAAATACAGTAAATTTACGTATCACAAGACAAATTCATTTCCGATAAATTTGTCATACGTTCTTTCATCATAAAGGAACTTTCCATGTGGAAAGACATTTTACGTTATTTTGATATGTTGGAAGAATTATTGTGACGTGTTATAAAAAAATCATTCCAAGGAATGCATGTGTCGCCTGCGAAGCATAGCGACACTTTGGAATAACTTTTATATAGGGTGTGACATCCAAGTGTGACAGACAGACGGGCAACGGACAAAGTGATCCTTAAGTGTCGCTATGCTTCGCAGGCGACACAAAAACTGGTTTACGATTTGCAAAATACATGTACAATCTTGATACATATGCAGGGTAGTGATACATGTGCAGGGGTAGTGATACATGTGCAGGGTTAGTGATGAGCTACCATCCTTCTATATCTTGTAGCATCCCTTGGCAATACTAACATACATGTAGTTCTTCTGACATGTGGGCAGTCGTGTTACTTTAAGAATATCAATACACCAGGATGTCCGGGAGAGCACACAATTTGTGGGGGAGAACATAAATATATATTTACCATTGTAATCAATCCAGATAGTATACCGTATGCGCATTGCAATTCATTTCTCATCAGAAAAGCGAAATCTAAAAATTTATATTTGAAGGGTAAGGTTTTTTTTTCTTCTTCTTCATTGACGAAGTTTGGGCTTAGTCTTCCATGATGGAGTCCCATCTTTAGATTGAGCACAACTGTTATAAAAGTGTATAAATCGTGCTCTAATGATTTGAGGATTATTGTAGTTGCGTTGAAAACATAGGGATTTATCAAGCTTAATTCCCGGTTGTTTGATGACATATATGGGTTACATAACCCATGGTACCGTCAAGCAACCGGGAAGCGCTATAAATCCCTGTGGTTGAAAAAGCTATAAATTTCAAATTCAAATTCAAATTCAAGCATGTAAGTCTAGTCCACTTTCAACCTCTTTTACTGTTATATAATGGAGATAAAGACACTCGACCGTGAAAACGGCATCAGAATTGTCGCCAAAGTCAGCCATTTTAAGTCCACAACGACCTTGAACTTTGACCATGAAAAACAGTAGGGCTCATCCTCTTTCCATGGAGAACATCAGTGGCGGATTTAGAGGGGGGGGGGCGCCCCCACCCTTTTTTCACCCAAAAATATTGTAACAGAATACTCTTTTTTATGCTTTATCTCATTACTTTGGGAAAATTTTCGGCTCGCTTCACTTAATTTCCGATACATATGCAGGGTAGTGATACATGTGCAGGGGTAGTGATACATGTGCAGGGTTAGTGATGAGCTACCATCCTTCTATATCTTGTAGCATCCCTTGGCAATACTAACATACATGTAGTTCTTCTGACATGTGGGCAGTCGTGTTACTTTAAGAATATCAATACACCAGGATGTCCGGGAGAGCACACAATTTGTGGGGGAGAACATAAATATATATTTACCATTGTAATCAATCCAGATAGTATACCGTATGCGCATTGCAATTCATTTCTCATCAGAAAAGCGAAATCTAAAAATTTATATTTGAAGGGTAAAGTTTTTTCTTCTTCTTCTTCATTGACGAAGTTTGGGCTTAGTCTTCCATGATGGAGTCCCATCTTTAGATTGAGCACAACTGTTATAAAAGTGTATAAATCGTGCTCTAATGATTTGAGGATTATTGTAGTTGCGTTGAAAACATAGGGATTTATCAAGCTTAATTCCCGGTTGTTTGATGACATATATGGGTTACATAACCCATGGTACCGTCAAGCAACCGGGAAGCGCTATAAATCCCTGTGGTTGAAAAAGCTATAAATTTCAAATTCAAATTCAAGCATGTAAGTCTAGTCCACTTTCAACCTCTTTTACTGTTATATAATGGAGATAAAGACACTCGACCGTGAAAACGGCATCAGAATTGTCGCCAAAGTCAGCCATTTTAAGTCCACAACGACCTTGAACTTTGACCATGAAAAACAGTAGGGCTCATCCTCTTCCCATGGAGAACATCAGTGGCGGATTTAGAGGGGGGGGGGCGCCCCCACCCTTTTTTCACCCAAAAATATTGTAACAGAATACTCTTTTTTATGCTTTATCTCATTACTTTGGGAAAATTTTCGGCTCGCTTCACTTAATTTCCGTTCCCACTTTGACCTTCTTTGTCATTATGTTTGAATGGATCCATATATTAAGACTTGAATAATAACTTAAAAAATATCATGGGCCAGGTCAGACAGGTAGAAAAGGGGTTGCAATGCTCTTATCTAACTACCCTTCCCCCTTTTGGTCGAACAAAACTAGAGCATGGGACATTGGAGAGAGAGAGAGAGAGAGAGAGAGATTGTATTCTTAAGACAAAATGTAACCATCTACTCCCAAAATATTCCGGATAGGTCCGCTCTCCAATATGTATAGAATAAAGTTGTATACATATGATTTTTGATGACTGAATTTTAACAGAATGAGGACTTCATGTCTTCATATTATCAGGTCCGCTACGCTCGCCAGTTTTCATATTAACTGAAGTAGAATGTAACAATAAACTTACTCTATTACGTGTACATGCAGTTAGAATCACCCCCTCTCTTTCTTAATAAAATCATCAGTCTTAGTTTTGTGTTTTCGTCTTCGTTTGTTTGTTTTTCTTTTGTTTTTGTTTGTTTGTTTTTTTGCTTGTCAGCTTTTCCGGGAAAGATTTTGAGCTGGACTCTCCCCCCTTTTCTGACTCCTAGATCCGCAACTGAACACTTGTGGAAGATGTGGTGATCCTATGATGATTGCTTTGTCTCCTGTGCTGTTCACAAGGATTTTAAGCACAATTGCACAATGACCTTTGACCCTTAGCTTTGAAAATTAATGAGGTTTATCCTCTCCCCTGGGATTTGTGGAACGTTTAGTGATCATATGTCTATGCTGTTCAAAAGGAGTTTAAGCCTTAGTCCACTGTGACCTTGACCTTTGACCTAAACAAACAATCAATAGGATCATTTGTGTAAGGTTTGATGTTTCTTCAATGCTGTTTAAAAGAATCTGTAAACACGCACACTAACACAGAAACAAACATCGAGTACCAAGATCAAAGTTGACACATGGTTAGCATAAGTTCATAAGTGAAAGTTCTTTACGAAGTGAAATTGGTATTGTTAAAGGTCATTGTCAATCTGTACGCGTGAATATTGATATTGATGCCGTGCGTTTGGATGATACGCTTGTTTTGCTTAGTTTCTATTATCCCCTCGCAACATAATCGGAGGGGGGATACAGTAACGTAAAAAGAATGTGTGAGTGCATTACACTTATTGTACACAGCCGAGAGCATTCGGATCAGCCTCGACCTTTTCCTTCGAAAAAAGACTCGGACGTCAGACGGCGCCATTTTAAAAATAGTTCCCCGTTGGTCTATCAGTTTTTGTTATAATCTATCATGAAATACTAGTTCCAACACTGGATCGGAACTGACAAATATGTTACTCACAACATTACTCGCTCATGTTGCAGAATTTTGAATGTTTAAAAAGTGCCTTTTTACTTTTACATCGATTTGATGTAAAACCTTCCACCATTGGCATCCGAGTCTTTTTATGTCGTTACAAATAAAGGGCGAGGGGATCCGAATGAGCCGAGAGGGCGTAGTTGTCCCACGCTAAATTAAAATCGTCTCGTCCGTCTATCAGAAAAAAAAAACTTTCACCTTGTCCATAACTTTTGAACAGTAAGTGATAGGGCTTTCATATTGCATATGTGTATTCCTTGTGACAAGACCTTTCCATGGGTACAAAAATTTTTGACCTTGTGACCTTGACCTTGGAGTTTGACCTACTTTTCTGAAACATTAACCTTTACCATAACTTTGAATGGAAAGTGGTAGGGCTTTCATATTTCACGTGTATTCCTTGTGACAAGACCTTTCCATAAATACCATTTTTTTACCTTGTGACCTTGACCTTTGAGTTTTCCTTACTTATCAAAATGTTTAACCTTGGCCATAACTTTTGAATGGTAAGTGATAGGGCTGTGCCTTCCCTGTGACAAAACCTTTCCATCGATACCAAAATATTTGACCTTGTGACCTTGACCTTGGAGTTTGATATACTTTTCTGAAACATTAACCTTTACCATAACTTTGGAATGGAAGGTGATAGGGCTTTCATATTACAAATGCGTATTCCTTGTGACAAGACCTTTCTATGGATACCAAAAGTTTTGACCTTGGCCTTGGAGTTTTACCTACTTATCAAAAAGTTGAACCTTGACAATAACTTTTAAATGTTTGGTGATAGGGCTTCCATATTTCACATGTGTATTCCTTGTGACAGACCTTTCCATGGATACCAAAATTTGTGACCTTCTGGCCTTGACCTTGGAGTTTAACCTACTGATCAAAAAGTTTAACCTTAACCATAAATTTCGAATTGTAAGTGATAGGGCTTCCATATCTAGCTCGTGTATTCATCGTGACAAGACCTTTCCGTTGGTGACAACATTCTGACCTTGTAACCTTGTCCTTGGAGGTTGACCCACATTTAAAAACTTCAACATCGACCATAACTTTTGGACAGTAAATGATATGACTTTCATATCTCACATGTGCATTTCCTTTCACAAGACCTTCCCCTTGGTAACAAAGTTTTGACTTTTGATATCTAGAATTTTGGTAATACATGAGATATATTATGAAAACTCAAGAATAGGGGGGGGGGGGGGGGGGGGGTCTGTAAGCATTTCTGTAAAGACAAACACACAAAAGCGGGGGACCACAATTCCTTGAATTTGATTTTTTTTCTTGGATTTTTACCAAATTTCATAAACTTATTGCAAATGACAAGAGGAAGCTCCCTACTTATTTTCAAGGTCATAGGTTAAAAGTCAAGGTCACAGATAGGGAATATTTAGAATCCTTGTATACAGCAACCTAGAGGACGCAGTTTTTATTACATCTTTACCAAACCTCACACACATTTTCCTCATGTATTGATTTTCAAGGTCATAGATCTAAATAAAACTGCGCCCTCTAGGCTGTATTCAAAAAGTGTAACGCAAACACCCTTACTTACAAACGAAAGACTGCTTTACTATATCCCCCGCAACTATGTTATGAATGCATAATAGAAACTAAGTAACGCAAAGGGTAGTATCCACTCGCACAGCATCGATAGAAATGAACTCGCATACAAACTGGCAATAGCCTTTAACAATACCAATTTCTGACCAGAAGTTTCTGATGAGACTGAACTCTCCTGGTTGTTTGCTTAAATTAATCTAAGTGACACACCCATTTTCTAAGACCCTGGGGATCAGGGGCTAAAACAAAATCAAAGACCAGAGAATGATTAATATAATGAAAAAGGAATTAACTCTCTATCAATCATACTTTCAGAGAATTGGTGTTCACAAGATTACATGATAGAGTTATACATGTATAGGAGAAAATGACCACACCCATTTTCAAAGACCCTGAGGGTCAGGGGTTCAAACAAAATAAAGGTGCACATCAAGATCACATACTGAGAATAATGCATAACAAATTATCTTTCTATCAATTAATAAATGAATTATACTTTCTGAAAATTGGTGTTCACAAGATAACAATTATATAGGAGAAATAACCATACCCATTTTCCAACACCCTGGGGGTCAGGGGCTCAAACAAAATACACATTGAGACCACAAACTGAGAATAATGCAAAAGCAATGATCTTTCTATCAATTATACTTTCTGAGAATCAGTGCTCACAAGATTACAGTTATATAGGAGAAAATGGTCACGCCCATTTCTCAAGACCCTGAGGGTCAGGAGCTCAAACAAAATAGCAGGTGCACAACTAGACCACAGACTGAGAATAATGCTAAAAGAATTATTTTTCTATCAATTATACTTTCTGAGGATTGTTGCTCACTGCTCACAAGATTACCTACATGTAGTTATATAGGAGAAAATGACCACATCCATTTTCCAAGACCATGGGGGTCAGGAGCTCAAACAAAATAGTAGGTGCACAACTAGACCACAGAGTGAGAATAATGCTAAAAGAATTATCTTTCTATCAATTATACTTTCTGAGAAATGGACTCACAAGATATAACAGAGTTATATAGGAGAAAACGATCACACCCATTTTCCAAGATGCTGGGGGTCAGGGGCTCAATAATAGTAATAATATAATAGTAGCCTTGGTTTTATGTTGTTCACAAGGATTTTAAGTCCAAGTCCACAGTGACCTTGACCTTTTACCATGAAAATCAACAGGGTTTATCCTCTTCCAATGGAGAACATTTGTGGAAGGTTCGGTGATCCTTTGATGATTGCTTTGTCTCCTGTGCTGTTTGCAAGAATTTTAAGCCTAATTGCACAATGACTCTTAAATGCCTGTCACCAAAAATTTGACCGAATTGATAGGGTTCTTCCTGTGTCATTAGGAATAAGTTTCCTGGTTCATTGAGGTTTTGTTGAAAAAATGCAATTCTTCAGTGTACATCCATTTTGACATATTTCAACAGGTGACCTTTACTTATGACCTTGAAAAACCATGGGAATGATTCTTTCTTGAGTCTAATAATATACAAATATAACCTCCAGTTTCCATAGACTCATTGTGTTAGATATAACAGATGCACATTAAACTACATGAATGAGACAAATTGATGCTGTAAAACTGTAGATGAGTGACAAGTACATGTAAATTCATTTATTCATGTTTTTAACCTTATGTATAAAGTCATGTAACAGAGGATGGCTACCCTTAATCCTTTCAGTGAAAACTCTGGCAAAAAGGTTGATAGCTGATGCATCTTGAATTTCACACTTTGTGAGACAAAATGGTTCCTTTTGACTTTCTGTTGCTACGATGATAACTACATGTATAGTTAAATTTTCTCCTGCAAAAACATCTTTCACAACATCTAAAGCTTCTCCAACTGCTTTACCTGTGTGTAAACGCCCTGTTGCCACCTGCATTAGAAATAAGCTATCCTCTCGTTTCAACTGCTTTGCTTCGTCTGTTTTCCGAAAGCTCCTATTCTTACAGAAATAATCAACTCCCATAAGGTTTGAGATATCTGGGTGTAAAATAAAGGTCTCATTAGGACAGCTCTTCACCTTCTCTTTGATCCACATTGCACATTGAGCCAAAGGTTTTTTATGTCTCCTGAAAGGGGTATCGAAATTAAGTAAGTCTTCAATATTAACAGAATAAACATTACACAGTTCTGCATGATACTGACCGACTTGTGGGATGAGACAATCCTCCTGTGCTTCTTTGTATGTTGTAGTAAATACAGCATTACAAGGGATGATCATAAAGTAATGTTCTTTCTGGACGGCAACTACCATATTCTCAATTTCCTTTGTACCTCCACCTAGCTGAAACACAATATTTAGTCGTTCATTGAAATCTTTGCATTCAAGCACATAATGAATATTGTATGGCAGTCTTTTTCTCCAAAAGTCAGCAAGGCTAGGTACTTTATAATAATTGTCATTTTCTTCAAAACCACCCTCTAAAAATCTGCTATCTTCTTTCAAATTATCTTTTGTTACTGAACCAACATCAATTGTGAATATATTTATACCAATCCTCAGTGCATCAAATTGCCTTCTTGATAGGATGATATCCCCATCCTTGGGGACGATACTCAGAAGAAGTCTTGAATGCAGTAGGAAATTCTCATATTCTCCAAGAGGTGGATGTTCTGATTTCAAACATACTTCAATTTCATTCCTTTGTTGTATTCGATACTGTGAAAATGCAGTTATTAAGGTGCAGCCCTCACAGAGAAGTTTAAAATGAAATATATGTAGAAGTCTTGGTGTCATTAAAGCACTCTCAAGGCACATCTTGTACACATCTTTACCGATTCCTTGAACATCAGGACTTTTATTCTGAGCCATCCACATTTGATTAAATTCCTCTTCATCCAGCTGATATTTTTTTCCAAAAATACATGATTTTCCAGAAGCACTTGCTGTGAATCCATTTTCAATAGATAATAACAGGACCTTCAATTTTTTACGAATTTCTGATATGAGATGACAGTTGAAAGGTGTCACATGATCAATAATGAGAAAATCACCATCTTTTATTTGGTTTGAATACTTCCAAAACTGTTCAGTATCAAAACCTGGTACTTGAAGATCGATATAGTGTACTGACTGATCCTTTTCCTTCAGTTGACTAAGCATGAAGTAAAACAGAGTAAAAGACTTTCCTATACCCTGAATTCCACTCACCGAGAAATCCCTCATTGTGGAGTCCTTTATGTTTTTAAGGTAATTCAGGAAGGCATTATGAAATTTAGTCTGCAGGTACTTTTGATTGCGAAAATTTAACAGGTCCACGAATAACAATCGAGGTATCTCAAAGGAATCTTGATGGAGAATTCTGTCATCTACTTCCAAAGCTTCCATCATTCTATAATAAAAATTAAACAAAAAACTTAATTAGGAACAATATGCCTAAGTTATACATGTACTTAAATTGCTCTTTTGCATTGCATTACACAATACATTACATTTGTACATTTGAAACACTTTAGCAGCAAGAGTGCATTGTTAGACTAGAATTCTACATATTTCTTAACGTATCCAATGTACAAATGAAGATCTCGTGGACATCTCGTCCATTTTGATAAACAGTGTTAAAATTATCTCGGTAATCTTCGACAGTGTCTCGATTAGTTTCCGTGGCTTGAGTGACGGTCGGCATGTTGACCTTTGGTGATAGAAACCATTATTTATGTTGTGTTAGGTATATTTAGGTAAAAATATGCCATGATTCTAACTATGTAATACACTTGATATTTATTTGTACAACGGATACCTTAAAACCCATAAAAGGTTTATTTCATTTGAATGATCCTTTGTCTCTTAGGCACTGCTTTATAAATGGTTTTCCTCTGTTGACGGAAAGTACATCAGCCTATCATCATGACAAAAAATGTACTGTTCATTCCATATGTTCAAATAAAATAATCAGGCAACAATATTATCTGAATCAAGAACTACATGTTTATACTGCATCTTGTATTGTTCATACCGGTACATGTATGTGGGAGGGACTCGCAAAGCAATATTGTCATATTATAACACATCTGCATAGTGCTGATGTCTGATAAATTAATTTGATCATCAATAGTGATTTTCGTCTGATTCTGAACCACTTCTGTAAAGTTTTGTGAAATTCTGTGCAGCGCTTGCAGAGGAGATAATGAAAATGGGTCAGCCAATCAGAGCCTTTTGTGGTATTTGTTGACCAATCAGCATGAAAAACACAAACTTGGTAGGACCTTGGGTACTTTCTTCGAGTAAAGTTTTGTTAAATTCTGGGCAGGGGTTGCAGAGAAAATGTTGAAAATGTTCGAAGGGACCTGTAACGTTAAGAGCCGTAATCTGCCCAATTTCTACTTGCAATACTAGCTCAACCAGTATTATTTGAAATGTGTCCAGTGTACGTGAAATTATTCCATTTCAAGTATCTTTAATCAAATATAGTAATTTTATTGACATAATTATGAGAAATAACCTATATTTTTTCGTAGAAGTGAGGGCGGGGGTCTTTTTTATGATATAAATAATGCGAGTAAAATGTCGCAAATTTTCTAACAATCAGTTGCTTTTGTTGATCAGAATGTCAAAATGAACTACAATGAGAAGATTCAATAAGAAATATCGTGCTAAAACATGATTTTCTCCAAATACTATATCCCAGATTTATCATTTTCTCCAAATATTTATGACTTTCTCCAAATATTATATTCCAGACTATAAACAAGTGGCCAGAGATATATTATCGAACACTCACTCTCACTTAATATATTGTACAACTAACAATGCCGCCGTTATAAAAATGGTTTGAATAAGTTTTTTTTCAGTATATAAAATCATATTTTTTTTACATTGACCATAATAACATTTTCTAAATACTTTGTGAATGTTACCAAGGAAGTTTTCAGCATTTTCCCCAGTTTGAATGGTACTTCAGTCTTCAACGCTAATTGTTAACTTTTATTGTGAGGGGTTGTTGAATTATCAATGCCCAAACTTAAAATAAAGGAGTTTGTTAGTGAAAAAGTAAACAACAACAAATATTTTTTTGTTGAAAATTGAGTAATTTGAAACTATTAATAAAGAAGTTAATTATTTGCCGAAAGGGAATCAAATGCCAATTACCAATTCTCTGTTAATTTCACATCTTTCCTTCACCCCTACTCGCCCCATCGCATTTTCGTAAATTGATTACATTGTTCCCCCCTTTGGAACACAACTCCGCTTTTACAGAAAATTTGTATTATGAAAATACATCTTAGGTTAAGAAGTGGTGATGTGTTCCAAGGGGGGAACGATATTTTATGAAAACTTTTCTGATTTTCATTGATTTCTATACAAAATAAGCACATTTATGCTCAAATATCTCTATTAGAGCAATTTTATTAAAAATTTTCTCTAGATTTTGAAGGGGTTTTATCTTTTCACCAACTTGATTAAAGAAAAGATGTTCTACTGTCCGCGCAGCTCACTTCAGAAATAGGAAAATTGAAGTTTTTTCTACTTTGTCGACAATTTTTGAGATTAAAATTTATATTGGGGGATATATCTCGAACTCTCATAACTAACGGTGTATGATATATGTCTGTACGACCAATATTACGCTCACAGTGAAAGAAAATTGTTTTAAATAGGGAGTTTTCTATGTTAATTTTAGCCCGAAGTCGGCGATGTTTTACACCGTGTCTATGGAGAACGTCAACGACATCATGTTAAAATTAACACAGAAAACTCGACCCAATCTAAAATTATTTTCTTTCATTGCGAGTATACTATTGGTCGTACAGACATATATCATATACACCGTTAGTTATGAGAGTTCGAGATCTATACCCCTGTATAAATTTTAATTGGAAAATATGCCAACAAAGAAGAGAAAACTTCAATTTTCCTATTTCTGAAGCGAGCTGCGCGGACAGTGGTAACAATATATATAATGAGGTTAGAGTACTCGAGTTATCATTTGAAAACCATCATTTTCAGTGTATTTTTCCTGACAGTGACCTTACTCTTTGAAATATTTTCCTCAAACTCATTAGTCTTCTCACCCACAGGCGCCTGCAGATTCCTAGAAAAAAATTAGAACCACATCTTAAACTCCCGTACGTTTCTCTTCTCTTTACTCTTTCCTTAAGGCATGACAGCTTCCATATTTAAACACCATCCCCCCCTCTTTACCCCCTCAATATCTGAAGTTTCAACAGGATTTCGGCATTAAGCTATATATCATTATTTTCTACAGATATTTTTCTTCACGATCGTAACCTACTTGTCATTGATTATACTTGCATTTAGCCGCAATTAATCCAAAAAAATGAAATGGAGTCGAAACCTACACTTTCCGTTATTCTTAGCATGCGCAGTATGTTAGTTGGAGTTGTCATCCGTGCCGCTAACGGTAAAGTGTAGGTTTCGACTCGATTTAAAACATGGGAGCTGTCATGCCTTGTAAAAGGATAAAGAGAAGAGAAAGGGCGTTTTAGATGGGTTACAGTTTTCTCTCTAGGAATCTGGTGCCTGTGTTCTCACCCTCCTGATAAGTAAGCATATATCAAAAATTGATGTGGAAATGTGAAAGATTGACATGGTGATTTTATTCCTGAAAAATATACTGTATCGCTGGCTTGCTATAGTAACGCTCGCCATTTGTTTTATGTCTACATAGTAGAGTTGACAATCATAAATCAAGTACTATGATGTAAAAAGTAGATACCAGATGTCAGATCTTTGTTAGAAATTAATTGATCTGATATTCAATCAGACTTTTTTCTTTCACAAGTCTGGGACGTTTCGCCTACTAAAATGTTTCGCCCCAAGACGTTTAACCCCCATTTCTAATAGAGTGAATGAGTTCTTTAGATAACTATATATACTTGAATTAAAATTATCACATGAAGAAAAACATTTCCCTAACATGTATTTTACTTTTCCGTAGGATGACCCTCATCTCCCGGGAACTGGTCAGGCCGGCTACAAGCTGTAAGCTGACATCTCAGTGCTCACGCGCGATGTTTTTTTTTTCCTTTTTTGAATTAGGTTCGGATTCCCTGATCTTTCTCATGACTTCAAAGTCTAAGTTAATACTTATTCAATTGTTGAAAGTAATGTTTTAGTATAACAATTATACATATCTGAAACCTGTCATACACTTTTCTGTAAGGCATGGTCCATTTGATATTCAGGGGGGGGGGGGGGGGGGGGGGGGCTTGGGTTTTTTGTCGGAGCAAGATTATTTTTTTCGCCCCGGACCGGAGCAAAATTATTTTTTTCTGGCAAAGTTGGAGCAAGGAAATTTTTTTTAACAAAGTGATGCGCATATTAAGAATGTTTGTGTTTTATCAATAGAAATTATTTATATTTTTACTCAAAACTCTAAATATTAATATATCAGTTTATTTTTATTCAAGTATTCAATTCACTTTTAAACAGAGAGATAAAAAATTTGTACAATACAATTCTCAATATTCTATATTAGGTACATGTATATAACATGTATAAGAGGGTCTGAGGGAAAGGTCTCCTAGACAATTTTTTTTAAATGTTACTAAGAATTTAAATTGGTAAATAACTGAAGTTCTCCTTCCAAGCTTACAAGAACATGACTCTATGGGATACATACAACAATTGTATTAACAGGAAGCCCTTTTTCATTCACATACACATATAACTTTTGATATCTTCAAATATCTGAACTTAAAATGCTATTAGTGAATAATGTTTTGATAGAAAACTATGGCGAGCGAAGCGAGCCAAAAATTTTTGATACAATTTGAAAACTGTGGCGAGCGAAGCGAGCCGGAAATTTTTCAAGAATTTTAGTGAAATTTTATGGTAATTCTTCAAATTCAGATTATTTGTAAGAGCAAGATTATTTTTTTCTGTCACACCATAAGCAAATTTATTTTTTTCATCAAAATTGAGAGCAAAATTATTTTTTTCGAAAAAAACCCAAGCCCCCCCCAGAATATCAAATGGACCGTGCCTAATGTGAAATACATTTTGGTAATATTATTTCAATTTCATGTTTGAGTATTTTGAGTTAGACCTATACATATTGTAAGGTACATTTTGATATTGTACAGAGTATCTTATTAGATATTATGTGTTGTAGGGTACAATATGCATAGTTTACATGCATGTGCAGTATGGAATAAATGATTGGACTAGGAAACATTGTCTTGATTATTCCGAACCACAGCTGTAATTTGATGCAACATAGTATGCACCCAAGTGACCGCTGCGACAATATTATGAAATAAAGATTAAAAATATCTCGCTCAATACTTAAAAGAAATAAGTCGTTGCTAAGGAAACATATATAAGATTTTGGCCTCAAACTTAAAATATGTTTTTTTTTTGTTTTTGTTTTCTTTTGGATACGGCCATTTCAGATCAAAGTTATTGAATGAACGTTTTGCTATAAAACCATTAAGACTCCTACTTTAATGTCATGTAGAATTTTCCTGCTTAACTTTGTAAGATATTTAATTTCAAACGCTTAAAAAGTCCGTAACAAGACGAATTGTTTCCATAGTAACCATACAAAAGTTTGTCTAGTTTTTATCAAAATCAGTTCTGTTGAGTAGTAATTACTTTTGGAATGAAAATTATTATTATAACAATGTTTGCATTTTTAAAATTAAAATGGTTGCCATGGTAACGTTTACCCCACTTATTTCATGTCATTTCTGAATAATGGAATTTCAACGATTTTATGATATCCATATGAAAATATAGTATTCATGTCACTTAATCATTTTATGAAGGAAAATTAATAGGTCCGTGATGAAAATCGAGAATTATGCTTATTTGAAAACTGGATAAAAAATGCAGGAAATTGTTGCTAAAAATAGCACATTTGTAAAGAAAATACAAAAAGTGTTGAAATGCACTCATTTGAATTCTATTTACTTTTCTTCGTTATTATACAATAAAACAGCTTAGAAACTTTGTATAAAAGCAGAATTTGATAAAGTGCTACCTTGGGTACCAACTTCACCGATAATTTAAAATTTTCTAGATTTTACACAAAAATAACGAAAATCATCCAAGTTAAGGTCAAAATTTCAGAGATACCGAATTTCAACGATTTTTCCAAACACAGAGTAAAACGTCTTCCTAGTGAAGACTTTTCAAAATATTGAAGAAAAAGTATATGTCCGTCTTCAAATAAGAGAGAACAGACGCTCACAAATAGTGTCATTTTGTGGTTTTCTTGAAAAATGTCAGAGCTGAAAATTTGCCTTATTTTGGGTGGAATTTAAACAATTAATAATTTGTCGGTATTCATCAGCCATACCTTATAAAAAAGCTTAAATCAATAATATTCCATACGTAAAACAAAATTAATGGGTAATTATTAGCGTAAAAGAAATCCGAACAGTTAAAAAAGTACCTCCACGTCAACTTTTACAGAAATTACCGCGAAGCATTTTCTTACGCATGCTTCAATCATTTTAGATCAAATTTTCAAACTTGGCCGCTTTAATGTGTCTTATGAATTAAAGTCTTGAAAAGAGTAAGATATGATACATTGACCATAATAAATTGAAATATCTATAAAAGTCAAGCTCAATGAGTGCTAAAACAGGAGATGCTCAAGTATAGTCCAAAATCGTGACCAATGACGCACAGGTCTAAAGTTTTTGAAAGTGTGTATTCTATGTTACAATTAGATTTAATCACATTTTGGTAATCAAGTGGATATTATATTATTATTCAGTGTTTGAACAAGTTTTAATCAATTAAACAACTTTAAAAAAAAAAGTCGTTTGAACGAGTTTCTTAAGTAGTTTAAACATTAGTTAAAAAGTCGTTTTCAAGAATGAGTTTTTATTTTGTTTGAACGACTTCTTATGTTGTTTGTACGACTATTTATTCATAATTAGAAATAGGACTGACAATCATTTATCAAGGACTGAATTTCCTGATGTGTGTGCTTTTTTTCTTGCTCTTCGGAAAAAAACAAAAACAAAAAAACTGAACTGTAGAACCACCCCTGAAAAAAAAACCTGTCTGGTCAGTGCGACGGAAAGATCTAGAGTTACCTTTCTTGGATCAACAGACAGCTGACGATGACATCATGATCAACAATGGATGACACACGGATCATGTACCGAAAATTGAATAATCGGAGTATTTACACATACAAATAAGGCATTAAAAGGATGCCAAGAATTCAAAGAACACTTTCTTGTCTGGAGACACTTAAAATGATCGATTTCATTGTGTAGGTCAGTCTTAAAACGTCAAAGAAGTGAAAGTGTCTATTTTCACTTTCGCCAGGCTACTGGTAGATGTAGATGTTTGAAATATTGAGAAAATTTTGCACCAAACCTCCTATCATAATTCTCTAAATATAACGTTTCTGCTTAATGTTAATCGTGAAGAACAGTTTTGTGCAAGTATTTTAAGTTGATTTAGCTCGAAATATTTCTGATCAATGTTTTGTGTGATACATGTACAGTGTGCGAAATTAACGTTGGACCGACGCATAGACAATATCTATATTTATTCTGGTTGGTCTATAGAGATCGAATACTCAGTAGACCGACTTGTCTATAGAAAATCTGACCCTCGGTCCCTCATGAGAAATTGATACTCTTGTAATGTAAACGTTTTATGATTGTAATTTTAATTGCCATGTTTTAAAATTCACAAGAACGTGATTGACATGTTGTCAGAGGTTGTCCTGGCCGTATACTACCGTATTATGGATGTTGGCTAAAATGAAGTGTTCTGATTTTTGCATTTTTTTTGGACAGACAGTTGTTGTTTTGGACCCATGTGTTTCTTTAACACATAGGTCCAAATGACCTATGTGAGCTGAAAGTTTTTGGGAAAGACTGTGTAGGCATATCATACAATGTACACCCTTTAGCAGTGCCCTATTTTTATGCTATTCATATCGATTATGTAAATCTATTACAGATGAATCAACCATGAACAGACAGAATAGTTTAGGTAAGTTGACTTTCAGAAAATCAGTCAGTGAAGGCCAATTGCATTTGTATAAGCAGAATACTACTAAAGGACTAGGTGTGCTAACCCTTCATATCAGTCTTATAATTTCGACGAAAAATATTTTTGATAAACGAATTATTAATTATCACTGTTTGCAAAGTTGAATGTTTGAGAAAATACCGCGTCATAATTTTGAGTCCTCATAACGTCACGCGCGTGATGTATGACGTCATGTTTTGACGTCATTTACCCTGCATGACGCAAAACTCAGGAAAATCATAGTATTTTACACACAAATCTTCAAAATTCATCTATGCTCCAGGCCTTGCCCACAAATTTTTTTATGCAAATTAAAAGGCGGATCAGAAATCCATCAATTGACACAAAAATATTTATGGGCAAGGCCTGGATTACCACCTGATTTCATAGTTTTGTATCAAAATATCGCTCATTTATTGATATTTCAGCGTTTTTAGACGTTTTGAGCGACGTATTATGTATATAAAAACAACTTTGAAAATAGGGCCGAAATGACAGGTTACCGCACCTTCTCCTTTACAACTAATACATCATGTACTATTGATTGTGTACATGTCAGTCAAAGGTAAGGGTCACTACACTACAAGCTTAGATACAGTGTTTAATAAAATAGTAGAAAAATCTTAATTTTAGATTTAGAATTAGATTTAGAATTGTGATAATACCTGAGGTATTATGAAAACTTAAGAATGGAAGGGGGGGGGGGGTTAGGATCTGTAAGCATTTCTTTAAAGATAAACACTCGAAAGCGTGGGACCAATTCCTTGAATTTGATTTTTATTACAAGAGCTTTCATGTGATACCTAGTGTCTTTTACCTTTTAGTAATATTGGTACCTACATATCCAGACATAAAAGCTATTGAAATGAGACCTGGTGTTTCACAAACATATTCAAAGTTATGTCTTTTCATATCCCTTCAATAATGAGTTATTCTTATTTCAGTTTGTAGTTCGACCTTTTCTATTTTGGACTGGCATTCCTTTTAAAATCGGACCAAAGTTCAAACCCCCTACACAGGTATACATGTACTACATCTTTCAACATTTGAGAGAAGATTTATCTGTTTAAAGAAGAGAAAAGAAAAATATCTCAATTTCTTAATTTCAAAAGTTTCACAGAAGGTATTTTTCATGCAGAACTGGATTTTCTTATATTGCACATAATTCTCCATTGTTTTGACTTTGTTTTATAGCTTGTGGAAGCCCCAGCATTAAATGTTCGACAGTCAAGCAGTGTGGATATTGAAGTAAGTGTGATATATTGTAAACCTCTCCATTTCCATTTATTATTCCCTACCAACTTTGTTTCAGAGGGAATATAGCATTGCTGTTGACTGTGTCGTTTGTTTGTTAGTGTGTATGTGTGTTTGGATTCTTGTGACCGGCATAGAAGGCAAAGCAATCATCATAGAAACATCAAACCTTCCACAAATGATCCCCATGGGGAGAGGATGAACCCTATTGATTTTAAAAGTCAAAGGTCATGGACACTATAGACGTACATATGTAGGCTTAAAATCCTTGTGAACAGCATATAATAGAAGACAAAACATTCATCATACATGTACATGTAGAAACATAAAATCTTCCACAAATGTCCCCAATTGGGGAGAGGATGTACCCTGTTGATTTTCAAGGTCAAAGGTTTCTCTCTATAGGGGAGTAAGGGGTTATAATTTTCAGACTCAGTGGAGCCACTTGATTGAGTTTTTGTTTTTGGCAAACAGTGTACGCCGAAATGCGCTGCTTCTAACCGACAACTTACCGCTCACTTAGAAAAATCAATCAAGTGGCTTGCCTGGTCTGGAATTTTGAACTGGCCTATTCTGGCAAACATCGCTTTTGCAGACATGCCTCCCTGTTTCTCACCGTTAGTGTAATATCTTGTAAAAGAAAGTGTAATTTTGATGACTATAGCGTAATATTAACCACTAACGCAATTTTGAGTAAAAAAAATAGAGAAAAAACATAGTCTGCTTCGACAATTGTTACAAATGTGTTAATAAAGGGCTCAAAATATCGAAAAACGTCAATTTGCTCCAAAAATAGTTTTCGGCGTTAAATGGAGTAGCAATAGCGTAGAGTGTAATTTTAGGTCGAAAATCGTATAAATTACGCCCAAATCGTAAAAGTAGGCAGGTCTGCTTTTAGGAAACAAATCTGCCCAATTGCTGAATTGGTTTTACTTGTAAATTAATTTAACTATCATGAAATGATATGAATGTACAGAAATACATATTATAATAAAATCATTATGTTAGATGGTAGTTGATTTTATGCCTTAAGTATTTCACAAATAATCGTATTAGTAAATATGGAATTCCTAAAAATTTTAAGCTACAAGATAAAGTTAAGAATGATATCATTTGTATCATGGTACATATACATGTACATAGACCATTTTCCAATCTTGTCAGAAAGCTCAAAAAATCTTTTGGCGTTGTTTTATATTGTGACGTCACTGTTAAAATACGCAATTCCATTGTGACCTAACAATGAAAAAGTGCACAAAAGTTGCCTACCTAGCACATTTTTAGTCATTTTGTGGCCTATTGATAGAGAATTCCTAAAAAATTTAAGCTATAAATAATTTAAGAATGAAATAGGGCTGGGTATTGTGGCTCAAAAAGCGTATTGTGATACAAGATTTCATATTGCAATTTATTGCAATATTATTCCTTTTATAAACTTCATTATTTTCACAGAAAAAACACTAAAAGAAGACACAGCTTATGTTTTTATCATCATTCGTCTTTGGCTAAAGTTTGGGATTACAGAAAATAGAGAAATAAAGTGGCCAACAGTTCAATAAAGTTGTTTCTTTCACAAAGACAATGTTGAAAAAATTAACGGCCAGGTTTCATCAAGCAGAAATATGTGAAACTAAATGATATTGAATGTAACAAAAAATAAATCAACATATGCATTGGAAACAGAGTTCAGTCATTTAAAAAGAATCATGTTGTTTAGAAAGTTAATTATGAATGTCCTAATGAAACAATTTTGAATATAAACGAGAGACTGTAATAATGTCGGCTCATATTTCCTCCAACTGAGTGCGTCTATGATCACTAAATGAAACACAATTAGAACATATTTTATTAAAGTAAGCATACATGTAAATCAGTTTGTGCTTGTTGTTTTTGACTGGAGTTGATAACTCTGTAAAGTGAAATATTAAACCTGAACAGTGAACTGGTATTTTGAAAAATGTACCACGGATACGTATTGGAGACATTTATTGTGGTGCACTGATACAACAATAAAACGGCACAGCCCTAGAATGAAAAACATGTACCACGGTAAATTGATGGATTTAAAGAATATTCATCTAAGTCAATAAACTTCATTTATGAAACTTATTATAACGTATATTTATAATTGTTTGTGTATTGATTCCTCTTATGCATTTATTTTATTAAACCATTCAGCATTAAACACTTTTTTAAAATCTCATTTGTATGTATAAGAAGTCAGTATTACATGTACATGTACATATATATATACTGCCTACTGAGAACACAAAGGAATCGTAAAGAAATTAATTCTATTAATCTATAAAATTTTCCTTGCAGTATGACTTTTCTACTGAAGAAGGAGTCTTAAAATGGGCTGAAGTTCGACAGCAACAGAGAGCAGCTCAACAGCTGGCAGAGGCTGAAAAAGAGGCACGGAGAGAGGCTATGGATGCCTCCTCTGAATCTGAAGAGGAGGAGGGTGAGGTCATTGAGGAAGCTCCTCCTCAGGAAGAGGTGAACATCAGCTTAATACCTAAACCTCTGACAAAGCCTGTTGTAGCGAACATATCTAACGATATTCTGACTCCAGTCCCCATAAACAAATCGTCTAATGATGGCGAACATCAGAAAACAGAGAATTCTGTTGATGTGACACTATTTGAGAGTGTAGACGATCCGTTTGACAAGTTTGAGAGGCAGACCTTGAATGATATTGAAGAGTTGAAGAATGTTTTTGCCAGTACTGATAAACCTGCAGTGGCATCTGGTAATGTTAGTGCAGATAAGGGAAATGTTAGTGAATCCTCGGATGTGATATATGAAAATACAATGTGTGAAAATGGAAAACGGTCATATCCCCAATGGGATCATTAATACGGCAAATCATTTATCTTCACCGAATAATATTGACAGTGGTGATTATGTCGCTATAGATCCAAAAGCTAGAGTATCACCAAAGAGTAAAAAGAAGAAACGCTCCAGTGCAGAGTATAAGAATTTACCCCCTGTTCCTCCTCGTCCCTCCCTCCTAGCTAAGAATCCCCTACCTCCTATAGGTGGAGCTTCAGAGACAGAGACCACACCCAAATTGTTCAGTGATCAAGTGAATTCAGATGTTCAGCAGGATGATTTAGCAGCAGCACAAGCTGCTACAGGGACTTCTTGCTCTACAAAACAGACTGGAAATGAACCAGAATATCAAAATGGTCATAATAACGAAGTCAATCAGAGTGTAGAAATAGACACAACAAGTGTAACTTTTTCCAAAAGAGAACCTGTCGCTAGAAACAGTAGTCCTCAATCATTCACTGTGAATGGCAGATTCAAAAGATAAAACTGTGAATAACAGATATGTCAATGTAGCGCCTAAGCCAGCAGTCCCACCAAGGCCAGCTGAGGGTTTTATCAAGAGAGGACCAGCGTTCTCACAGGGATTTAACAGTCCTACCAATGATGAATCTGATGAGGAGGACATACTGCCGATATCTCTACGTCAAATACCACTCGTTAGACCCTCATCACAACAGGTGAGAATCTTACTACATGTGTAGGATGGCTTTAACTATAGATGTTTATATACTGTATTTATGGCAGTTTCAGGATTGATCTAAAGAAAAGGAGCTCACAGAAAAGTTTAGAAAAAGATACACTGTCAGCATTTTGGGGTTATATGTATTATTCATGTAGACCCTTTAACATTACATGTCAGGGTTTTTTTTTTTATTTTGGGGAAGGTGCCTGTGCCTGTCTCATTTGGGAAAATTTGCGACATTTTGCTAAAATTGGGAAAATTTTCGAACAAATTTTCACCAAAGTATAACCCTAAAGTATCATTTATTAACATTGGTAATCTATTGATTTGCTTGAACTGAACAAGAGATGAATAAAAACTTTTAAAAATGCACTTCGAAATAGGACATTTTGTACTGATTTCCAGGTTTTGAGTCATATTTTCTCAGGTGATTTTTTCATAATTCCTCTTTGGGAATTTCAGGGTGATTTTTTGGGAAAAAAAAGAAATTTGGCATTGAGAAGGGGCCGAAATTCGGCCCCAAAACAAGGAAAAAAAAACCCTGCATGTATCCGCAGTGCTGAATTTGAAGCTCAGTTCCATGAGACAAACAATAGATTGCACCGATGATGTCATTTGATTGTTATGAGATGTTTTTCCCGAAACAAACAAAACACTATTCTTCACAAAATGTCTTATAACAATCAAATGATATCACAAGTGCATTCGTAATCTATTGTTAGCTCTCCTAGAACTAAGCTTTAAGGAGGCTCAATAATCGTATGACGTCATCAGATATCGAGTGCAGTACTTTTATATGTGGCCTTTTTAGTTTTCGGGCTTCAAACTTCTCCGTAATTCGCTTGTTTCGTGACGGATTTCGACATGTTTGGTATCGATGGAAACAGAAAATTATCGTCTACAATCTGAGTGTAATAAATATTTAGTCAAATGTATCTTTAATTTATATATACAAAAATAAGTGAGACACTCTGGCTAACGTCGTAAACGTATCGTTTTTAGAACGTCATCAGCGGAAATTCAACCGCCTGTCGCCTTTGAACAAATTCAAGAAGGTAAACTTAAATTCATGATGAAACAATATATTTCTTGGAGATTTTAGCGATAATATAGATAAGATATTTCAAGTTTGGTTTCTCTAATAATCTTTGGTTTAAAGAATTTTTCTTCAATTTTGTCAACTTTCGTGGTTTGCAACGAGATGTTATCGAATAAAATTTCCCTATTTAAGCGAATGAATTTTAGTTTTAACCCTGCTTTGTTCAAAGATATATCCATTTCACAGATAACTGCACGCATTATCAAGAACAAGAGAGGGGATTGACGTCCACTTACTGACCTTGAACGTCAAAATGTTTAAAAACGCTTCCGTTTACTTTAGTTCTATTTCTCTTATATATATTTCCGTATCTCTTAATAGATTGATGGAATCAGATATGAAATTGTGAACAAAACATTTTTTAAGCTTTGACTTGAACTTGAACTTTATTGACAAAACTCATTTAACTGACACTAACAAAACATGAAAGGTGAGTTTATAAAGAAACGTTCGAATAACGCTTTGTCAAGGATATTTAGAAGTACACATGTTACTTTCCTTTTCTTTGTTTATTTTTTCGACAAATCATTTGTAAACTTGTTTATTCTTATTTAATTTCGATGATAAATAATAGTTATGTAAGTATTCTTCCTTGTATCAGAATTTGAAACTTTCACTGAATGTTGGGAAAGAATAATCTCGACTCGGAGTGTCTGATTTTTAGCTCACCTGAGCTATTGTCATAGCGCTGTCACAACCCATAACCAATAAAACCCTATAATGTAATAACTTATTACATTATAGATTATTACATTATGGGTTGGCAATGCAAACCTATAATGTAATAAAATTTCATTATGTAATGAAAAAAGAGAGATGCACGGAAAAGGAGAAGATAATCGTTTAAAATGACTCCTCTTGTAAAAATGAGACAAAGTTATCTCACAATATGAGAAAACAAACGACATATGGCCCAAAACTTTCAAGAAACACAGCATGCAAGACCTTGATTAAGATTTTTATAACATTACAGATATAATTACAACATGGGTTGGCAATGCAAACCTATAATGTAATAAGATTTCATTATGTAATAAAAAAAGAGAGATGCAAGAATTAGGACCAGATATTCGATGGAAATAATTCATCCTATGGAAATGAGATCAATTTATCTCACATCATGAGAAAACAAACGTCATATGACCCAAACTCTTCAAGAAATACAAGATGCAACACTTGTATGATATTTTTATTACATTATGGATATTATTACATCATGGGTTGGCAACGTAAACCTATAATGTATTAAAATTTCATAATGTAATAAAAAAGAGAGATGCACGAATTAGGACCAGATAATCGATGGAAATAAGTCATCATTTGAAATTGAGATAAAATTATCTCACAATATGAGAAAACAAACAATATATGAACAAAAACTTTCAGGAAACACAACATGCAACACTTGCACCTAAACCAGGATAACCACACCATCTGTTACATACGTGGCTGATGGCCGTCCTAAGTCGGCACCGATTGCCCATGGGTCTCGTTTGTTTAGGTGCTGTCTTTTATGTTCGATGTTTGATGTAAACGTCTTCAAATAGAATAGATGTCTCGTTTGCTGTTCCTTGTATCTTGTTGTGTGTGTCTTCTCTGTGTTTTCACTTAGGGTGTTTGGTGTGTAGCTGTTGGTGCTGCAACCGAGTCTTGTTGGAGATTCCCTCCTTTCTTGTATGATATTTTTATTATATTACGGATATTATAACATCACGGATTGGCAATGCAAACCTATAACGTAATAAAATGTTGTTTGTTTTCTCATGATGTGAGATAATTTGATCTCATTTTCATAGGATGAGTTATTTCCATCGATTATCTGGTCCTAATTCGTGCATCTCTCTTTCTTTATTACATAATAAAATTTTATTACATTATAGGTTTGCATTGCCAACCCATCATGTAATAATTTATAATGGAATAAGTTATTACATTATAGAATTTTATTACATTATGGGTTGTGACATAGCGCGCCGTCCGGCATAAACCAAGTAGATTTTTACAATATGGAAACGAGGTAAAACGGAATGTCTTGTAATTTTGCTAAAAGATTAGAGTCTGATCTTGACAAATATGTCAATTATAACAGTTTATAACAAATATTTGCATCGTTATAATGTCAACTAAGGGAACAGGGCATTTTAATTTGACTTGTTGCAAATTGTTACAAAATCGTTACTATGACAACCAAATATTTGAAATCAGAATAAACGATAACATGTACTTTTTTATATTTCTTTTCGAAGGACAGAGTTTGTCGTTGAGAAATATATAAAAGAAAATAACTTCTGACAAAGGCTTCTTATCACTTTGATGTCAAATAAGGGTACTGAGTACTTTTTTTTAGATTCTCAATTTGGGGTGGGGGGTACCCAAAATGTACTTTTCTGGAACAGTTTTAGCTATTTCACTCTTTGAAAGCATTATCTATAAAGAAATATACATATTTGATTATATTATTGTGAAAATGATCACAAGAATGGCTTCAATCTGGAATCATTATCAATATATCATGTTTTTATCTATCAAAATCCATTGTTTTGCAACAGATCTCGGGGTTGGTTTACATATTCATATTCAGAGGACCGCTGGTCAGTCAAATGGTCGATGATATGTAATCTTAATTACAAATATAAATCATCAGATATCAATGTTAAATAAACAAAATATGTTTTTCTCCTCTGATATAGAATTCTTGGATTATTGAGCCACCTTAAATCATTACTGTAGTATAAATGTGAAAGAGTCTATTAGTCTAGAATGACATCCCTATTAGGTCCAGGGATATTATTATGGATATTAGAGGGATACATCAACAAATTCTGGGTAGAGAACATAGTATTTTACATATTTTTGGAAGTTAAAAGATGTGGGCATTTGGTGTGAGCCCTCCTCACTCACCCTCTCATTCCTGTTCAATCTGCCATTGATACTATAAGCTGGTATTGCTTGTTTTGCTTTCTATTTACTTATACTCTTTACATTATACATTTGAATTAAGATAGACATATTTTTTTCTTTGATATGTTGTTTGTTCTCTGTCTCTTGCAAATGTAACAGTAATGTGGACAGTTATTTTCTCACGTAGGTAGAGTTGTCTTTCAGTGTCATCTTATTTACAGTAATACATGGGCAAGATGTTGTAAGTTTCTAGATTAACTTGACATCCATTTCACCTACTTGTATCAAACCAAAGTTGGATGTATATCTTAGGGATAATAAACTTAAGTTTCTAGATCAACTTTACAATCATAAGTTTCTAGATCAACTTTACAATCATTTCTCCTATCTAAAATAAATTTGAAATTATGATTTCTTATGAGGAGGGAAAGATTGATTTTGGGTCATAGGTCAAGGTCACTTCCAAAATCATAGGTCAAGGTCACTGTAAAGAAAATGTCTTCTGGTTAAGGTTTTCCAGATGATTACAACAATCCTTTTATCAAAGCCAAATATGGATAGTATAGTATAGTTTATTAGCAAAAAACCACATAGTTTAATTATATGCATGAGACATACATGTATATATAAATTCACAATAGTAATAATAACAGAGTGATCGAACATAGGGGGAAAGACATATAGATGGAAAAAATAGCAAAGAAATTACAACATGGATATACATGTACATGATGTAGAAGAAGGGGGAGGTTTACCTGTAGATTATGGGGTCAAGGTCACTGTTTGGAAAATAAACTTTAGCTGATTATAATGAACCCTAATTCAACAATTGAAACTGAATTTTGATTGATGTTAGTATGACAAAGTCAGAGGTCAAGGTCTCTCCTTTTATTGGTTGTTGTTTAAATAGTATAACTGTTACTGTAGCAGTGGAAGGATATGTTTTACAACATGTACAAAGATTTTATAGAAATAAATGTGAATGTCAAACTTATTGTGAAAGTCACTCTTACTGTCTAAGTAATGTGCGAGGGATTGAGCTTTGGCTTTTCTTATTCTAGAAGTACATTTAATATCATTTAATTAGTCTTATTTAACTTCGTATAATCTTTTTTTGTATCATTTTTGTCAATGGATTCTAAATGCATGCACATGGCTTGACTTTTCTTTTCATGTTGTGACTTATCTCAATTTAGTTCAGTGCACATACTCTATTTTACCAGGAAAGTGCCAGTGTTCCCACATCAAGCTCAGAGCCTGTAAGTATAACACGCTTCCCTGTAACTTGTCACAGTACAAAGGTTACTATCATACACATTTTTACAATTTTATTTTCAAATCAGAGTGTTTGTGGAATAATAGGTTAGTAAAGTTCATTTGTATCAATTGAATCATTTCACACTAACTCCTTATGTAACTTAAAAATATTTCCTCTCTTCAAGATGAATAATAAGGAGGAAATTTTCATTTCAATGTTATGCCATTTCTTACTTCCTAATTTATGATTATCAATCAATTTTGTATGTTAAGATCTGTTTTCATTACAGTCTTGGAACAAGTATACACCCCTCCCAACACCAAGGAGTGGTTTTTCCCCACCCATCACTTCCCCCTCCTCTAAATCCAGTAGCAGCAGTGAGATGGCCAGTCCAGGAGAGATTGACCCCTACCTCCGACTCCCAGGCGACGCCCAGCGCCTAGTAGACAGTCTAGTATCTATGGGTTTCTCACGTCCCCGTGTAGCCAGAGCTGTAGAAAGAATCGGTACAGATGAAAAAGAGGTCAGTACATTTTGTCACTTCTCCCTCATGTATCTTAAGTACACATTATGTTCATGCCCTTGTAATCAGAGACTCAGGGGCATATAGTTTTTGTCCTGTCCGTTTCTCTGTTTGTCTGTCCTCAAAAACTTTTGAATGGTAAGTGATAGAACTTTCATATTGTACATGTATATTCCTTGTGACAATACCTTTCTATGGACACCAACATTTTTACCTTATGACCTTGACCTTGGAGTGTAATCTTCTTTGAAAAAACTTCAACCTAAGCCATAACTTTTGAATGTTTGAATGATAGGGCTTTCACATGTACATTCCTTATAAAAAAATCAAGTTATTAGTACAATGATTGACCTTGACCTTTGAGTATGACCTACTCTTTACAATATAGTTTTACTGACAAAGATGCTGACGGGGGCATTTGTGTTTCACAAACACATATCTTAGAATTTCAATGAATAGAACATATAGAAACATCAAAATTCTATTGTACATTTGGTGCATTCATTTTAATTTCTCAGGTCTAAAACTTTATTCATTCTGTCAATGATTACGCTACAATATTAACAGAACTTTAAAGAGTGTTAGCTAATTCAAAGTGTCATATAAAATTTGGTGTGCACCCTGTTGTTGGGTTGTTTCCCTGTTCGTCAAAGAGTTGTTTTGCCAATTTGATAGTTTGTGTGGGTGGTTTCTTCCTCATGTGTCATTGATGGAAATTTTTTGCTGAATTATAGGAGGTAGGTATCTAGATTGTCCCATAAAATGTTTGTTAAAAGTAGTAAACGAATGTATATTTAATACATTTGACATTGTATGTTTTCAGGTGATAGAACATTTGTGTTTAGTGAACAAATTATCAGAGAAGGGATTTGATGCTTATCAAGCAGAAACAACACTCATCACTTATAATAATAACTTAGAAAAGGTAAGTAAGTCTGTAAGAAGTCTCATTAATGAGAGAAACTTCTTACCCCTGTGTGCAGGCATCAAGGATTGGTTTTCAGATGTTCCGTCCATATGTTAAATGCTATTGCAATGAAACTTAATACACTTACTCTTGCCCCCTATTGATCTTGAGGTCAAAAGGTCGAATGTCATAGGACCTTGATGATTGAATTTGAAAATGGTTTCTTGATCATAACAGACTTTATATTGCCCATTGTGGTTATTTTCGCTTGGGGAAAATTTCGTGATTATAACATTAAGACATTATGCATGGGGACATATTTGCAATATACATGTACATGTAGAGGTATCTTCCATTGTAAGAATGCAGCAGGGTTGTTTTTGCGTGGGGGAAATTTTCGTGAAATTCATCAATTCTCAAAATACTCGAAAATTACCCCCACACAAATTAAATTTCCATGTTGACAGTATATGATTTTGAGGTCAAAATGTCAAGCTCAAAATGTCAAGCTCATAGGACTTTGACAATTGAAAATGGGTTCCAGGTCATATCAGACTTCATGTTGCATCATCATGGAACTTGCCAGAAGTGTCCCCCATGAGTCAAGTATGCCCCCTATGGATTTTAAGGTCAAAGGTCAATGTCCTAGGACTTAGACAATTGAAAATGGCTGCCAGTCCATAATGTTGATGATTGAAAATGGTTTCCAGTTCATAATGTTCACCTATCATAATGAAACTTGCCAGAAATGTTCTCCTTAAGGATGCGCGCTACTTTGATTTTCGAACTTTCCGCGCATCTAAGATACGACGTTACGACGTAAGAACTATCCGCCCCATTTACACTTTACGTCATTTCGTCTTTTAGCCCAAACCGCATGTATTGTACAAGTATAATAGTACAAGTAAAGCAGTACTCCGGATTTCTTATGCTTGATGACACGAAATTTAAATGATATTATGGGTAGCTCAACTTCGGTAAAAATCACCCGTTTCTTCTGGAAGTACATTTGTAATAAGAATACAGTAATGCAAAAATCGAGAACAGCCGCGGAAAAGGTTACTTACTGGACTGATAGACGACTTACCTCAACAACATGGCTCAAGATTCGCTGATTGATCTACTCGAAATAATTCCATTAGAAGCAAAGATAAATTCCCTGTTGATTAATGACACAAGTGGATCAAATCCTCATCCTGAATATTGAATATTTGATCCACTAATGTATGAATTCGCGCATGCAAACATGGGACCTTTCTGCAGACAGCAGCACAGACAGTATAGTTCGTCCTTGAACTTCGTCTGGTGTGACGCGTGATCGACTTACTTCGTCACACGTCTTTGAAGTGCAAGTACGTGGCCTAGATCTTGACACATGTATCACTGGGGGTAGACGGCATAGTTTGATAATGGAATATACATGTTTTGAATATGTGTAAAAACAAGAAATAGAATAGAAAATAGGCATAAGTTTCGATACTTTAACATGGTCCAAAATTTTTAAGGGGGGGGGGGGGGGGGGGGTTGGGTCTATTTTATTTCAAGTTATCAACATGATATGGATCTTCTTTTTTTCTAAATCATTCAAAAGTCGAGAATCCATAAGCTCTAGCTAGGCCCTTAGCTAGCCATGTTTTGAAATGCAGGTTCACAGAGGCGGGTCCAGGGCAGAGCCCTGGTAGGGTCCCCCCCCCCCCCCGACGGGAAACGATTTAAGATTATCAGAACCCTAGAAAATATACTGAAAATACCTCTTTATCAAGAGAATACTTTAAATATTCGAATGCATTTCCTCGGGAAAAAATGATTGAAACATTAAATAAAACAAAATTAGTTTTGAAAGTAAACTTAGTGTTCAAATGTATGAAAGATCTGAAGTACAGGCGCTATATACTAGTATGTTGTAGTGGGATCTTTGTATGAATATTTGCGGTCGAGTCGAGTAATTCAAAATTTTCGGACAGTCTGTAGAAACAAACTGAGTGTTCCTGACGATGCGACAGCGATGTCATACTGGTTCTTGCAGACGTAGAATCCAGATACTGTGTCTGAAATAATGTTCAAATATGATGGTCGCAATGCTGACAATGATCACTCCCGTGTTTCACGGCCAAAACTAGAGTACAAGAACAAAAGAAATTTTATGTAGTTGGATTTTATTGCATATGGATTGACCAATGACAACACACACACTTTCTCTATCGTTTTCATCTGTCTTTAAATTTTCTTTTAAAAGTCGCTACGTGCAGTGTGATTGAATTCGTATGAGTTGCTCAACAAGGTATAACGAGATGGTTGTCTGATCATAAAAAAGAGATAGAGTTCATAGCCTCGAAATGAAATGGGCTATCAAAGATTGACCTTTCCTTGCTACGGTCTAGACTACTGGTCTTCGTCTTATAATATTAATAGTCTAGTCCATGTCCATACGCTGTTTGATTTGTCGAAATTTCGAAACCCCCCCCCCCCCTTCTCTCTCTCTCTCTTTCTCATGCAATTACAAAAAAATGATACGGCCGAGCTGATTTGCAAGCCCGGTCTTATTTGCTTACATGGTAGCTACGCGCCTGGACACTCCTCTCATAGAAGCCAATAGGCTACTTATTTTTTGTTTGGGTAAATGAATATTTGAAGCTATAAGTGAAGACTCGTGCACATGTTCGAACCCCTCTAATTTTAGAGTTACGATCGAGAGTCGAGGGGTCACAAAGGAATTACCTGTGTGTAAAATCTTTTTCTTTTTCTTTCATTTACTGTATAAAGTTCGTAATTCCTTTGTGACCCCCCGACTCTCGATCGTAACTATGGTAACTGTATGTGTTAACATCTCATTTCGTTACTTCAGTCAACCTGTATACTTTGGCGACATTTTAGTCACTCCATCTGTCCGTGTTTCTGTATGGGTTTTTTTTCCTCACGCAAGGAATTAACCTGGTCATTTCTTTCGACTGGTAACTTTTGATTCAATTTGTATGTGATATAATCATGTACATTAAATTCATACTTGTGACAATTTTGGTCATGATTTTTCCTCTTTGACCTTGATATTTAACATTTTCTATAAAAAAAAAACCTATAGGCGGAATACATGGGGTGCCGGTGCGACACGAATACCCCGCTGGTAGTCATCATTGAACATATTTCCAAGGGCAATAACTCCTTCAATAAAACCAGAATTACACATCAAATATCTACGTTTACATTTAGATAGGGGAGTGCTCTTTAGCATGTTAACAAAAGGTCGAGATATTTGAACTTCGCCTAGAAAGACGATTGCAAGGTTACAACACTATATATGCTACTTTTAAAATGAGAAGTTGAACTTTTAAAAGGGACACTCAGAAAATAGAAATTGTGGTATAGAAATTGCAGTGTCCATGAAGCACTCAGCAGTTCTCTGGATAATTTTGTGACCTTGACATATTTGTTTGACCTTTTTAGCTCACCTCGACGAAGTTGAGTGAGCTTATGCTGTACCCCCGCGCGTCCGCGTCCGCGTCCGTGTCCGCGTCCGTGTCCGGTTAAGAGGTTTGGGGTAGCTCAGTATCTGACAAAGTACTAATGCTACAGTAACCAAACTTGCACAAGTGATTCATCTTTGGATGCTGAGGTGAACCCATGCATCGGATGCAGCATCTGACCTACATTTTACGCTTGAGTGACTTGGTTAAGAAGTTTGGGGTAGCTCAGTATCTGACAAAGTACTAATGCTACAGTAACCAAACTTGCACAAGTGATTCATCTTTAGATGCTGAGGTGAACCCATGCATCGGATGCAGCATCTGACCTACATTTTACGCTTGAGTGATTTTGCTTTAAAAGCCAATATTGAGCAAAGTATAAGTGCTACATACACCAAACTTTCATATTGGATGTATCTTTGATCAAACTTTCATAAAATGACCTTGACCAACTTTTTCCGCTTGAGTGATTTTTGCCTTTGAAAGCCAATATTGAGCAAAGTATAAGTGCTACATATTCCAAACTTGCTTATTGGATGTATCTTTGATCAAACTTTCATAAAATGACTTTGACCTACTTTTTCCGTTTGAATGATTTTGTCTTTAAAAGCCAATATACATGTACTTAGAAATATGTTTGAATTGAATTTTGCTGCCACGAGGTGAGCTTCGTAATCTGTGATTACCTATGTTTCCTAATACCAAGGATGTTCCATTACCCTTGAATTGTAAAGAAGAATTTCTTTATACTTTGTATATTCTTTGTAACAAGATGGTTTAGGCTTTATTTGTTGCTTATAATGACCTATTGCAAGCAATACATTTGTTCCCCAAACACTCTAGTTGCATGTATTCCGAAAGACCCCGTAATCTTGAAAACAAATAGACATTTTATGTTTTTGAAAACATTTTCAAAATGTTTTCAAAATTTTAATGGATCCAAATGTCTATGATCTTTGATCCTGATCTTGAACATTATTCCTCTGTTGAGGACCTTCTACATGGAAAGTTTGAAGATCCTATGGTTTACAGTTCAGCCTATACTTGCAGCGTAAACATTTTGGTGCATGTATTACCCCCCCCCCCCCTCTTTTTCCCCACTTCTACGTCGATCAATTTCTAATTTATTCTTTAAAAGATGATAAATGTTAAACGTCTTTAAAACCATATATATTTTCAAAAGAAAATGTATTTATCATATCGAATAAGAAAATTAAAGAATGTTTCGGTCAAAACAAGAGCTTTTCTTGAATTTTAAAGTATTTCTACAAAAAAATGCTATTTTTAGCCCCAAAATGACCTTGATATCTGACCTATTGAACCCAAAATAATTGGTGCTTATCTTTGGCCAATGGGCTATCAGTGAGTGAAGTTTCATTGATATCAGTTCATAAATACAGGTAGTAGGGCACGAAAAGCAATTTTTGGGGGAAATTTTAAGAGTTATCTGCCCCTTATTAGAGAAAATGTCTATTATCTTAAAATTTAGCTCATTGACCTACCTTAATCTCTCAGTTTTTCAATAGAGCATGGTATTGGCCTTCATAATCATTAATTTATAAAAATATTTAATTACTTTTAGCAATGTATTTTTCAACATTTTTTTAATAGCTGTGAACAGCATTTCCATGCATATATGAATTGATAGATACATAGTATTAAATATCTTGAAACCTGTCTCCTTGTTGTTGATTGTAGTAAATTTCATTTTTCATATGAGCTACTATTGTACCTCTCTAACTTAAAGTTAAAATTATAGCATGTTCGTTATTTATTCCTTTTTGTTTTACTAAAAAATATATGACCATCTCAAATTTGACAATTCCCAGGTTTCATCACCTGCTACAGACCCCCACTCATTTCAAAGGCGTATTTCTCAAAAAGTAGATCATTGACAAATACTTTGCAATTTATCACTGGAAAGAACAATCATAACTTTACAAAAAGAAAATAAAATTGGAGAAATTTAATTACTCTATTCAGAGTAGCGGACATCCTTAAGACTAGGATGTATAAAAATGACAAGATATTCAGTAACTGATATACATGGCTGTTTATATGAGGTTTCCCTTCAAACACTTTCACACTTACTCCTATTCAAAGAAAATTGTAAAAAAAAAAAAAAAAAATCATGAAATTGTGCTTAAGTAATGATGTTTTATTTATTTTACCCCCGCCATATAATGGTTGGGGTATATAGTGATGCACTTGTCCGTCCGTCCTTCCGTGCGTAAGTGCGTCTGCCCCACCTATGGTTTCCAGACATTTAAAGGAAAACCGTAACAGATAATCCATTTATTTCTTGCATATAGCTTTTACACCAAGAAATACAGGCCAAGTTCGAATATGGGTGATGTCCCTCAATTATGTGCAGAGTTATGCCCCTTGAAACTTAGAATAATTCAAAATTTTGTGGTTTCCAGATGTTTAAAGGAAAACCGTAACAGATAATCAATACATTTCTTCCATATAGCTATTACACCAAGAAATAAAGGTCAAGTTTGAATATGGATCATGTCCCTCAATTTTGTGCAGAGTTGTATCCCTTGAAACTTACACAAATTCAAAATTTTGTGGTTTCTGGACATTACAAGGACAACTGTTACAGATAATAAATTCATTTCTTGAATGTAGCTATTATACCAAAAATTACAGGTTAGGTTTGAATATGGCTCAATTTCATGCAGAGTTGTGCCCCTTCAAATTTGGAAAAAAATCAATATTTCATGCTTACCTGACATTTAAATGAAAACTAACAGGGAATATATTTATTTCTTAGATATAGCTTTACATTGAGAAATACAGTTCAAATTCAAATAAAGGGTCATGTTCCTAAATTTTTTGTTGAGTTGTGCACCTTCTAACTTCTTATACATTGCTTATATGTAAAATATGCTTGTCGGATTGATCCTTAGATAAACAATAGATTTCATTATACATTGCTTATATGTAAAATATGCCGGGCGGGGTATCATTGATCCTTAGATCAACAATAGATCTCAATTGTTTTTGTGTTGTAAGTAACAGAGCAAAATCATTTCGTGTTTTAGATGAATACATTACATCTTATGGTTGCTACCATGTATTTCATTTCTTTCTTTTGTTGTTTTATTCACTTTGTAACTACTTGCTCCAGTTGTTTCTTTTCTCATGATACATACCAGCATGTGTTTAAATATAATGAAAAGGAAATTTTACACTACAGGAAGATTGTTTAAGGACTTTAGTCTGTCCTGTCCTTTTATTTGATTCCAATCACCATGATGTAAATTTCATCTTTCCAATAAAGTTTTTTTTATATATCCTTGATACTTATAAATAGACATTTCGTGTTTCACCTAGGGAACTTGTGTACATCACATTATTAAGGATATAATGTAATGAATAACCACAATGTCATGCACTTTATTTTTACAGAGTGAAATATTTCTGTCCCTGTACAAGCAGTTTCAGGAACTTGGATTTACAGGAGATCGAATTAAAGATGCCCTCATAAACAATGATTTAGACAGTGAGAAAGCCCTGGATCAGTTGACGTCATAGGGGGATGAAATGTGACACAGATTTTCTTCAGTATTTCTCTCTCTTAAAGCATGAATTACATGTATACTCATATTCCATGTAAACAGGTTTCATTTCCATTTGTAAATGCTGCTTGCTTGAAAACTTGTATATCTTCATAGCAAGACCAGAAAAGTGAAAAAAATTAAGTGAAAGTGATATGGTAAATCCTCAATGAAATTTCAACATTGTGTATGGTGTCACTATGTAAAAGAGAGGTTGATGTGTCTACATGTATGTGTGTTATCATAGACAACATTCAATTTTTGCTATAGAATCGCTGACAAAATTTTGATGAAAGATACACTCTGGCACGGATTTCCTGCTTCAACACTTGAAATGCTTATCAACATCAATTTTTGCTTGTTATGCATGAATTAAGATATAAGATTCGCTTTTCATCAATATTCTAACTAGACTGTCACTTGTTTATTGTGTGACCTTGACCTTTAATGTGTGACCTCGACCTTAAAGTAAATTTGACCCACAATAGGCATTGAGTTGGATCATGTTTGCTCATCCTTGCAAGTTTGATTGAAGTATAGTGAATATTTAGTAAATCATCGTAATTTATGTGACAGTATAAGTATCAGACAGATGGACAGACAGGTATTAGAAAGATTGATCACTATATGTCATCCTTATGTTGCAGGCAACATAAAAAGCACATACATATTTTTCCCTCAGATGAACAGCGCATGCCCACATAGCCCTTTTCACCCTTATAGATCAGGTCTTAAAGTTCTTTGGTCCTATAGGCTTTTTCCTCAGAATTACAGTGCAATATTTATGTTTCATTTACATCGTATGTTATTTCTTCATGGACCAGCTGTGTGAATATTCTCCTTCTCTAGTCCATACAACTTGCGTATAACACTTTATACTTTTCTGTGCATTGTTTCATTTTCATACCACTAAGAATATCCAGGTATGTTATTTTAAATTTAACCCTGATACTCCATACTTCTGTGATTCACAATCCTCTCAAAGTAAATACTAAGTTAAGATTTCCTATGAGATACAGCAATACTTTGTATTAATATGCGATCCAGACAAGTTTCATAGACATTTGCTCTTAATAAAGTGCAAATACTTGAAAAGCCATCTTAACTACTACAGTAGAGTGAGCAATCTGTCCTTAAATTTGGCCCTAGAGAACATCCTTGATTTTTAAGGTGAAGGTCATCTAGAAAAATGCATTACAGTGTAATTTGATTTACATCAGACCTTTTACATGTATTTTGTAAAAATTGGAGAAACCTTTTTAATTGTCATTAAAATGTCAAACTTCGGAAAATTATATAAGCACAATACTGTAGAACAGATTTGTCATTGCTTTTGTCACCCATTCCTTACATTTACATATCATGGGTGTAGTGAGTTATGTTGATTGGTTTGGTGAAGCTACTTGCCTACTCATCTACATTGTCTGCTGATGAACTTTTGTCTGTATTGTCAAGTGTGAGCACCTTAAATCGGAAAGTAAGACCTACATACAGTATATACTGCATAGATTTAAATTGTAAATTATTTAGGTAGAAAGTATACTATAGACCTGTAGTCCTGTCCATTTTATTCCTCCTTTACTGGTGGTATGATTATGGGTGTGTGGGAATAGGCAATTTAGTATAGAGAGATTTGTACATTTATACGCTGAATCAACTGCTCATGTTTTTATTTACGCAAAACATTAATCAAATTCTTTTAATTAAAGTATAATATTTTTAGTAAGAACATACTAGAATTTTCGTACTGCAACTTTTAAAATACTTGTAAAGAAATGTTATTTTCTAAGTTGTCTGCACTATAGACAATCCTTTCTTTGAACAATTTTCCTGGTTCATAGTTGGGGAATAATTACTATTACCGTTCTGACAGGGCTTTAATCTGTTTGTAGAATTACATGTAGATGATTTGATGTAAAATTATTGGCTGATGTGAATCCATTGTAAAATACTGTAAGTAATTTACCTTGGGACTTTGGAACTAGAAGATCTACATGTATGTTCCTTGGAACAAGTGGATAGCCATATTTTCTCCATCTTTGGGATTTGAGTAAGAACATACTAGAACTTTTATGAAATTATTATAAGCAATTGCCAATAGTTTGCAATGATTTGAAGATTGATAGAAGTGTAAGTTTTGAAAGAAGGACTGGTAAAGGAATGACATCATTTACAGTAATCTTAATATGATTAGTGAGGGATATTAACTATAGGAAGGAGAACAAAATAAAGCATTTACATGTAGTACTTAAATACATTGTACTTTCATGGTGGATGTTGTAGGGGTTTGTTAATACACATATACTACACTTTTTCCGTAGTAAGTCGTCTATTTGATGTATAACTGTTGATATAGTATTATTTTGTGATTTTTGTACACGTTACAATTTTACGAGGTATGATGAGTCATGTTTACCTATCCCAGAGATCCTTATCCTGTATGGTTATACATGTATGTGACCCATTGTTTTATTTTGTTCTTGCCTGTGACATGTGAAATGCATTCGGACATTTAAGTGTACGCTATTTTCAATCAGTATGACATATAAACTTACAGATAATTTATTCTGTTGAATGTTATATTCTTTGAGTCAAACCAAATAAATATTATGAATGTTATGATCTTGTTCTATATCCTTCAACAGTGGCTGTAACACAAATGAATAGTGAAAATGGTCTGTATGTTTTAAATACATGCATGTAAAGAAGTACCGGTAATATTTGGATAGATCCTGTCAAAGAAAATAAACAATTTTGATGTAAATTAACCTATAGAAGACATGATTCTGCTGACGAACAAAATGAATCAGAAGGGAGAAAGAAAATGATGATTACAGAAGACAGAGAACCTACAGATGTGTATTCTAGAGGCCTAAAGTCAACATCTCTTGTGATCTGAGAAGTAGAATTCTATTTCATAACAAAAAAAGGCGGTAAGGTTGGATTGCAAAGTATTTGCATTAGATGAGGTATACATTTTTGTGCAGACAGTCAGGTCAAAAGTCATTTATACTATTGTGAAATGAAAAAAGCTATGGTCATGAGGATTCTACATGTGAAATATCAAAGCCCTACCCCTTTTAGTTCAAAAGTAGGTCAAAAGTCAAGGTCACTTGGTCAAAAGTCATGATATCAAATGAAAGATTTGGTCATGAGGAATCTATGAAATATCAAAACCCTAACTCTTATAGTTTAAAAGTAGGTCATTTGGTCAAAAGTGATATCAAATAAAAGGTCTGATCATGAGGATTCTACATTTATATTATCAAAAACCCAACCTCTTATAGTTAAAAAGTAGGTCAAAGGTCAATGTGAAGGTCACTTGGTCAAAAGTCATGATATCAAGTGAATGTTCTGCAGCCTGTTTAACAAAAATTCCTACGAATAACTTGAGGATTTTTCGTAACTTTTGATGGTTTAGTTCTACTTTCTAGCTAGATTTAGTGAAGTTTGTTTTCTGAATTTATATTTAGTATTGAGAAATGATTTAAGAAAACATAATACAATTTAAATAAAGAAAATTAACAACTTTTTACTCCATTTTGAAAGTTACAAAAATTCTTTAATTTTTTCGTAAGAACTTTTGTGAAATTGGGCACAGGTCATGAGGAATCTATATGAGAAATATCAAAACCTTACCTCTTATAGTTCAAAAAGTAGGTCAAAGATCAAGGTCACTTGGTCGAAAGTCATGATATCAAATGAAAGTTCTGGTCAATCTATATGTGAAATTTCAAAATCCTACCTCTTATAGTTCAAAGATCGATGCCAAGGTCACTAGGTCAAAAGTCATCAAATGAAAGGTCTGGTCATGAGGATTCTGCATATGAAATATCAAAGCCATAGCCTCTATAGTTCATGAGAAAGCCCAGGTTTATTATTTTCAAAAGTAGGTCAAACTCCAAAGACAAGGTCAAAAATTTTGGTATCCATGAAGAGGTCTTGTCACAAGGAATAGACAAGTGAAATATGAATGCCCTATCACTTACCATTCAAAAGTTATGGCCAAGGTTAAAGTTTTTCAAAAGTAGGTCAAACTCCAAGGTCAAGGTCACTAGGTCAAATTTTGCTGCTTTGTTTGATTTGTCTCATCATGGTCTATCACCATGTCAATTTTCCAGTTGCTAATCCAAGCAGTTTTCTCTCAACAGACTTAAACGCAACACTTAAACCAAAATGTTGACGCACTGACGGACGGACTGACAGACTTTGCCATTTCATAGACCGGATTTTGCTTTGCATTCCCGCCAAAAATGAAGTCTACTGTATAAAGAGACTGTCCTATGTAACCTTGATTTTAAATTCCCTTGAAGGGTCTTTTATGAGCAGAAATCTCACAACGCTACAAACAGAAAATATTGAAGATTCCCATTCATATCCAAAGGTCCAAATAGTGAACTTTTTTTAACTACATGTACATTTGTACATGTACGAGTATTAAACAGAATTTTGCAGGAATGAAATACTTGAAGTGTTCCATCAGAACTAATCAGTTCATCAACAAATATGGCAAATACATGTACTGCATCTCTAATCATAGAATAGAATTTGATAAGAAACTCATAAGAGCTAAGCATAAGTTTGAAGTTTCAGACAAATTGGACACGTAAGTAAGTATCCAAATCATTGATGAGGGAACATTATAATATAGCCTCTACTATAACTTGCATCTACAACAATCAGCTTGCCAGTTTGGTTCATTCTGTGCATGCATGTTACTTGGCCAAAGTTATATTGGAGTGTCTCATATGCTCATAGATGACCAGTGTAGTATACTTGACAATGAGTCAATTTTTATCATACAGTTTGTTTGATGAATGTACATGTATATTAATAAAGGAAAACAATTACACAAACATTTCAGCAGCTTTTAATCAAACAAGTCCAACGACATGATGGTTTTTTTAAGCCAGAAAATAAATCTGCCTTTAGATCTTTCTTTTTTTTCAAATACATGTAAATATTGTCAAGCGTCACTTATTTCCAAAACTTGGAGTTTCCATTTGATCTCCTTCTTCAAAACTGGAGGATTCTTTATTATGGGATCTAAAAGAGAATAACACAAGATTAAACTGACTTATAAACACATCCTTGTAACAATGTAACATTGAAGTAAGACGGACTGGACAAAAAAATTTGCAGAATGTAAAATTTAAATGTAATAAAAAGACAACTACTTATCTAAGAAGTAATCCTTGATAAAGAATAGTACCTAATTTTTCTTGTGTTGCTAACTTCTGACCACCTTGTACTGCCTGTGCTATGGTATTGGCTGTTACTCCAGGTCCAAAAGTCTGAAAAATGTAATCCAACAAGATTATTACTTACATTGAAAAACATGAAGTTGGTTAATGGATGAAATTTCAATTTGCTTCAAGAAAGATTAGGGCCCATAACATTTTAAAATTCTTGTACACCTTGCTATATCAAATTGTGTAAATTTGAGTTTATATCAATATATTGGGGTGCATGGAATCTTTATCTTAAATGTATTATAAGAAGTAAATGTAATTTCTAAAAAGTAAATTAAGCAAACCAACAAAGTTTGAATAAAAGTCTATCCTATATACCATTGGTTGTGATACACTGTCTCCTTCATCAGTCCATATTTCTGGTATTGACTTCTCTATCTGAGACAGGAATCTCTCAAACAACCTTTGTAATGACCTAGCCTCCTTCCTGTAGTGAAACTGAACCAGAGCTTGTAACAGTGATGATATCTCACCTGAAATCCATAAAACAGAATGAGCATGAAAAAGTTAGTTGTTACAAGTATTGAAAGATAAACATGTACATGAAATTTATATGCAGGTCAACAATCAATGCCAAATCTGAAAATTGGCCTTGGTACTGATTGAAATAACTATTAAAAGTTGTGTCAAAGACTGAGAATGGTACAAAGGAAACTGTCTAGTGTCAGGAAACACATAATACAAATATTAAGACCTTACACTGATGCATAAAATGTAAATCCACGATGTCAAAGTGCTTTGCAGACTGGACAAAAAATAAGCAAAGATCTCAAAAGAACATTTACAAAAGCATACAGCATATTTACAAAGTAATTCTGAATAAGATGAGATGTATGTATGATATCTCACCTCTCATATTTTCAGCATTCGTTATTGTTTTAGACATTGCTGCTATCAAAGCAAAGTCCTCATACTTGCTGCCTTCTTTCAACTTCCATTTCTTATGTTCTGCTTTCCGACGATTCTTTGAGGAACGTCTGTTGAAATTAAAGAAATTCCTAAGGATCTTTGAATGACAAAATTAAAGGTTTTATACACAGCCAATTGTGCCTCATATGAAATTCATGTGAAATTTACATGAACTTTACATGAAAGTTCACATGAAATTTATGTGAAACGAGCACGAACATGAAATTTACATGAATATTTTCACATGAAATTCATGTGAAGATTTTTACATGGATGTTATGTAAATTCAGTTTCCTGTGAAGGTCACTTAGAAAAATTCATGTGAAATTCATGTGAAGGAAATTTATGTGAAATTCATGTGAAATATTTTTCACATAAATCTTATGTGAAATGTACATGAATTTTACATGGACTTTTATGTGAAATTTACATGATGCTCATTTCATTTGAATTTCATGTGAGGCACAATTGGCTGCGTATATAATTCAGCCACCAGAATTTAAGTAACAGATACAGATACATGAACATGTATATTACTCTAATCTTTAGCATATGTATGGACATTTTGAAATCATTTACCCTGTAGATTTGGAGAATACAGAAGACTGGCGAGTGTTTGAAGAGTACTGTGACGACTGAACACTCTCTCCATCAGCTGAGCTGGTGTCTGAGAACAAATCAGCATCTGCTTCATTACGGTATCCCCCTGACTCTGATGAATAATAAAGTTCAAACATTTTCAAATATAGAAATATCTTAAAATGACAGAGTGGTTACAATGAGAGAGTTTTTGATTGAAATCTTGCAAGGTACATTGTATTTCTCCAAATTGACTATCAGAGTTCAAAGTTAACTTCTTGAAGCTCAAAATATTATTCTTGCTCTAATATGAACATTGTGTAAAATGCTACATAATTACAAAGTTTGTAAATTGATTGGAACTTTAAATTTATGATGTTAAGAATGTTAATTACATTAATCTCTTTTATAAATAAGAAATGGATTATTCTGGTTTTTAGACATACAGAGTTACTTCCAGCTTGGGATGGTACCTATATACATGTGTATGACGAAATGAAATTCCTACAAAACTGTCATATCTGAAGCATGTTTTCCTGCAATACATGTATTATGCTGGTTTCCATGGAATTTGATAATGTACCAATAAATGTCAGATACCGTACCAAAAGGGCAGTTAATGTGTATATCAAACAGACAAAATTGTTTCTCCAATAATTTAGCATTTATTTGACATAATGCACATACATGTACATGTATTACCTATCCTTGCTTTCATACAAATCTTTTTACAGTCGGGCGTAAATACATGTACATGAAGCTTCAATATTTCGCCGGTTTAACATGTTGTTCCTATTTGGTTATTTTTGTGTGTGAAAGGGCTTCAACTCCTCCCCAACAGTCTATGGGGAGGAATTGAAGCCCTCTCACACACAAAAATAACTGAATAGGAACAATGTGTGAGACGAGCGAAATATTGAAGCTAAAATACATGTACATGTAGTTCAGTAACAAAGCTACACGTTTACCCTCAAACTCTAGTTTTGCCTTTTCAGCCTCCACTCGGACCACTGTCAGTCTTCTCTTATGTTTTGTGAACTCCTCCTCCATGGATTGAAGTGTCTCCATATGTTGGTCATAACTGTCAACAAGTGCTGACTTCAAGTTGGTCTCAATAAAATCTGTTCTCTGGTACTTGTACATCTTTAAATAGAAGAAAACTTTAGCTTATTGAATGCATTTCAAAATCACTAAGAGAAAAAAGATTACTTCCCTCTCCATATGTCATGCTCCTCTCGCAGTGTAAGGAGTCAATCAAGAAATTTTAGCCTTTCCTCCTTACAATACTACATGTATTTTACAAAATCAACAGATAAAGTACTAATCACTAAAAGCTGTCAATTACTTTAGAAAAGATAAAAAGCATCTTTTACATACAAAACTCAGATCTTCATTCCACTGTCCTCCATCAATCAGACACACGATAGCCTCCTGTACTTACCAGCCTCAGTGCCTCATTCCACTGTCCTCCATCAATCAGACACACTATAGGTTCCTGTACTTACCAGCCTCAGTGCCTCATTCCACTGTCCTCCATCAATCAGACACACAATAGCCTCCTGTACTTACCAGCCTCAGTGCCTCATTCCACTGTCCTCCATATAGCCTCCTGTACTTCCCAGCCTAAGAGTTTCATTCCACTGTCCTCCATCAATCAGACACACGATAGCCTCCTGTACTTACCAGCCTAAGAGTTTCATTCCACTGTCCTCCATCAATCAGACACACGATAGCCTCCTGTACTTACCAGCCTCAGTGCCTTAGGTTGCACTCCATAGTATTGGTCATTGAAAATTGAGCGTTTTGAATGAAAGGCATGCAATAGTTGACGTTATATTAATAATTTTATATTGCTCATACAATATAAAGCTACATATCAATAAAAAGTACTCTTATTACTGATTACTTCTATTATTCTTGATTTCATCTGAACAAATCCTGTCAGTCAGACATGCTGCTCAAAGTTATAGCAGTACATTAGAAGATGACATGGAAATGGGGCATGACCCCTCAAAGTGACTCAAATTTGACATCCTTCTCAAATGATTTTCTTAATAAACTGTATGTCTATTTGTTGTGTATTTCTTATTCTATAATATGTGCAATTTATTTGAATTTTCACCTGATGCAATTCGAGAAATATGACGTCAAAGTTTTCTTACCTAAATACAGCATTCATTTCTTTGCCCAAGGCTAGTCACATGACCTCTTACTTTCACATCCGGTCATACTATACATATGAGGTATATAATGGAAACAATGTGCTTTTCTCAAGACAACAAGCTAGTTCTTTCTTCCAAATATCAAAAATCATAGTTATTTCAATAATAAAGCTCACATAATGAAGCTGGACCCCATCTGTCCCCTATTTAAAAAATCATCCCTAGCCAAATTCCAAATGCGACACTGCGGATACTATGTAGTGTAACCTATAGGAGTACATTTTTCTTTATGCGAGAAATTTTTTTGTCGATATGTGTTTTTAAGGTCTTTCGCATCTTGCGATACCAGATATTTTGTGTTACGCACTATACTTTTGTCGCGACACACTGTCAAAGGTCCCATGATACCATCAGGCCTTAACCCCAATGTTACATTACATGGCCATAATAGGAAATACATATATGATCAATAGGAGCTATTTATGATGCTTAAGTACTATAATGGTACATTAAAAGATAGAAAAAAGGCAAAATGACATTCTTAAAAGAATGTTGCAATGGCAACGACAAACTTTTTTGTCGTAACGACATATTTTTGTCGCGTCGAAGCTAATTATATACCATAACGCTTTACCGCAAACAACAGAAATGCCTATGTAAGCTATAATATTTTGAATAGATTTTGGTTGCTATGGTAACCACATTGTGGTAAATTTAAGTCATTTGAGATACTTTAACATTTTCAGAATATTTTGATACCTCTCATCATAATGTAAACCTCTTATCTATATGGCAAAGGTGCATCACATCCACAATGGTGTCACAGACTTAACAGCATTTTTCCTGCACAAATGAGCTAATACTGGAGCAACATCAATTTTCATGACAATCAAAAAAATTTATTTTTGAATTAAACATGTCTATATTTGATTTTTAAGAAACAACAGAGTCAATACCTTTTTATGATATAAATGGTAACCATAGCAACCAAATATGAAAATTTGAATTGAGGAGCATATGTGCGTATAAGGTTGCACTCCATAGTATTGGTCATTGAAAATTGAGCGTTTTGAATGAAAGGCATGCAATAGTTGACGTTATATTAATAATTTTATATTGCTCATACAATATAAAGCTACATATCAATAAAAAGTACTCTTATTACTGATTACTTCTATTATTCTTGATTTCATCTGAACAAATCCTGTCAGTCAGACATGCTGCTCAAAGTTATAGCAGTACATTAGAAGATGACATGGAAATGGGGCATGACCCCTCAAAGTGACTCAAATTTGACATCCTTCTCAAATGATTTTCTTAATAAACTGTATGTCTATTTGTTGTGTATTTCTTATTCTATAATATGTGCAATTTATTTGAATTTTCACCTGATGCAATTCGAGAAATATGACGTCAAAGTTTTCTTACCTAAATACAGCATTCATTTCTTTGCCCAAGGCTAGTCACATGACCTCTTACTTTCACATCCGGTCATACTATACATATGAGGTATACAATGGAAACAATGTGCTTTTCTCAAGACAACAAGCTAGTTCTTTCTTCCAAATATCAAAAATCATAGTTATTTCAATAATAAAGCTCACATAATGAAGCTGGACCCCATCTGTCCCCTATTTAAAAAATCATCCCTAGCCAAATTCCAAATGCGACACTGCGGATACTATGTAGTGTAACCTTATTCCACTGTCCTCCATCAATCAGACACACAATAGCCTCCTGTACTTACTAGCCTCAGTGCCTCATTCCACTGTCCTCCATCAATCAGACACACAACAGCTTCCTCTGTATCATTAGCATACTGCTCTAGGACAACAGACGCCTCACAGAATCTCTTGTTGTCTCTTAACTGACCTACAAAATGTAGTGAAATGGACGATGTACTGTACATGTGAAGCATACATTGAACAAAATATACATAATTATACAGAGAGTGAAGACTAAAAGAATCCTCTACCAGGTCTGGTCACTGATAAGGAAATCCAATCTGAGTCCACAACTTGCTTGTATCAAAACGATGGTCACAGACGCTCTGGTTTGATTTCCTTGTCAATGACCACATCTGGTTATAAATTTGGGTTATACAAGGGTTGGATTTTCTTGTTATACATACAGTATTCTTCATTTCCTTATCTTAAAATCCTTCAGTTCTGGACAGATTAAGCATTTTGTCTTTGCTATACATACATGTATTCTTCATTTAAAAGCAGCCATATACAGCCCCATACCTGCCAATTTTCTGGACAAATTAGCCATATTGTCTTTGCCATACTTGAGTCTGGCAGCCATACAGAGTACTTGTTGCCAGTTTCCACTGGCCAGGAATGAATCAATAGCTAATTCCCACTTCTCAGCTCCTATATACATAATGCCAGCCTCCTCATGCTTCCTCCTCTCAGTCAGATAGTCTCCATAATGCTTAGCGACTTCCTATTAAACATGGATGTAGATTCATATCACAACATGCATAAAATACTTTTAAAAATAATGTGATGTCAAAGTGAATGAATTTCTTTTTACTTATCCAGTCTTTCATTTTGATTTGTTTTACTACCTGTATGATAATATTACACCTGTTATTTAAAACTGACCTTGTACTGTGATGAGGATGGAGAAAACAGATCAAGAGCATCTGTGTAAAGCTTATGATCAACAACAAGAGTCAGGCATTCCTGGAAATGTTCACCACCTTAAAGAACAAAGTTAAAGTGAAAATTAAAAGTAAAATAAAATCAAGTAGGAATAAAATTCCAAATTACTTGTATTACAAATTTAATTATTTCTTTATTTAAGAGACTTTATAACTTTCATCAAAGTGGGTATGGTGATAATGTATTTCAGTGATGCTACAATCATGAGACACAAAATCTTTGGTGCACATTAAATAATTGGAGACTCTGCCTTCCTGAAGTATCAGTGTTCCTTTGCCTGACTTTTAAGTGTTCTTTTTAACTCATGCTTTCCCTTTTCAAAATGTTAAGGCAAGTGCATGTAACTTTCAAAGACATGTATTCTGTACGTGTACTTACTTTAGCGCAACCAAATTTAGCACAAAACGGGCAAATTTGGGCAAACTGACATATAGCGTAATCATGAATAAGCGCATGAGTTATTTTCAACATCAATCTATAAAAGTTAATTAATCAAGCATAGTCTAAAATTAGCGCATGGGAGAATAATTTACATAAGCTTAAAGCTTTTTTTCTTATCCCTAAATTGTTTGTTCAATCAAATGTACATAAATGCTGATTTTCAAATAAATATGTTTAAACAAAATTAGCGCAGTCTTTATAGCGCTAACTCTGCTAAAATATGAATCCCGCTAAAATAAGTACACGTAAAGTCGTTATTTTCTGAGTAAGTTGAAGCAATTTTGGATTACTCACATTGACTTATACTTTCCAAGGCCTTCTTATACCTCTTTAGATGTTTATCTATTGTATACTTTTGATAAGGTCCCTCAAGACGACGTAGGTGATTCAGGAATGGAATATACTCTTTTGGATCCTAGAAAAAAGAAGTACAATGTATATTATTTGGTGTCACTATAGCAAGTCAACTAACAAATTCATGCTCTTTTCTTGATTAAAAGAGCGGATGTCATAATTTACATATAATTGATAAGATGTTTTCTACCTTTTGAGATTTTTCTGCGACCATGAGAACCAAATCAAAATCATACGTCCCGAGGGCTACATCAAACATTTCATTGACATCCACAAGGAAGAGTAAGTACTTCAGAGCTTCTTGTGGACTTATAATATGATCACTGCTGGGATTATCTGAAATATTCAACATCCAAACTGTCTATCATTTTAAAACTACATGTAATATAATACATCAACATATAAAATAAGCTACTCATGACAAATGATCTAGTACCTTTTCTTAACCATAATGGTGTGCATAGATTCAAATTAAAAGCAAGGTCTGAATTTACTATCATTTATTCTTAATATACAATGTATGATGAAAAGTATTACGTAGGAATATAAGTATAGAGCATATTAATTTTGGGGATGTAAACAAAATGTACAGCATACCTCTGAGTGAACGGACAAGGAGGAGAGCAGCTTCAAGTTCTGGTGTAGATTTCTTCACATACGTTGTTAATATTGATAAAATAAATCTGAAAGCAGAATGTCATTAAATCTGTTAACTTATCCTATAGGTGTCATTATATAAGAAATAAAAGAAATCTCATTTTATTACTATATACATACATGTATGTACATGTATATGATTGTATATATACATGTACAATGTACATGTATATATAGAAAGATTCAGAAATGATTCATACTTTATTTCCCAAAACGTTTTCGCCATTCGGGCTCTTCAGTGGAAATGTTATGATTATAACTGCATTATAATATATAATATTATAATAATAATATAATATTATAATAAAATAATATAATATCATAATAATAATATAATATATATATTATTACGCCTAAATAAATTCTGTGCAATTTCTTCGTCGACGGCGTTTTAAATACCTCTCGTTACAGATAGATTATTGTGTCTGTTGCGGTTTGTGAATGTTGTTCATCTAACGTGTCGTTAGACTCGTTACAGGTAGATTTTTGTAAATAAATTCTGTGCAATTTCTTCGTAGATGGCAGGGATTCCATTTACCTGGACAGTGTGTGCGGTGAAGCAAAACATAACGGTCCTCATTTATAGAGACTTGCAGTTCAGATATATAAAAATTCATAATTAAACAGAAGAAAGAAAGTAAACTGCAATTTTAGAAATCACGTATATTTAAGTAAATTTATTTACAATGTTTATGAGGAACAAGCAGTTCCAAGATCATTTGACAGAAAATTATTCTTATAATATAATATGCTCTCTCTCTCTCTCTCTCTCGCGAAAATTAAAAAAATAAGTTATACAAAATGCTATGTTTTTAGTTTTGTTTAAACAAAAGTCAGTTGAGATTTTATCGTGTCAATAATGATAATGTATAGTATAAAGGTACTTTCATTAAAAGTAACTATCGTACTAGATATTGTAAAGTAGCCTTTGCAATCTTCAGACGTTATGAATGAAACAACCAGATACTAGTAAAATCGAATTATCACGACAATGAGTATTAATAGCTATTCTCTGTAAGCATTTGCACTTTTATGAAGGACGCATGGTACGGCATGTCTCAGATTTTGATAAATTTGTACATAAGGATGAGTCTGACCCAAAAGTAAAAATTTGTTAAAAATGTTCTTAATATCACATCCAGTTGCCATGGAAACGGACTTTGAATATTGAAAAAATTGCATTTTGGGACATTTTTGAAGTCACATATATCATTTATGCAGCATAATCTAAAACAAACACTGATGAATTACCAGTACCCTATCATTGCTCTTTCAAATGAAGTAATAATAAATGTTGGGTGTATGGTCTTATCTATATGTTTCCATAGCAACAACACAGGTACCCTATTAAAAAAGTGTTTTTGGCATTTTTTCAAAATTCAATGATAAATTACTTACATTTTTTAGTTGTTCATGCAAATAAAACATAAGCATTCACATTAAGACAAATTTCTGTTCGTTGCTATGGCAACATGACCTCAAATCGCAAAAATGAAAGCAATTTTGGACAATAGTTAGAGTCCTTTTTTTACTAAATCATTGAATTTTAATTCAAAGTGTTGAAAATTGATGAATGTATTCAAGTAGATCTTTCATTACATGAATTTTTTTTCAAATATTCAATAAATATCACGTTGCTATGGGAACGATTGTGTAAAATAGGCCCACTTTGAGTCCTTGGATACGGGCATCAAAAACCAAGTAATCTGAATTTTTTAAAATCTAAAATAAAGTTTAGACTTTGCTTTATCGTATATGTAAAAAAGGTTATGTAAGCCTGTTTTGTTTTTTGAGGAAAAGGCTTCGAAAAACAACAAAAAATGCTTATTTTTATAATGTATGGCCAAATTACTTTAGCAACCATTAATTATTTGAAACTTTTTTATTGTATTTTGATAGAAGCTTACTTGATCTTTATTGTTATTGAATTTGAACTTCCTGAGATTAATAATTACTGTTTTATAAAGATAATAAAAATTGGTTGCCATGGTAACATATGTTCCCCATAACTTTTTCACGTTTTTTGAAAGAGCTCTTTGTGTTGGATATTTTCCAACAATTTTTATCTGTCCATCATGATGCAAAATTTTTTTTAATGACTCTGAAGTTGCAAAATAAGTAATATTATAGACCATAGTTACCGTTGCCAAGGTAACTTATGTACATAGCAATAAGTGGGGTTATCTTGAATCTGCTCATTTTATAAAATAAATTCTATTGTTTAAACTAAACTAATTCCCTATCGTTTCTCATTCTTTCCTCCTTAAAGGTGTACAATTTTCTAGATCCACTCCTGATACATATCATGTTAGGTCTACTAACATCTGTACAGATTTTATGACATTGACCATGTTTACAGTAATAAGGATCTGTATCGTGTACCTCGCCATTGTACTCCTAATCCTATAATTATAGCTTGTGACAGACCCCATCCGCAATGACAATGTTTATATTGGTTCTTATCAATCTTATAGAACAATTATACCCCGACACATACTAAACAGTCAATTTTAACCATTATGTGCAACATGTCGGACGTCGTTAGTCCATTGTACTTCTCCTGGACGTGAAACTCGCGTTTCTGAGGAATGCAATATATGTGACTTACGGAATTACGGTTACCATGGATTCTGTGAAAAATTAAGAAGTGAAATATCTGCATTAAATAACATGTCCACTGAGACAATGAATCTTAACGATCAAGGCGACTGGGTAGATGCAAATGAAAAGTCCTTCTCAAAAATTTTATCGGCTGCAAGACATGATTCAAAATTTGGACCAAATCCACGGCATGTGAAAGTCTTTGGGAGGTCGCCATTCCTTGCCAAATAGTTATTCTTTGAACATAGTGGTGAAACCAGATAAAGAAGATCCTGACGACAGTCTCAAGGTGGCACGAAAATTACTGTTTTCGAAATCACATCTAAGTCCTTTAGAACTTGACATTAAAAAAGAGGAAATGAAATATAATGAACTATGGGCAAAAGTAAATTTATTGGAGGACCTTCATTGTCTAAATGTTACTGAAAATAAAACGGTTCCGTTATGCGGGAATTGTCATCTAAGGGTTTCGAAATCCCACAACAAACGAAAATGTAAGGCGCGATCATTTGATCATGTACGTATATGTGGCAGTCTTTCTTCCCATGAAAGTGCGATGACAGTCATGGCTTGAAATTCATAGAAATTCCAAAGGAGCCATACAGGCTCCTTGTTCTGGAATTCAAGGAGCCCGTACCAGAATTCAAGGAGCCCGTAAATATTAAAGTTTCTTTTCTATTAATTACTTAAGATAATTGATGAAAGCCAATTATTTATTGTGAAAGACCATCTTTGACAGCAGTTTAAACACAAAGTTGAAGTAAACACATGTTACTATAGAATATAGAGACTACAAAAACTTTGATGAAGCTAAATTTTTACAAGACTTGACCGATATTAACTTTAACGAACTTAAAAATTTTACTGAACCTAACTTAGCCCTTGATCAATTTTACAAACTTTTCGTTTCAGTCCTAGATAAACATGCCAAAATAAAATCAAAACGTGTTAAATGCAAAAACACTCCCAAATGGATTACTACTGAAATCAACGATGCACGACACAAAAGAGACTTTTTTCATAAAAAAGGCGAAATGGACAATTTCAGGAAATGGCGAAATAAAGTAACAGAACTTATTCGAAATGCTAAAAGAGATTATTACAAGGAATCAATAGAGGAAAACACTCGTACTTCTGACATTTGGAAACATTTAAAAGAATTCACTTCACGCAAAAATGAAACAAGCATTAATTTTATGACCCATAACGGTATTTCATCAGAAGACCCAAATGAAATTGCTAACATGTACAATGATTTCATAACTAATATTTCAAAAACACTCATTGATGAAAATCAAAGAGAAACATTGGAAACTGCGCATATCGTAAACTTTGTACGCTCGAAAAACTCCATGAATATAAAATACTCATTTAATCACATTTCAGAGGAAGAAGTACTCGATCTCCTTACTAAGCTAAATATTAAAAAATAGCAATCCAAGGAATGCTTGTGTCGCCTGCGAAGCGGTTTGATTATTATTCTAGAAAGTGGATAAAAATTCTTGAAAAGTAGGTCTAGGTCAAATATCTAGATCAAGGTCAAAAGGTCAAATTTTATGGTCTGTGTAGAAAGGTCTTGTCACAAGGAATACACATGTGAAATACCAAAGCCCTATTACTTACCAATCAAAAGATATATCCATTCTTAATTTTTTTGAAAAGTAGGTCAAATATGTAGGTCAAGGTCAAAAGGTAAAAAAAATAATGGTATGTGTAGAATGGCATTGTTACATGGAAAATACATGTGAAATATCAAAGCCCTATCACCTACCAATCAAAAGATATAGCCAATATTACTTTTCTTGAAAAGTAGGTCAAATATCTAGATCAAGGTCAAAAGGTCAACTTTAATGGTCTGTGTAGGAAGGTCTTATCACAAGGAATACAGATGTGAAATATCAAAGCCCTATCACTTACTAATCAAAAGATATAGCGAATCTTATCTTTTTTTCAAAAGTAGGTCAAATATCTAGGTCAAGGTCACAAGGTCAAAAATTATGGTATGTGAAGAAAGGTCTTGCCAAAAGGATTGCACATGTGAAATATCAAAGTCCTAACACTTACCAATAAAAAGATATATCCATTCTTAATTTATTTTAAAGTAGGTCAAATATGTAGGTCAAGGTCACTAGGTCAAAAATTATTGTATGTGTAGGAAGGTCTTATCACAAGGAATACTAGATGTGAAATATCAAAGCCCTATCACTTACCAATCAGAAGATATAGTGAATCTTATCTTTTTTCAAAAGTAGGTCAAATATCTAGGTCAAGGTCAAAAGGTCAAAAATTATGGTATGTGTAGAAAGGTCTTGCCACAAGAATTACACATGTGAAATATCAAAACCCTATCACCTACCAATCAAAAGATATATCCATTCTTAATTTTTTTGAAAAGTAGGTCCAATATGTAGGTCAAGGTCACTAGGTCAAAAATTATGGTATGTGTGGGAAGGTCTTGTCACAAGGAATACACATGTGAAATATCAAAGCCCTATCACTTACCAATCAAAATTTATGGGCTGTGACACCCAAAGTGTGACAGACAGACAGACGGACGGACAGACGGACAGACGGACAACGGACAAAGTGATCCCTAAGTGTCGCTATGCTTCGCAGGCGACACAAAAATCTGCCGGAATAGACAATATCGGTCCCAAAATACTGAAGATTGCGGCACCAATCATATTTAAACCAATCAGTCATATCATAAACTTGAGCATTGCAACTTGTACGTTTCCTGACAAAATGAAAGAGGCCAAAATAACACCAATTTACAAAAAAGGTGACAAATCTACACCCGGTAATTATCGGCCAATTTCTATTTTACCTACTCTGTCTAAAATATTTGAGAAACATTTGGCATCACAAATACGGAATTATCTAAATGATTTTGATCTTCTAGTAAAGGAGCAATCAGGTTTTCGTGAACATCATTCGTGTATGTCTGCCTTAACCAAAATGACTGAAAACTGGCTATCAGAAATTGACAATGGGAATCTAACTGGTACGGTTTATCTAGATTTTAGTAAGGCGTTTGACTTAGTAAATCATGACATCTTATTACAGAAGCTGCAGATGTATCAATTTGATGATTCATCCCTAAATTTGCTCAAATCGTACCTAAAAAACCGTTGCCAGGAAGTCAGGCTGGGAAAATATGTCTCGAATAAAACGGAATTAATTGCAGGAGTCCCCCGGGGATCAGTCCTTGGACCACTCTTATTTATTCTTTTTATAAATGACATGCCCTTAATTGTGAAAAAATCCATCATAGATATATTTGCAGATGATGCAACCTTGCAAAACTCATCACAAAAGATAGATGAAATAAATAAAAATCTCCAAACAGACATAGACTATATCCAGGCATGGTGCAAGCAAAATGATATGGTATTGAATGAAACTAAAACAAAAAGTATGGTAATCGGAACAAAACAACGTATCTCAAAAATAGAATCAAATCTACCACTAAGAATAAACAACCAAATTATAGAGAACTCCAAATGTGAGAAATTATTGGGGGTTTTTATTGATCAAAATTTAGACTTTGATATACACATTGATTTTGTTTGTAAAAACTTATCTTCGAAAATTGGACTCTTAAACAGAATAAAGAACTTTTTACCCTTGCACACGCGAAAACTCTATTACAATGCTTATATTTTACCAGTAATAGATTATTGTCTCACTATCTGGGGATCTGCATCAAAATTCCAGCTTGAAAGAATACATAAATTACAAAAACGTGCAGCAAGAGTCATCTTA